>VYXD01005237.1:343258-376792 GCA_013397195.1 Hylia prasina
AGGAAGGAAGGAAGGAAGGAAGGAAGGAAGGAAGGAAGGAAGGAAGGAAGGAAGGAATTCATGTTCTCACCCTCCATATTCAGGTTGAGAAAAGCCACTTTCATGGGCTTCCCCAGGGATCATTTCTTATGTTTTCAGCTTATTTTGATGCACAGACTGAGGAGATCATCTCTAGTAACACAAAGTTTGCTGAATGTTTTGCATTTTTGACTCTAGACAGATAAGAAGCCACCAAACACATTCTTGCACTACGGATTCAACACCACAAGTGTCTTCCTCAGGGTTGCTGGCACTGATGTTTGTATGCAGCGAATTACAGAATTTACATCCCAGGAGGGAACAGTGTGAGTTCCCCTGTGGGAGGGTGATCTGCAAGCCTGGAATCAGGCAGTTTTAGGAATGAGATGCTGCTCAGGGAGGGGAGCTGGGACACCAACAGACACACAGACTTGGAGCAAAGCAGATCTTTTTACACTGCCACAACCACGCCAATCCGTACAAACTTGAACAACAATAAATTACAGAGTTTCCACTACCTGGGGGAAATTATAACTGCAACTGCTGTACAGTCAAGGATTTTATTACCTAATATTTTAACAGGGTATCCTGGAGAGCACATATTAAATACAGCCTCTCCCTTGGAGAAAAATGAATAAATTGCATTGCTAACCCTCTCAAACTATGGAATAGGTTTGACCAAGGAGAAACAATATGAAATACCCAGCTAAAAATACCCTTTTATTGCAAAACTTGTTTATTCAGTATACCTCTTTGCTGCTCTCACTGTTTTTTTTTCTTTACTTGCAGTTTCTATGACAGAAAAAATAGCATATCCAGCTGGGGCAAAACTTTACAAACATCAAAAGAATTTATAGCAACAGAACACAACCACAAAGAGCAACAGTAGCCTGGTTTTGAGAATTTCTCTAGTTCTGATAAAATATTTAAATCACAGCTGCCCTAACAGAGATAGAGCAAGTGCTACAACATGTGTGACAAGCAAGAGTAATACAGCACAAGTTCATAACATGGCAATTGTAGATATCATGTTCTTTCTATACAGCCACACTTAAGCAATTTTTGGTTTCCAGCTAGTGTTCCCCCTCAAACTGTAAATACTACCAAAAAACTGCTCATGTCTGTAGTTCTCCAGGGAGAGAAGACAGGATGATGGACAGAGAGTGCTGAGGTGTGTTAAACAAATGAGCAGAATAAGAAAGTCTGCAAGGCTACTACCTATGGAACCAGCTATATCCACCATCAATAATCTGTATTGTGTGGGAGGGAGAAGTATGCTAGTCATAATTTACATTTTGGCAACTTTTCCTGACTCAAACATTAAAAAGAATTAAGGCACCAGACAAAAAGAACTGCTTTGAAAGAATATCCAGTAGCCACACTTGCTGTTGACACCTCCCACCTTTCAATTACTGAACTAAGAGGATTTTTCATTTCTTCAGGAAAATATTAGGAACCACCACTTAATTCTGTAACAGTGGAGAAAAGATAATCCTGAAACAAATACAGAAATTGGAGAAGATGCATGTTTTCCAAAGGTCAAACTTTGAAGTGTCTGCCTGGCCTGAGAGGGCTTAAAGACACACATGCACAGCCACCGCATGGACAATCCCACCTACAACAGAATAAAATGCAGCAGCCAAATCTTTGCAATTTAGCCACAGTCAACATGACTATGACTACAAAAAATATAGCCTGGAATGTGGGCATTTCACCAAGGAGTTCTTCGTTATGCACAAAAAATGTAGTAAGTTTTTGCACAAAAGCTGTACACTGAGTCCTTATATACACCAACACTGCAAACAGGGCCTGAGACAAAATCCAGTCCACTTAGAAAAGCTATTCATCCTTTTGCTTTAGCATACCTTAGAGATATGGTCCATGACAAGAAAGATTTATTAGTTTTTTTAAGACCACTGGAAGAGCCCTGTCACCCTGCCTGCTGATCTGCACAGGCTGCTCACAGAGAGCTTCTGCAAAGAAGCTTCAGCACTTCCCTTCAGCAGAGCTGAAACCAGGCTCAGCTGAACGGCACCAGAAAGCAGAACTGGCTCTGAGCTTCCAAAATTCACGTCAGACCTCACCAGTTACATGGTGAATGTGATTTCCCTATTGCCTCTTCTCTTCTCTGAGAAGGACAGAAACACATCTGCTTTCTTGTTTATGACAGTGCAAATCTTTGCTCCATGCCTCTCTCCCTCTCCTTCCACCAAGTCCTTTCCTGGCAGTAAGTGCCTCACTCAGGGTGTGCAATCCACATTAACAATTCCTCAGGCAGAAAAGTGTTTTACATGCACAGGGATGAATTAACACCTTTCCCACATCAACACTGGCACTGTAACATTCCTGGCCACGCTGCCTTTGTTGGCTCAGTGAGGGCCATGAGTAGAGTGAGGTATTACATAAGGAATCAATAATATTTCTTTGACATGGGGTTTTCTTTGATCAGCACTTGAGGGATGTATGTTTAGTAACAGAACAATTTCAAGCTGCAAGAGGATACAATCTGGGAAGACAGCTTCTGTCTTATGGGCCCTCTTGAAATTTGCTGCTGGAAATGTCCTGGAGCTCATGGAATCAGCTCATTGCAGCAGGAATTACCCTAAGCCTTGCAGAGCTAACACAGCATCTCCCCTCCCAGCCTGCCTGCTATAACTGAGGTGTAACAGCCTCATCAGAAAAACCAGGAGCATCTGACCCCAGGCTGACCTGAAGCAGTGATGGGAACACATTTCCAGAGATGAGAGAGGGGTTCAAATTCCCTCAGGTCTTGGACCTACATCTTCCACATCTGCCCTCTCTTTGTGTCCATATCACCAACATCCTCTTCTCTTTCTCTTTGTTTTCTGAAACAAAAACCTTTTCTTTTGGGCTGAAGTGAGGTGAAAAAAAAGCCCTAAAAACCTTCAGAGTTGCTCTCTGCCATATCACTGGAAGGCATTGTACTTGTATTCACCAGCTGTAAATGCTCTGCAGATTCATCCTCTTTAATTTCTCTGTCTTTCAAGTGCACAGTATCCACCAGGTTCAAAAGAACAGACATTTCTGGAGCGTGACAGAGAACAGAACCTGGCGTGAAGAGTGTTTTGAGCCATCTATCAACAAGACATTTTGCGTCTCCGCTCCCCATAAAACTCTCTCAAGTTTGACACCCCCAGGTCCATGAATCCACCAGCAGCATGACCCAAAATTGATTGATGGCCCTTCACATGGGTCAGACCACAACCTGGGTCTCCATTAAAAGGATCAGGCTCTGGAAAATGACTTCTCACTTGCGGCATGGCCAGCAAGGGCTGAGTACTGGGGAACAGCCCAGGAGATGAAATACTGGCTGGGACAGTTAAATCTCATAGCACTTTTCTCAGGACCATCTAAGCCACGAACTTGGCCTCTGAGACTGTTATTGGTGTTCCCAAAACTGAAATCTTTGTTCTCTGCTTGTCCCTCTATTTCTGTCAACAGTGCCTATCCCTCCATATGAGGAGCAGTTCTTCCATGGGTGGGGAACACCATCACCACTCAATGCCCATTTCTCAGGTATCACTGCTGTGTGGCACATGGCCAGAGTGACAAAAAGTAAAAGGAAAAATTCCTAAGGAATGTTCTTTTTTTTTTTTTTATAAGTAGTCTCTTTCAGTGGGGTACACACTCTGCCCAGTCCACTGGAAAACACCTCTCTGTCCTCTTGCATCATGTGGAAGATGAACTCAGCACAGGCAGCTGGGGAGACCGTGGGGATTCATCTCCTGGTAAAGCACCTCATTCAGATCCCTCAATGCTCCAGGCCACTCCCCACCTCCAACATCTTGAAAGCTCTTGTAACTTCCCCAGCTGTTTGGGCTGGCAGCACTTTGACAACAAATGTGCTTGAGGATAAGTGCACTGCAAGAACCTCAGTTTACAAACCAATAGCTTGGAGCAGATGGACTCAACTAAAAGCTGAACAATGGGACTGTCCTGTCCCTTCTCTGCATTCAAAGAGCACTCACAGTAAAACTCGAAACTTATTAAAATTTGCCAGAACGAACCAAAGTAACAGGAAGCTCCATCTCTGAATTGTATTTCCTAAGAAAAAAGTGATATTTTATTATGCTGCAAGAATCTGTGAGCAATGTGATTTCACTATTGCCTCTCTTTTCTGAGAAGGACAGAAACACATCTGCTTTCTTATTTACGACAGTCTCTTCTGAATTTTACACTTTTTACTTGATAGCTTGTCTCAATACTTTTTTTATTCAGAATTAAGAAGAAAATGGAAAGCTAGCAAGGAAGAAAGAGTCTCTGCAGTGAGTCCTTTACTGTATCAAGCTAGTCAACAGAGAATGTCTTTCACAAAATGCCCCACGATTTGTGGCAATAAATTCATGCTGCATGCAAACACCACTCCAGCTCTGCTGCACTCACAGGCTGCTTCCTTTGCACCACCCAGATGATGTGAAGCACTCACAAGCCTCTGTCCATCGGTGCCAAGTTTAGAAAAGCTCTTTCCCACCAGTGTGTCTCAAAGCAGGATGCACCAATATGAGAACTACACCAAAATAGCCAGCAGCAGGTGTGAGTGCAGGAGGCTGTGGGAGCAGCAAGAGGGATATAATCAACTGAGCTCAAATCAGAAAGCAAGCCACAGGAGGTGACGCTTTGCAGACTCCTGCCCCAACACACTCTCACCCCACAGCACCAAGGAAAGGGATATGGCTTGTAGGAATGTGCAAAGCAGGATCATAATATGGATTTATACAGCTGGAACCCAACCAGCACAGCACAAATTGAGAACTGTGGGCTTGAGCACGTGCCAGGATCCAGAGTGCAGTCTCTGCAGTCATCCTGCTCACACAAGTTAAAACTTGTTCCGCTGCATCTCCCATCTTCCCTCCACATGATGTGCCTTCTGTGCCAATCCATTTATTCTTTTGCACAGACTCACTCTCTTTCTGGGAAGGACCAGGAGAAGGGATACATATATTAGGGTGTGCTAATGGCTCTCCTATCCATCTGCTTCCAAAATCAAAAGGCTGTCTCCACTCTGCCCACACGTGCACACATTCTTCAGTCCTCCTGGATTCAAAGCTTGAATGCTTGACCCAGGTGGAGCTGCACAAGGGTCACTGAGGAGGCTCAGGAAGGGCTGCCAAAGTTGGGGAGGAAACACCAGCTCCCATGGCCCTGGCTGCTGCTGGATAAGATGGACATATTCCAGCCTCTTCACATCTCTGGCTCTTCAATGCTGGCAATCAGATTTGGGAGGTGGGATGCTGTATAATCAGAGGTAGGAACTTGAATTTTATTTAATTTTTAATAAAATAAGCTTATAACTAATAGTGTAGTAGATAATAGGCTGACCGGTTGCCTAAACTAACAGCTGCTGAGAAAATCAATAGAGCTCCAACTCTGCAGGGTAAGATGGCAGCCTGTGAAGGCTCAAGAAGTTCCAGATCACATAAGACCTTCATTTAACAGCTTTTTCGCTACAGGTGTATTTTATGCAAAGCAAATTTCAAGCCTCTTTATTTCCCTCATATGCCTCCCCCTTCACAGCTCATCTCTGTCCTTCCTCTCATTCCCTTTGCCCCCATCAGCCTCCAGGAAGCCACAGTACATCCATGTCTCCTGCAGGATGCCCCTCCTGCACTCCAAACTCACCGAGTCTTCACTTGGCTCAAACTCAATGCTCTTCAGCAGCATTACTGGGAGAAAGCTCTGCTCCTGCCACATTTGGGATATGGTGCCCTTTGGTGGGGAAGCTCCCCTTGTCCCTGAATTTTTGGGTTGCCAAGATGAGTGACTGTTTGAGCCCTGCTGGAGGCAGGCAAAGCAAACCGTGTGTCTGCTCCCCTGAACCAGTCAGAGATTCTCAGCACCGTCGCATTGTATAATTCAATACCCTTAATTCATTCCTTGAAAGGAAAAAAAACCCCGACCACCACCACCATAAAAAACAGCTAAAAACCATTTTCAACACATCAAATAACACTGCTCTGAAAATCCAAGGCAGAGGCAGAGGCAAGGAGGTTTGTGGGGCTACACGAGGCAGACTCCTCCTGACACCTCCATCCCTTGACGAACGCGCGTTCCCGAATCCCGAGCCCAAGCCTGCCATATAAGGTGCTGATATCTCTGCAAAGGCAAGACAAGCTTTAATGCTGCAACTAAAAGGATGAGAGAACGTTGCCTAAATCTGGCAGGTCCCTAAAGAGGGAGCGAGCTTTTCATCATAAATGTTTCTTCAGTTATGTGGGGAAAGAAACGCAAATCGGAAGAGAAGTTGCAGATAGAACAGCCCCTAAATGAATGTTTTCCCTTCTAATCTTCTCTACGTGGCTCCTGACCGTGCTGTCTGTGGCAGTTTGCTCATGCTTTATAAAATACAGGAAAAAAAAATACACAGACAAATCACAAGGCAATGATTATTACTGAGTTGCTGCCTCTCTTCACAAGCTCGCTGTACCAGGAATTGGCAAACAACCCCCAGACAAACATGCTTTCAACTCATTAAACAACTACAATACAATGCACTTATAAATATATTTACTGTGACTGAGTCGCATTTTTCATCCAAATATCTGAGTGACACATGGTCCAGAGCCAACCTTTCAGTAGCTTCAGGTTATACACGTACTTACTGCCCGAAATGACAAAGTTGGGGATTATTTGGGTGCAGCATTCCCCCAGCCAGAGGCGCGGCGCGGGCGTTGCTTTGCCTGCAAGCTTTACTACCGACACAAATTTAGCCAGAAACCACCACCCAGCCTCAGGCTGCTCCAAACCCTTTGCAAATATGCCACAACTTCCCATTCTTGACTCTTTCTTTCTTTGCTCTAAGCAGCTGTCTGCAAGCGAGGAGCCCCTTTGCGGAGGCACAAAAGGAGGGCAAAGGCACGGCGGTGGCGGGACGGAGCAAGGGCAGCTCTTACCTCTCCCTTGGCGATGGAGGAACGCCCGGAGGGTGCCGGAGCCTGGGGAAGATGCAGCTCAGCCTTCGGAGCAGCACGAGGCCTGGCCTGTGCTCATGAGCTGCCCCTGTCAGATTTTCCAACAGCAGAACCGCAGCCAAGTCCCTGCCCATGCCTGAAGAATTTCCTGAACAGCATTCCCCTTCTTTTTCTAACTGCTTTGAAACCACACTGTCTGTACTTCAATAAGGCTTTGTCAGGCCAAGTTACAGCTACTGGGCTGGCTCCAGCAAGCAATTGAAAACACATGTGTTTTGCATTAAAAGCCCCCTTCTCCCTGCACACATTCAGACACAGACACCCCAGCCCCGGAGCCTGCCTGCCTTGCCTTCACTGCCATTTCGGTTAAAAGGAATAAAGGGATCACGTTGGTGGAGATTTTCTTTGGGAGAAGGAAAAGTGGGGTGGGAGGGATCCCATTCCCACTGAAAACACCTCACCCTGCCTCCTGTTCTTTGCCAGTGGCAGTGGGACATGGGCACCCAGGTGAACAGCCAGCTCTGCCAAACCCCAACAAGCAAGGAAGCACAGGAATTAAAATTTCAGTTCACCACTACTCTCCCCTTACCTTTGCCTCTGTCTCTTCTAAAACTATGAGAAGAGAAAGCATATTTTTAGCATCTCTAGACTCAGTTCAGCACATCAGAACTGTATCCTAATCTTGACACATACTCCTGTATCTGCCTATACTAAAAATAATACAACTATTTTCGAGTACTTTCATCCCTCTACGCTTTCCAGCTGTCCTAACCTTTATAACCCAAAATATTTTAGGCACCTTGCATCTCTTTTTAAAGAGCATTAACGCCGCTCCGGCATTGGCTTAACGAAAAGAAATAGAAGATATAATGTTATACCTTTAATCAGAACGGGTCCCAGTTCTTAATATCTGTAATCATTTCCAGGCAGCACCATGGGTCAAGGCAGCAACCGTGGGCTCTGCAGCTGGGGATGCCCTGTGCCTGGCATGTGCCTGTGAAGCAGAGCTGGAGTAGATGAGGAAACACACATGGATGTCCCCCTTATTCCACCACGGCTAAGTCCCACCAAAGATGAAACACAGCAGCAGAGTTGTCAAGGTAACAATATAGAAAAGAGACAGTTTAAAGAGAGAGAGAGATTTTCCCCTCCTAATGCTCCTTTTCAAACCGTGCACTCCACTCCTCTGGGGTTATTCTGTTCTGTAGTTTGCAGAGGTGTGGTGGGCAGGTGAAGTGTTTACAAGGGATAAAGACAGTGGCGATTAAAAGTAAAGAGAGCTCTGATCCAGGACTCTTTGAAGCCTGCTGCCTACCACGGGCTGTGGCTTCAGTCCATGGCAAGGACTCATTCACCCACAGGAATGCGAGATCTGCCTTTCACCCATCAGCAGTGAGATCTTGCAAAACCCACATGGGATCCCCCATGGAAAACCTGCAGTTCATCCATCCAAGCTGTTGTGAGAGCTGCTGTGGCCACACCATGCCTGGCTCTCCCCTGCACTTGGCCCTGCTACCAAAATGCTCTTTCCTTCCTCCTGCACAGAGCCCCACGTGGGTCAGTAGTGCTGCCCTCGTGCACAGGCCAGATGTGGGCAGCCTGGACCAGCCCTCCAAGCTGAAACCAGTGGGGATGATGCCTTAGGATTTAGCTTTTATATTTTTCAGATCCTGTACTGCTTTAGTGTATAACTCTAAAACTGCATAACCTGTCAGCTACTGTTCTCCCATCTTATTCAGACAAAACAATTCCTCTCTAGGCTTGAAACTCAAGAACACCTCACTGTCTCAGCCCTTGAAAAGTATAAACAAAAGTGAGCTGAGGGGGCCAAACTGGGGGTATATGACTTCATTACCTGAACCTGTAATTGGAGGATTAACTCCTGATATGTAAATGGACCAAACTTATAAATGTAGGAAAAACTCATGACCATTGTCCATCTTGGTTGTAGTCCCTGTTGGAGGCTTTTGACTGCCCTAAGTGTACCTGTTGAAGGCCTTTAATAAATACCTGCTTGTATTCTCTTTGTCTTGTCTACCCTCTGTTTTAGGTAGCCACGCCAAGGTATTCAGGGATGGATCCAGACTGTGGTGCTATTTTGCAGAAGACAGCACAGTATGAAACCACACTTTCATCCTGCCTCCGTTTGCAGGAGTTCCAAGCAAAAGGCAAGCACACACACACAACCACTGGTGACAGCATTTCACATCTATTTGCACAGCTTGTGAGGAGTCAGTTTGTGCCAGAGCAGAAACCACAGGCCTGTGGATCACATATCAGAAGAACTGTCTATGCAGCTGAGAGTCTCCTCAACAACTCCTGCCACAGCCATGGTAATACTCTTTGGGCTGGCAACCAGTAACAGCTGAAACCAAAGGCGCCTAAAACCTTCCGAGTCTCTTGGTATAAATAAGCTGAAACAGAAAAATATGAACTGCAGATTCACAAAATTAGGTTTTCAGTTGTACAAGGCAATCAGGCATCTGCAGAGCTGTTTGCAAGATGATAGCAGTCCGTGCCTTCTGTCTTAAATTTCCCCGTGGTCTTTATTCAGCAAACCAGTTGTGGATGGGACAGGCAGTAACTTCAGGGGATCACCGTGTGTTTTGAGTTAAGCACATGCTTTAGTGCTTTGTGGTCCAGGACTTTTATGGCAGCCTGGCTCTGGCAGGATCATTAGTCCAATCATTTAAAACATGGCAGTACAGCACTTTGAGATTACTCAGTTCTTTACATAAATATGGTAAATCAGCGGGTTTCAAATTTTTCTCACTGTGTGGACCCCTAAATATTTGACAAAGGTGATGCATACCTCTGTAATCATTTCACAGAGAGAGATTCCTACATACCTTACAAAAACCTCTCTTTACTTGTCATTTTTTCCTTGGAAATAGTCCCCAGGCCTCCCATACATCTGTGGACCACAGGCTGGAAACCGCTGCTGGAGATAACTTAATCCCTTATTAAAAATCTAAATGATCTCTTCTGTTTATGTGATGTACTTTCTATCTTCAGAATATTTATGCAAGCTAGCAGCATGCTGGCAGGTAGAGACATGGGGAGGTGACAGCATTAATACTGCATTTTTTCCACTGGCATAATTAGTAGGCCAAGTCTATAAATATTTACATTAAATCTGTCAGGCATCACACCAACCTCACTGATAACTTCAGGGGTGTCTTACTGTAAACTGCATTAATGCCTCACTATTTTGTCATCAAGTAACACATAAAATGCTCCTTCAAGCTAAGCCACTTTGAGTAGGTTGTTTTTATCACTTTCTCATTTGGGTGCAGGGTTTAAAGGCGCTTCAAGCATCAGAACTGTGGCTCAGGGACTGTTCTATTTTTCTGTTATTGAGCTATCATTTGTATTAGTGCCAGCACGAGCAAAAATATATGAACCTTGCAAGCATAAACCTTAAGTTGATGTCGACATAACTATCTGCGTAACTGCTATTATTCCTCAGAACTGGCAGGGTTATGAGGACTGAAAAAACCTACTAGAGCTCTTTGGGAAGATGAAAACAAATTAACCCCCCTCAAAGCTTCAGTATCTTTGCAGCTGGAGACTGCAACACTTAGGGACTTCCATTTTGCGCAGGAGATCCAATCCACCTGGATCCATGAATTTCTGCACTAGGGAGAGACCTACAAAAGAGAGGAAGGAAAGTTCCTTCTCTACCATTTATACCTGCCCTAACTTTTGACAGCATTTTCTAGCTGAAATTTATTTAGTATTTACTGTGGAATTATCAATATTCATAATTAATTCCATTTAACAAATAATATCTATTTGTATACAAAATGAAACTCAAGATTTTCATGCTGCGCATATTTCCAGAAACACACTCAAGCATTCCCCAAACCTTCCTAAAAAATTTGGGGTAAACCAAATACGCAGAAAGAATCAGCATGTAAATGCAGGTGTGGGAGCACCTGGAGTGAAGGAAGAAGTCAAAATGAAAATTTTATCATCTGAAATAATTAAGCAATCCCTTGGTTTGAGCTTTTCTTCCAAATGACTTCTTTTAAAACCCATTAAATCTCTCGAAGCATCACAATAGAATAAATATAAATGTTTAAACATTTTTAATGTCTCAACTGAAAGAAATCATCTG
The DNA here is from genome assembly GCA_013397195.1 of Hylia prasina. Classification (NCBI taxonomy): domain Eukaryota; kingdom Metazoa; phylum Chordata; class Aves; order Passeriformes; family Sylviidae; genus Hylia; species Hylia prasina. The sequence goes on from VYXD01005237.1 coordinate 354,326, forward strand.
CCAAATTATCATTATTTTAAATCACCCTCAGCCTTGGAGCCTTTTAAGAGATCTCTGGAGTACCCGTGTGCACAGGGAGAAGCCAAGACTCATTTCAGCTCCATCTCCTGAAATGCAGAATCAAGGGAGCTGATGGATTAGAAAGTTAACTATTTTGGGTCAGGAGCAGCAAGCTGAGGGAAGGCAGCTATTGGCACTCCTGATGGATTCACCCAGCCCTGAGCATGCAGAGAGGAAGGAGGGCAATGTAATGAGCCAAGGAGGGGGTTCCTCAAACTTCTGTAGGCAGTGGTGGTAGTTGTAGGGGTGGAATGCTCCAGAGAAGGCAGAAAACCCTTCCCTGGGTGTGTGTGCGTGTGCAGAGAGTCAAAGTCTGACTTGCTGGCAGGGAGCAAAACTCTGTTTAAGTGCTGCGAGTGCTGAAGGCACACAGGTCATCAAGTAATCACACAGGGCTGAGATGGACTTGTCGGACAAGTGAAGAGGAAATGGGAGAAAATGAAATGCGTGTGTGTGTGTTTGAACATGAGAGCATGCTGCAAGCAGCCAGACCTGCAGTGCCTGCATCCCCCTACAGCCTCACCCACTGCTCCAGTTTCTCCACAGGAGATAAATATGGCTACTTTTTAGGAAGTATAAATATAGGAATGGTCATGAGATGCAAGATCTGCTAATTCTTGGAGACTGAAGAGAAAGAGGGGCAGAGCTGCTCTCATAGACAGGCGTTCCAAGGATGCTCTAAATTTCATGCAGATGAGAAACTCCAGTAACAGCAGAGGTGACCTGGAGAACTTGATTCCCATGACACTGAGTTATTTAGATCCGAGTGCTAAATTTCCCCTTTCTATCCATCCCAGACTTAGCGAAAGGTGCATTAACATAAACAAATCAAAGGAAGCACAACAAAAAGCCCTGGCTTCATAGTAATGTTACAGGTGAGCTGGGCAGCAGCAGGTCAGGGCAGGAGTCAGTGTGGCTTGCACAAGGCCAAAAATACAATGTGAATTCAGGAGGACTTTTTTTATGAGAGGCCAGACTCAGAGAGCTGCTGCTCAGGGCCTGGAGTTCAGAAATATTCACATCTCTGCTGCTGCTGTGAGACAAGGATCAAAGTGGCAAAAAGTCATCACCAAAGGCACCTTGCACTGCACAGGCTCAGGAGAGCTGTTGGCAAGGGAGAGTGGAGGATGGAAGCAGCCAGCACACAGAACAACAGCAGGCTCAGGCTCACCTGTGCTCACATTGATGTGCAACACCTACACTGAGAGCAGCCTGCTCCTTAGGCTCTTTTCTCCTTAGGGTCCAAACCTGCAGACTCCCTGAGCTCATTTGCAGCCTGCAGTGTTCCCAACCAGAAAGCTCTGTGCCTCCTCCTTTCCCCACAAAAGCTGCAGCAGTGTTTATCCATCAGCCAAAGAAGCCACAGCCAGGACCTCACCCAGCCCACCCCTCTACCCCAACTGCTGCTTTGTAATTATTTTGATGATTTCAGCCATTTTGAAGCTCTTCTCAGAAATAATTTAAGGCCAGCAGAGCTTGTTAATAGGCAGAATGGAAAGTGTTCCTTTTCATTTCTCTGGCAACATTAATGCAATTATCCTGAATAATTCTCAAACTACGTGGGCTGTAATTTCAAGGCAATATTACCATTACAGAGCCCTGTTCTTCCAGCCAGCATGTGTCATACTTCCCATCCAGAGGTTATTTATCAATAATCAGAAAGGTCTTCATTTACAAACAATAGGGTCTCTTCATTTGCAGCACGACAAGGGACAGCATGGGTGTCACCAGGCAAAAAGATGTGCCATGTGTCTCCTGGCTTCTACTCCTCTGGCATAAGAAATGCAAGGGGGAAAAAAACCCAAACCACTGCAAAGATTAATTCCATACAGATATAACAGCAAATATTCAGTTGGCAAGGCCAATAATTGTTCTTCTATTAAAGTCTTAACAGTATCCAAATTCATTACTCTTATCTGAGCAGCCTCAGCCTTCGTTCTTTCAGAAATCAGGTTCAAGGCACAGAGCTGCTCTCTGAGCTTTGCTTAGATATGTGCCCTGACCATGACACACCGCCACCTCAGCCTGCAATAATCATCTTCTGAGGGAACAGTTCAGTTTCTCTGCTAGGTCTGTTGTAGTGGAGAGTTTTTGAGTATGGACATGCCATTCTTACATTTGATGCAGAACAGTTTCTGGTCAGGCAAAGCTGTTCAGCAGCCTGTGCTCATCACAGCCTTTCCCTTTCCAACCCAGGCTATTTTTATCCTGTCAAGCAAGAAGCTCTGGTTGTCCTTACACTTAGATATCCTATTATATCACTAAGTTTAACAGCACCCGATGCTCCCGAATTTGGCCCCACAGAACAATTTCTGTGGGCAGCAGATCTGTATTTTCTCAAAGCAATTAGCAGGACTCTTGCAGAACACTAACGAGGCGGCCTGTCAGTCTGTCAGCAGCCCTGGACAGAGCCATCTGTTTTAACGAGCCCTGGGGTGTCATTCTGGACAGCAACACTTCTGCTTCATCCTGGGAGACTCCTGAGATGAGCAGCAGTGACCTTCATCCACAATACCTGACCAAAGGAGAGCTCTTGCCCTCCTCCTCCTCCTCCCATGGCAGCATTAGGCTCTCACCATCAGGCTAAAACTATCCAGATCACACTAGATAGAGCTGAAGGTATTTTTTACAGTGAGGGTGGTGAGGCACCAGAATGTGCTGCCCAGAGAGGTCCCTGCAAAGTTTCAGGGCCATGTTGGAGAGTTTGACCAATCTGGTGGTCTTGAGTTTTGACCAATCTGATCTAGTTGAAGATGTCTTTGCTCATTGCAGGGGGCTTGGCCCAGATGACTTTTAAAGGTCCCTCCCAACACAAACCATTCTGTGATTCCAAAACCTGATGTACAACATCCACTCTGGAATAAGCAGCAAGGAGACAATGGATCTGGTAACCAAAATAGTGAGAAATCTTTGGCCAAATTTTTGCAAATTCTTTCTCTCTGCTTATATTTTACAAGAGGTGATAAGGCACATGCTGTTCACAAAGCAGCTCCTGACAGAATGCAGTTACTTGGAGCTGTAGCACATTAAAGAATGATTGTGCTGATATATAAACAAACACACACACACATATTTTTGAGTTTCAAGAGAATACTGGGAAAGGTTTAAAAAGTGAATTGATTAGAAAATTAAGCTACACTGAGATTGTGGCAGAAGGAAGGAAAAAAGATGCAATGGCTTGAGAAACGAATGCATGTTTGTGTGTCATTAATCACACCTGACCTTTGGCACAGAACTCAGTATGGCAGAAGCACATTGGTGAGGATATGTACCCCAAGGATCATGAGAAGGCCATTGTGGAAAAATTCCAGACATGGATTTATCTACAGAGATACACTCAAGGGCCTCTCAATCTCAGTATCTCTGCCTCAGTAACTGGAAGTTACTTCTCACAGTTACTTGTCACGAAGGGTAAAAAGCCATTTAATTGGAGAATCCCTCTATCTCTGTAGCTATTACCTCTCCGTTTCTGAGAGGATTCCTTGTGCTCCCCTATACCTAACCAGGTTTTGGAGTGTGGACTCGGAGGATTTGCTGTGTGTTCAATAGCATCCATAAAGGCTGCAACATCCAAGAGAGTTGCTGAGACCATTTGCACTTGGTCTGCTCTCCTCTTCCAAGTATTTATCTGATTCAGCAGCTGGTGAGATTTAACCTTCATTGCAATGTCAGAGAGGGTTGCTGCTGCTGCTGCTGCTCCCAAAGGGCTCTGTGACCCCGAGTCATCCTAAAGATGGCTGTAACAATGTTTGTTCCCTTAACAGTACAGAAGAGAAATCAATGTCCTTTCCCTTCCTCCACAGAGCCAGCACACAATATGGTTCCTGGCACTGTCTCTTTATCCTATAACCTTATAGTTGTGGTCTTGGATTCCCTGTGAGCACAGTGACCCCAGGAGTTTCTACCAGCACCACACTGCAGAAATCTTCACTGCAGAAGTAGAGGAATGCAGTTCCTCTTTTCTCATTTCTATATGGCAGAAAAATAAGAGGCTCATTTTGTGACTCCTCTGTATGAGCAAAACATCCTGTGGCTTGGCAGCAACAGGATCTTCTTTTCATTAGTAGGACACAGGGAAAACCTTGCCACATTCGTATATTTTGAAGTGGAATTTCATCACGGCTGTGATTAATGTCAACATCATTTCTGCCCTAAATTCTCCATTCGCTCAGGCTAAAAATACCTTCCTGGATTTCTTGATATTATCCAACAGGAATCACAAAGGGAGAGAGGGCAAGGAGAGGAAAGGAGAGAGAGGTGCTTTTTGTCTTTCATCCAGACTTCATTGTTGGGCAAAGTAGCTGTCAGGGAGGTAAGATGTTCCAAAAATGTGAGGGATTTTACCCACCCACATTTCTCCCCAGGTTATGACAAAAGTTTATGAGGATGCTTCTCAAAGAGTAGAACAGTTTTCAAGTTATGCCTCACTCAGAGATATACTTACAATTATACTTTATGAAGTCACTAACTAGTAATTTTAAAAAGTTTATTTATTTCTGCTTTTTGTCTTTCTGGTTTTTTAAGTGCCCTTGTGCCTTATTCTCATTTTCCAGATCTGTCCTGCCTTCTCCATTTCTGTGAGTTGAGGGACAATCTCAAGCTGGTGAACTCCCCCTCCACAACAGCAGGAAAAATGCAAAGTGGAAAATTCAATCCCTTTCCTACAAAACCTATTTCCAAATGCAAAGATGAGGGTCTAGAGGGGAAGCCATAGGAGAAGCAGCTGAGATCACCAGGTTTGGTCAGCGTGGAGAAGAGAAGACTGAGGTCAGACCTCAGCAGGGACTGCAGCTCTTCCTGAGGGACAGCTCCGAGCCCTGCCCTGGGTGACAGTGACAGCATCCAGGGAGCAGCTGGAGCTGTGTCAGGGCAGGTTTAGGGTGGAGATCAGGGGAAGGTTCTTCCCCCAGAGGGTGCTGGGCACTGCCCAGGCTCCACAGGGAATGGGCATGACCTGAGAGCTCCAGGAGTGTTTGGACAGCGCTGTCCAGCACAGGGTGGGATTTTTTGGGATTGTCCTGTACAGGGCCAGGAGTTGGATCTCAGTGATCCTTGTGGGTCCCATGCAGCTCAAGATATTCTGTGATTCTGTGGTTCTAATCAATGGCTGGGTGTTTTTGTAATCCCCCCACCTTACCAGAGACCAGCACAAGAGAAACCAACGCAGAGCATTTACTCTCAACTCTCTGTGAAAATATACCCATGTATTTATGAAGTGTGATATTTAAGGCCCAAAAAAATGCACTGTCGCAGTGGGGTTAGATGTGAATTCTGCAGCAACTGCTTCTCAGTTCCAGAGCATCTGGCAGGAGCAGCACTGGGCTGTGTTCACATCAGTGCTGCTGAGCAAAGCCTCCTCCTCTCACCCCTGCAGCTATTTGTCGTCATCATCATCATCATCATCATCATCATCATCATCATCACACAAATCCAGGAGCAGCTTGGCACGGTGGCACAGAAGTCTCCATCCTGACTGCCACACGGAGGTTAAACTGATCTGCCTGCAGCACAACAGCACAGCCTGAGCCTTTCTTTCAACCTAAATCACTCAGGTAGCTCCTGGGCTGGAATGGGAGCAGGTGGGGGAACACGTGTTGGGAGCATGGTCTGGAACAGTCACTGAGTTTTATGGGTTCATCATCCCAACACATAAACTTTCTCCCAGCAGGGCTCCTTCTCACCTCCCTGTTTTTATTATTGTACAGCAAGATCTGAACGGCAAATCTCTCAAAGGTTAACAGGCCTGTCCAGGAAGTGCAAGAAACAGACGGGCTACAGTCTATGAATTTTAATGCTCTACATGACAACAACATGCTATTTCTGTACTGGAGAGCACAATCAGCACTATTTCAGTAACTGTGAGAGATGGCAGAGGCGAAGGAAAGGTGCAATAACAGCTGTAAGACAACCTGCCTGCAAATAATAGAAGACCACCACAAAGATGGGATGGCAGAGAGGGGAAATAACACACCAGAGAAACCCCAGCAAGGACACCTCCACCTGCCTGGAAAACCAAAGGAATGTTGCTGTGCCACAGCAGGTCAGCATGTTTCAGGTGGTGATCCCCACGTGAAATGAGTCCATCTTTCTTTGAGAGGAAGCTCTGGTGGCGTTCACTTAAGAGAAATGGCACCTTAATGCTGGAAGTTAGAGGTTGTTGCAAGCAAAAGGACAGAAATGCACTCTCCTCATCCACTGGATGCTGAAGATAGCCTTGTGTTTTGAAGCAAAGAATGTTTGCAGGCCCTCAAACACCGCTAAACCAACATTCTTTAGGGGGTATTAGAAAGAGAAGAAAAGTGGCTACCAGGACACATGTATTTAGCTCTTTACTCACTGCAGTGAGTTGGCAGCACAATAATTCCTCTTCCACCAGGACTCACAGACTGCTTAGCCCTGTCTGTCCCAAATTATTTGCATTTGTATATAAAGACAAACCCAAGGATTCCTTAAAGATAAAATTTGTCACAATTAGGTGTTGGCATTTCTTCATAATTGCCTTAAATACTTCAATCTCAAGGAAATGTGGTTGAAAATGCAGGAAAATTATGCTGATTAGTTGTTCATAATTAGATAGATTCAATAAAACCTGGTGCTTAGCATGTTTTGCATTTATATAGTCTTTATACACAATTAGTCTCAAAGCTATCTCTATCATTTTTTAGTCCTATCAAGCACATCTGATCTGGAAAGAATCATCTTCATAAACAGACTCCTCTTGAGGATTGCTTGAAATCATTATTGTGCCCACAAAACTGTTCCCCCAGCACTCCACTCCTCCCTTCTGCTATCCACATGCAAAGTTTGGAGAACTGTGGGCTTTGGCTTGTTCTGAGAAGGAATCAATTATGGAACTGGTGATTTTTGTTGGAAGACTGGTTACTCATGAAGGAAATAAGTCTCATTTCTATGGTGAGGAGAACACAGGGAAAAAACCCAACAAAACAAACAATCCCCACAAACAAACCCAGCCAAACAAAAAAACCACCAAACAAAAAACCCACAACACCAAAGCAGCAGTGTCTCACTGCTCCAAATGTCTTTCAACCAGCATTTAGCCAAAACATTTGCTCAAAATCTTGCCTGCTTCTTGAATCTAAAAGCAAAGACAAATATGTACATCCTGGCACAAATGATATCTTCCCCCAGGGAGCACTGGTGAAGATAAAGGTACTGGCAGACCCATAAACCCTATTGCCAAAGTCTACTTCTTCCTGGTCCAGATAAAGAAAATCCCCAAGACTGAATGTTTTCCTATGCAAAATGGCCCGTGTCATGGGAGTCCTATTAATTCTGTTGGAGCACAAAAATTAGCTAAAAATGCTTATGTGGGCTAAAAAACACCAAAGACATTTATGGATCTTCTTTCTCTGCAAAGCAGTCAAATATGTCTTCAACCCTATATATAAGCACCTCTATTTATTACTCTGAGTATCTGCAATTTTTTTCCCTCTGTGTGAGAAATTTTTCTTCTCCCTTCAGAGCACCATCCCCCTTTCTAAGCCAGGAGAATATGAAATAAATATGGTACTGCATATAAACAGTGCACAATAAAACAGAGCTTCGAAATTCAGAGTCAGCCGAAGATATCAAGTTTTTCTTTCTCAGTGATTGATGCCCTCTAGAAGAAATAATAATTATATGGCACAAGGAGGAGGAAAAAAGGCATGTTGAATAACATAAGCATTTAGTCAAATCATAACTGAAACACTGAGGGGAAAAAATGCTTTAAAACTGCTTAGCCAGGAAAAGACAGCATTATCTGTAAAATGGATGAAAAATAAACCCCCTCCAATAAGAAAAGAACTTCAGAAATTTGTTATACGCTAATGCCATCTACCAGACATCAGTGGAAGTAGCAGAAAGATGTGTCAAAGAAACAGCAAATACAACAGGGATTAAATAAGTACCTGTGCACAGCCCCAGGTCTTTATTTTCTTAGCAAGTACTGAATTCCAAACCTTGTTCTACTTTTTCTGTCTTTCTTAGAGAAAGGACTCCAGGGCATCTATGAATGCAAATATTTATCATTTCTTTTAATTGGCAAGGCTGCAGAAAAATCTTTGAAATTTCCCTTCCAACACAACTTTGAGACACAATATTTAGCTACACAACTTTGAATTATCATTGTTTTTCTCTTGCAAGCTGATGTTCTCTTACACAATGAAAAACCCCTTATTTTGTGTCAAATTCCACATTGTCTCAGGGCCTCTTCAGCCTGCCCTGAGTGTCTTCATCAGTGAGTCCAAACTCAAAGAGCTTTACAAGTGGTTACACTGACAATTTAACCCCAATCTTGACCTGTATGTGGAGTTTCCAAGGGCTGCCTGATAACCGTAAAGGGGTTTCTACTTCTCTTCGTGTCCCAAATGGCCCCTGATTTAGAGCCAGCTCCAAAACACACCCCAAGGAGTTGTGCCAAACTTTAACAGCACAGTTGCTTTCCTACAAAGTTTTCTACCTCCACTGAGGATGTCCTTTTCCAGCCCAAAGCTCGGGTTTTACCAGTATCCATCGATATTCCTTTTGGACATCCACCAGAAATAAAGAGCAGATGCCTGTTCAGTCTCAAAACTGAAAAACAGATGCAGGTGCAAAATCTGCCACTGCCATGGACACAGTGTCCATCTGCTGATGCAGAAAGCGGGAGGTAGGTAAAGCAATATCTAAAACCAGCAGAGCACAGTGTGGATCTGAAGCATTTTGAGAGGCTCAGGAACACTTCCACTTCAAAAGGAACATCATCTATATATGTGTTTGTTCTTTCAGAGAAAATCTCTTTTCTTCCTAAACTTACCTACAACCTACCCCAAACTTCTACCTAAACTCACTCCAAACTAATGAGATTTGTTACACTTTCCTAATATCTCTTTAGGAAAATATTCTGACATTTGGAAAGAATCTGATTTTCTGTTTAAATGTATTTAGATCTCTTTGCACTAAATTTACCCCTTTTTTTCACTCCCTCAAAAAACCTCCACAGTTTTCAGAAGTATTTACAAATACCAACTAACAGAGGCACTATCCAGAAATTCTGCCAGTATTTTTTTCTTTTTGTTCTTTCAGAAGGGCAGAAACAAAAGCTTTTTAGCTGCTACACTTGGTCTGTGTCTACAATGGAAAGGTTCAGTGATGAAGCCATTCTGAATAGCCACTGATTAAGAAATTGCAGCAGTCCTAGGAGCTGCTGTGGATTCAAGGTGAGAGGAATTGCATTGAGCTGGAGTTAGCTGGCAGAGCACAAAGAGGAATTTCCATGTTGTCAAAAATCTTCCACCGTGTCTGATTCTGGCATTATTTCCTACTGGCTTCCTAAGAAAAAATGAGCCCTCATCACACTCCTCTGGTGCTTTCTTTGCTCCTTGGATGAATATTCGGTGAGTGCAAATAAAATGTTCAACAGCAGCAATTTATTTTCTGTCTCTCACAGGAAGGGCTGGAGGCAGCCATCAGGAGCTGGAAGAAAGTTTTTACAGCACATCCTCCCTGCCAGCTCCGAGCTCCTCTCCTGCTTCTGCCCTTCTTCTGTGAGATCACAGCCACAGGGCCACACCAACGTGGTGCTGGTCCTCAGCCCCATCTCTGCAGCTCTAAGAGCCTGCCTGACTCTCAGGAAATTTAGCCAGGAAGATCCAGACCCAACGCTCCTGAGCTGCAGAGAGAGGATGCACAGGCAGTCCCAGACTGGGCAGAGAATCGATATCGGGGAGGAATATCTCAATATTATTGCAATACAAGTCTAGGATTTAAATAGCCCATGTCAGAAGAGCTGAGACATGCCATCACAAAATTTTTATTAGCTATCCATTGGGCTTTTAAGCTTCCAGCTTCCCAGAGTAACAATTACGTTTGAAACCATAAACTTTATTTTCCCCCTGCCTCCAAAATTGCAAACATACAGTGCAACAATGCTTAAACTTGTTGGCTCTCTTCTCTTACAGAGCAGTCACTGCCTCTGTTTTGCCTTTCTTTCCCAGAGTTCTGGCAGCATGTGGGTTAATGGGACAGTTATTTGAATGAAAGGCATTTCCAATAAATCAGCAGATAGCAAAAGGGAAAAAGCACTAGAGTAATTTCTTCTGCTCACAATTTCATTATGTTCTTGGCTTTGAGCCATTATAAGGTAAATCACTCAAGTGGTGTTGCACAGACATTTCTGAAAGAACAGGTTTTTAAATCACTTGGTAAGTCACACTCCTTGTTTTGAATGGAGAATCCTGCTTATTTTGCATGGCACTTTATGCCCGTTTAAAAGTTGTGAAGAGGAGAGCTGCAGTCAGAGCTAGAGCTCTGATTTGGCTGCAAAGAGCACCTCATAGAACTGTCCCCAGGGCTGTCCCCAGGGCTCAAATCCTCCTTTCCTTGTTGCACCAGACCTGATGGCAGGATCCCAACAAATGGACATGCTCCCTCTCCAGTTCCCTTTTGGCAACAAACCTCGGAGTAATACTGACCAAAGAAGGGATTACTGCTTGTAGGACCTTGGCCTGGGCAAGTCTGCTCAGCTGGTGACATTCACTAGGGCTCTCCCCAGCTTTTCATTTCCATCTGGTGTCCTCTCACCAGTCACTGGCTCCCAGCTCCTCAGCAAACATGGAAGAATGCAAAAATGCCCTGCTTTCACCAATGAAACCCCCAGAATAAGGGAATGGAGGCTGCTGGCAAAAATATTACAGTTTTGACAGTCTCTTCATTCTCTTTCTCCCCCACAACACTGGTGTGATCAAGAGGAGGCAGAACAGCAGCAGGAGAACATTGTGGACTGGGAAATGGGGGATGAAGACAAGGCAAACATGTGGCCCTGAAAGCACCAGCTTGTCCCTACACAAACTGTCTCCCAGACATTTTAATGGCTTCAAACTTCACACACTATCATTAACGTTCAGTATTTTTCCTCTTACAGCTCACAGCTTTCCACTAAATGTGTTCATTCTATTTCCCCTTGTTCCCACATTGTAACCCCCCCAAAGTCCCTGAAAGCACCTTTACCTTCATGATTTGGGGTCTCACACAATTTACTGAAATACTGAGCATCAGTTACAGAAGCCACACATAAAAGCCAAACACACTCTGAGAATCTCAAGTTAACACAACAAAACCATCCTCACAGACATTCCAGCAGAGAGAAATCCCAATTAATGCCTCACACAGAAACACAAGCTCTTCATGCTTAACCCTCAGATTTTGACTGGGAGCCCAGTGTTTGCTGAAAGTGGCTGTGGCACACTTTAAACATCTAATTTTGACTGTTCAGAACAGAGTGATGGCTGCTTGCTTTTGCCCCCCAGCCATCCACAAACTCTCACTTGGCCTAGGTTAGCACAGCAAGCAGCTACTGCAGGAGGCAGAGATTCCTCACCACTCTCTAAACTAGCTGACAGACACTTCCAGCTGCTTTTCAATGCATATTCCACTGTCAATCAAAATTACAGGGTATAATTAAGCAGGCAACAGCCAAGCAATGTCTGTCTTCTACCCAAGAACCCAATGAACAGATTAATTTACCAGTGAAATAGAGTAAGATGAGTTCCTCTAAAAATAACCCCCTGAGAGACAAGGCACCATCAATTTCTCTCCTATCTAGTAGTAGGTTAAATATTGCATTTTTTCTACAAAGCAGAGTTTCAGAAGTTGTCAAGAACTCAAACCTTTCTGTATCATCCCATATTAACAGTGGTGATCTCTATTCAACTTGCAAATTCAGCTCCTGGAGGCATCAATGGCTCCTTCAGCCTCATGACTGGGATAACATAAATGGCATCAGATGTCAGAAGGATGATGAGGTGCCACACAAACCATTGCAGAGTTGACAGAACCTGCCCCAAGCTGTTGTAGGTTCCTGAGACCTTCTAAATACCTTGCTCTACCTGACATTTCCTTGTGCAGTAGGTATTATATTCACGTTGCATCACTGAGCTTTAATTACTTTGACAACTTGCAGGGGACTTTTTAAATAATAATTTATTTAATCAACAGGTTTTTTTTCATTGTTATGTTTGGTAGCAGCAAGAGATGATGCTATGATAATGAAAAGCATTGGAGCAGCTGAAAACTTAATTAAAACACGTAAAAATTAATTATACCACTCATCATTGATTTTGTCTGAAAAAGCTGATATTGCAAATAGGAAGTCAAAAGCAAGGAGGTCGTGGAGCATCACTGATGTGAAAGTGATATGTTACACAAAAAATACACCCATGCTGAGAGGAGCCACTCACTCCAGGTCAACAATCCCGTGCTGAGCTGAACTGGATCCCACATCAATATAATGCCAGTCAAGTATCAATAAGGAGGCTGATGAAGGTGAAGCCAGAAGAACAGAGTACATAGAATATCACTGGTAGGTAGATATGTGAGATCAGAACCACACAATTAATAAAGTCAGCTTTTACAGGATCTTTTTCTGTCTCCGTACAAAAAAAAAAAAAGAAAAGAAAAAAAAAAAAAAGGAGTTTAGTAGTATAACTATGAAATGTCGCTCTTCAGGCTCCCCAGAAATGCCTGAGGTGTGTGCCAGGATTAGGACTACACACCTTGCTGTTGCAAAAAGGAATTATAGCATCACTTAATGTCCAAAACTAACCAGGACCTGCTCATGCCTGTACTCAGCCCCAGTGTTAGGGAGGCAGGGGGAGCAGCCAGGTGTTCTTACCCCTTCTGCTTTGTTCTGCAAAAAAATAATGTACTGTCCTCTGTTTAAATAATAATCCTCTTTCTCTCCTGTCAGTTCCTGAACTTGTTTATAAAGCATATTATATCCTATTTTCAGTTGAATCAGTAGAGCCGCTTAATAAAATACCACAGAACAGAAAGGCCAACTTGGTATCAGCATAAATTTTATTCACAGCTCTACCTTTGGGCAAGTCACTTAACTACTCCAAGCCTAAAGCATGGAATGAAGGAAATACTGCTTTATCAAACTCACCAGAAAGATTATCTAATACTATCTCATATTTATAAAGCACTTTCTGATCCTCCAGCAAAGACCATGGAAATGTAAAGAAGTACTGACCCAGATAAGGGTTAAGAGCAGAATCTTTTTTTTTCCAGTGAGAGCTCTCAAATGACCTTGCAATGTTAGGATTTATTTTCAAGGCAAAGGAAGATCTGTCAGGTCCAGGAGCCATGTTCTGCTCTAACTGCAGATGACTTGCTATCAACAAGGAAACAAGTTTAGTCACTGATCCAAATGTCAGGAGCTGCCAAATCAGTGCTGTGATGAAATGTCAGGAACACTAATGTGGTTTCACTGATTTAACAGCCAAAATGGAATCTGGTCACATTCTTTTATTCCTCCAGGAAAATAGCAAATAACCAGCAATATATATATTATATACCCTTCTTCAATTTCTTTGAAGCTGAACAAACTAAAAAAAAACCCAAAACATCTAAACCTGTGAATATTTCCACTTCTGTGTTTTAAAGGCGTCTGATCTCCACATGCTGGAACTTCAAGAGTACAAAGATCCCATTTAATGCGAAAACTTAAAAATTCAAGGATTTTCACACACCTTTAACTGCACCTTGTGCAGGAAGATACACTGAAAGGGAGTTGTCCAGTGATAAGGTTGCTCATGGGAATCAAATTCAGTATTTGACATAAGAGAATGTTCAAAGGACAGGAAGAACAAAGCAGGCACACTCAGAAAAGATAACTGTATACTTTAAGACTATTATTTTAGTCAACAGGAAAACTAAAATCAAACCACAGCAACTAACAGCTGTTATTTAAATTCATGAACCTAATCCCAAAGAAATCTTTCTTTTAGTTAAAGCAGCCAGATGTTTCTAAATAAAATATTTAAAATATTTGTATGCTGTTGTCAAAAATACTCTGTAGGGAAAAAACGGTCATCGAATCCTTGTCATAGCAAGAGAAGTGCTGAAGAATTTCAGTGCTGGGAGAAACTGCAGATGCCTCACATGTTGGGCAACTGTAAGAAATTCTGCCCCAGCTATTAAACACAGACTAAAGAACCAGTGTAAGAACAATTCCACCATACTCATTTCACTGACTACACAGGTCTAACCAAACAGACCCCAAATCATCTCCTTAGTGAGGAAAAGGAGTTTGCTGCACATTCCCTTTCTGCATACAAGGACTGGCAGGGAGACACCTGGAAAGGAGCAGACAGGGCTCTGCAGGAGCAGGAGAGGTTTGCTGCTGAGCAGCAGGGATGGTATTTCCCATGGGAAGTGTGTTGATAAAAGCTGGCTGGGTTATTGCACAAACACAACTCTCACACCCCCACCCACAATCTCTGGGTGATTCCCAGCAATGCACTTACCCTGTATTGACACAGACTCGAGTGTTCCTCAAACAAAGGAGCCTTTATGTGCAACATATAATTGGTCTCAAGTTTTGGCACATACTTTAAGCTAATTATCTACCCTGCACTACACACTGAGGAAGTCCTACTGTGGAACTTGAAAACCCAAGTAACATCCCATTGCCAGCATGGCATTGATTCATTTTATAATTCAACCTGGACAGCACTTCCACAGGAGTGAATATAAAAGTATCTCCTGCCAGGAGAGCACTGCCAGGTCTTTTATAAATACTACAGAAGTTTCCCAAGCAGGTGGCCCATCAAACTCAAATAATTGATCCACATCAGTTAGACCTGGAAATTCAATAGTACAGCACATCATTACAGCAGTCAACATAAGAGGAAAGTCCTTGTGGTTTCCCCTCCAGCCAGCACTTGAAAGGAAACTGTAAAGCTCTGCTCTCTTTTCAGCTTGGCACATGCCTCCTTTGAGGTTTTCAGGGGAACAGCAAATACTAACAAGCCCTGTGAGAGGCCCCTCCTCCAAGACTTACCTGCTTTTATGAAACATAACTTCATTACAATATTCATTTTTTCATTAGTGGAAACAGTTCAGTGTGGATGGAAGCAAATAAACATACCTGGCAGGTTCAAGCAGAGCTGTTAAATGCCCCATTTCCTTATGGAATGCAGAGTTTTAATGGACAGCCTTCCCCCCATCCAACTTCTCTGCACACCTCTCCTGGCAGCACTGCTGCAGCAGGGGTGGGAGCAAAGGGCACTGAGTCATCTCCACAGGTAGAGTGAGCAGCTGAATATCACTGCTGCCTCAAAGCCACCTGCCAGAGGGACAAACACCCCAGCAGGGACATCTCAGTGTGTGGGGGCACCACTGCTCACAGCCTGACTCCCAGCGCTTCTCCCTGGCCACACACAGAGGTGATTCTGGATCTCCTCCATCACTGCCCTTCCCTGCCTCAATCACAGCCTGCTTACGTTGGTTCTAATTTTTGCTCAAGCATCCAAGCCTCGAATTTCCAGCAGCTTGGCTCCCTGTGAAGTAGTGAAGTCACTCTCCAACTATGCATTAGGACTTAGAAAAGATAAAAGTGATGTCTGAACCACTGCAAGCACAGAAGAAAGTTCTATCAGCCTCAATCACTTCATGAATTATTTATTGAATTTGCACAGGAAAGTTTTAGGAAGTACAGCTATTAAGGCAGTAGCCCACAACCTGTTCTTAGCCTGCAAGAGCTTTCCGTGCTACCAGCAGCCAGGGAAAATCAGAAAGTTTCCAAGAGAACAGTAAAGAAATGCAAACCCTGATCCTAAGTATGGTGTTTGCTCCTTCAGTATCACACGCCCATGCCCCAGGAAAGGTTGCAGACCACTCCATCAAGGAGATACCACTATAAATTATCATCTACCAAGCTTATTTCTTGTCTTAGGATAAGCATTTCTGTTGCAAGGGTTTTTTATACTCATTTGGAAACTACATCAGCAGCTCTACACATAACACTTCCACAGATGCCTGCACAAGTTGTTTCACAACACTGCAAACAGTGCAACAAGCTGGGTTGGCTTGCCAGGCAGGAGAGGAGGGCTGGAGATGCTTCTCCCTGCCAAACTCAGTGCCACCAAATACCCACCACAGCACAGCCTGAGATTCCTGGCTGAGAAACAGCTTCTCCACGTGTGCTGAAGTTAATCCACAGACTGCAGCACAAACTGCAGCGTGAGCAGGACCTGTGGCACATCCTCTGCCGCTCACAGCCAGGGGAATGCTGGCACTCCAGAGAACAAAGAGCGAGAGGATTCTCTCCTCCCATCTCCTCATCCTCACTACACGGAAGGACTCAGGATGCAGCAACCCCACGATGCTGCAGTGGGTGAGGAACCCTGTCACAGGCAGTGACAAACCCCTGGGTGTGATGGCTGCATTGCTGGCCAGGCACATCACCTGCAATGCCAGTGGACCCAGCAAGTGCTGGCACCTTTTCCTGCTGACAAGGATGCTAAAGACAGCTTGGGCACTGGGCCACTGCTACAAACAGGCATGGGAGCTTTGCTGATTTGACTTTGGGGTTTTTTTTCTCCCTCCCCAAATTTCAGGCAGTGCTGACAGTGAGATCAGACCTAAATCCCAGTGCTCCCATGAGTGATCCCAGGGCAGCTCTTCACAGAGCTCATGGGGGTTAAATCATCTTCTCTGCTCCCTCTGCTCCCTCAAGGGGAATCTTGGGTGCCTGTGCTCCCACCTAAACCCTCCAGTCAGTCTAATCAATGTCAAAGAAAGTCAGGGAAGGTCAAAGAACATTAGATTAAATGACATCAAGCCTTTATTTTCCAGTTTCCACCTTCATAAAATAGGTATAATCATACTTACTTACTTTCAAAGAGAATTGTAAGGCTTAATTAGATAATTAACATGAAAGTGCCTTTAAAAAGCCTATGTATACACAAAGCTCTACTGTATTATTAGTGTAGGCAGGCATGGGGAGCTCTTAGAGATTTTCTAACAGGTTATTTGTTATTCTGGGAGAAGTCTTTAGCTGCATACAGCAGTAGTATAATTATTATCATCAGATTCACTTCCTAAAGATATTTATGAAACACTGTGGGAAAAAAAAAAAAAGGCATCCAGTTAAGCAGCACCGAGCTGAGGTTCTGTTTTGCTGCACATGCTGATTAGGAATGCTGTTAAAGTGTTGTTTTGCCATAGTGCAAATGCTGGTGCCAGGAAATGCAGTTATATGCTTGTTACTTGAATCATCATTATTTGGATATAATTGCTAGGGATCGGTGATTTCAACTCCTTTTTGTTTTTATCTGTGTTTCTTTCAAATGGGATTTTTTTTTTTTTTCTGGAGTCTGATGGATCATTACAAGAATGTGCAAAAACAGGAACCAGCCTCACACTGTTGCACAGCTGATTTTGACTGTAGCACACACTCAGGAATTTCTCTCTCCTGTGCATTGCATAAATATGGTATATATATTAAAAATCACTGAATTATGGCCATGCAAGTGGGGACTTCCAGCAGGTAATAACTATGCTATTCTATCTTCATTAAAATATACAAATTACAAGTACTCCACCTCAATTGTTGTACTAGGGATGGGAATAAGCAGGCCAAATTTACTCTCTTCTGTCATATAAATACTTCTGTAGTCCACAAAATTTCCATTAAGAGCCATGTGAGGAGGATTTCACCCTACAACCCCATTTCTTTGGTTCTTTTTCAAACAAGTGTCATGGTAAACTATTCTGTGATCAGGTTCACGTGAGTGTCATAGATCTACCCTCAGCAAATTTCTCTTGACTGATTCCCATACAAAGTAAAATCAAATACAGTCTTATTATAGCCATGTCTGGGCTGGGCCTTAAGTACTGTGTCAGATCTATTTCTTCAGAAGTTTCAGCCCAACTGTGGGACCCAGCACAGCTGCTCTTCCGTACCTAAATTCAGGCAAAGCCAAGATTGCTTTTCCATTAAAAAAAAAAAATCTCTTTAGAGAGAAATTTGTACTGTCCATTCTCTTATAGCTTAAGGAATGAAGATGTCAATTCAACTATCAAGTTACAGAGGCTTTCATCTTTACTTTGGATCAGCAAGAACAAGAATTAGCTGAACAAATTCTTTTCAGAGTGATGGAGTAATAAAATTGTCAGGAATTGGATTCACCACCTTACAGCTTCTAATAGTCCATATCATTATTTGTTATTTTGAAGAAATCAATATAGCAACACATTCCCCAAAGAGAAAATATCTATAAATCTCATTTGCAATAACAAATTTAATTTTTAAATCTGTTCATTTTGATCATTCTCCATGATTCTGGTACAAAACTGGGCAGAAAATGTGTTTCCACCCAACTCTAATTGAGTAGAAAACCCTCCATAAAAGAACAGGAAAGGAATCTAAACAACATCAAATATTTATATCATGGGAAAACATCAAGAGATCTTTTTTTGCAGCTTGTACTGTATATATTTTACATGTAAATTAAGCTGAGTGGTTCCTGTTCATAGCTTCAAGCTGCTGCTAATGCTTCATAGATTTTTCAGGCAGACAAATATTGGTGAAAAGAGTTTTATAACCTTCACACTGAAGATTTATGATTAGACGTGAACTAGAAGCCTAATGCACTGACATGTGGCCTTGGCTCAGTCTCATTATAAAGTAATCTGTATCCCTGGTATAATTGCTGTTGTTTGAAGGTAAATCATCCCTCCTTCCATGCAGCTTTGCCACTTCTGATGTTGGTGAAACACACGGGATCTGCTGGGGTTTGCATAGCTTACACCAGAATTAGTGCCAGCTTGCACCAGAAGTGTTGCAGCTTTGGAAAGTGTTCAAAACCCTCTGTTTTTTGCTCTCTTTCCCAATGCAAGCTGGCACTGCTTCTTCCTGCCCTGGCTCCACTTGTAAAAAATAATCTGTCTGCTATTTTTAAATGCTTTCAGTTGCTTCAGCTCGGCCCTGGTCGTGCTCCTGCTGGAGCAGCACAGCCACACCAACACGGGGAGAACTGCAGTACCTCCAGCAGCTGGCAAGCCCCACGTCAGCAGCTCACTGAGATTCCCAAACAGCATTACACTAAATTAATGCTTGTGATGGAAATGGGCCAATGCAATTAGAACACGGTGCTTACACTGTGACATTTTCTATTAGCCAGGAAGGGACGCCAGGACCGCCAGGTATTGTGCTGCTACAAGGGGCCATTAATGCAGGGGACAGCCACTTCCCCAGCACAACAGACTTCAGCAGGAGCAGATGGCAAAGCCCTGAATTCCTCCTACCTGCTTTCAGCCTCCAGTCTCTGGCTGGCTACGAAAGCAACTGTGCTCCTTTAAAACGCAGCGCCCGCTGTAATTAGCAAAGCCATCACCCCAGCGGATGATTTTCAAGCTCATGAACTATTGAAAAGTTTAAATGGTTTTCAAAGGGAGCTAAACACAACCTTAGAGGGCAGGTCCTTGGTGGTCTAAACAAGATTGCTGGCTTAGAAAGTCCTTGCAAAGTACAAACTGTCAGAAATGAGGAGCATATGGCCTGGGATGGATCACTCCATCCATCCTGCTTGCCGCTTGTACGTCAGCATCCTCTTCCAGGGACAGATGAAGTAGAAACGTTCTGTGCTTTATCCAGACTGGCACCAGGGTTTCTGTGTCTCTAGGAATAACCCCTCCATGGACAGAGTAGTTAGTGGGTGTTCCACAGAGCCAAGCAGCAGCCAGGATGTGGGACTGTGCCACCAGGCCAACCTGGCACATCCACACGGAGAGTTGGAGGAGAGAGACCTGCCCGTGAGATGTTCTGCACCATCCTAATGGGAGAGGGAGACAGGACTCTTTAACCTGGGCTCATAAAGCCATATCTGCTTTGAGATGTTTGCTTAAGGCTCATTAATGAGCCAGCTTAAGCACCTGACTGAATTCACATGGATTTATCGAAGCAACTCAATAATTTATGGAACTAAAGCCTAAAAGCATTTTTCTTGTTTAACCCAAGGGTGCAATTTTTGGCTAGCAGCTGTGGAAGGCTGATCCTCTTTTACAGTTCAGCCACCAGGGAAGGAACAAGGCACATTCTCACTGCATTATACCCAATATGTGCATACAATTTTTTTCCTTACTGTTTCAAACAAGTAATGACCTTCACCCATGTTTGCTACTGGTAAGTTTGGGAAAAGATATAAATATGGAGAAGATTGTCTTTTTCTAAGAGGCAGCAATGCTGTCTGTAGCTGGGATTTGTTTCCCTCTTGAGGATTCTTGGTCCAGTTGCATTCCCTCACAGTTTCCTCTGCATAAATCTCTCCAACACAGGCCGGTCTTGCAGGGTTTCCTCTGGAAGATACTGCACTGGGATGGATCGTGCCATCAGTGCAATATAACCTCAAAGAATTTTTGCAGCACATGTGGATTGTACTCTGTGTTCTCTGCAAGATATCTTCAGAGGAAAAAAAAACACATTCAGCAAGGATTTCTGGCAAGCTGATGACAGAATTCTGAGCTGGGGAGAGAGGCGTTTGAAAAAACCCTCAAAATTAGAACTGGGCTTTTTTTCAGTCATGGCTGCAATTCTGAGATGCTGTTAAAGGTGATGGCAGACATGGGGTATATTTCAACAACTCTCTTCCTCCTCAAACTGTCTTAAATTCCAGCTAATCCCGGGCATCCAGCCCAGATTTCCTGAAAAGACCCCCTGACAAAAGCCAGGGAGGGTGACCTGTCCTGTTCCCTCTCAGTTCATGCTCTTGATGCTGTTCTGCCACCACCTTCACTCTGGAATATCAAGTCCAGAATGACAACAATGTAGAGCTACACCAACTTGCATTCACTGAAGATCAAACCCATGGTTTTCTTACCCCATTAGAACTCAAATCATTAAAGAAGCAGATCACTTATTAGCACAATAGCTCCATTATGACTATACAAATTAATTTTAGCTGGAATATGTATTCACTGTGGAGAACATGTGTATACACACATTCAGAAAGCTATTATGTATGGAAATATATTTGAAAATATTTGCACTACGATTATTTCTTCAGCTCTCGTATTTATCTCTTAAAAATGAATAATACATTTGTGAGATACTTCTCGTTTTCAAAGCAGGAATATTGTGCTTTGCTTCTGACAAAGAATAAGCAGCAGGGATTGCACCTGATCTGTCCCCAGAGAGTAAATCGCTGTTCTGATGTTAAATCTTGCAGATGAGAAGAGCAAAAAACCACCCAATTCCACATCACCTGCAGAGATGGTTTTCCTAAAACTTCCCAGTTAACCCGTATGTCCAACCTGCTCCGTGATATCTCACAGAACCACGAGTTACTCTCCTTAGTTACAGTCTCTAAGGCAGCCTCACTATACTGGAAGGTGACCCTGGACAGCTCAATCCTGCACTGTGCTCCCCACATACCAATTATGTGTACTAAGGAGTTGGAGCACATGGAAGATCCAACAAGAGGCAGGTGGATGCCAGCAGCAGCAGGGTGAAGAGAGAAGGTGAGCAAAAGAAAGCCTTTTTCCATGTGAGTTGGAGGTCCTGGGGGCACTGCATCCTCAGAAATGCCAGGAGCAGATTGCAATGACAGATTTTTTTCTTGGTTTTCCCATTTTACTTTCCTGCTTCCCTGAAAAGCAGCTTGACAGAGCTCCACGTTTACCCCAGACCTCAGCTTTTCCCCAAAGAACTCCCCCTTCATCCTGCCAGAACTACAGTTTTCTAACTTTGCTGTTGTTACATGGGGAATGTCAGTGAGAGCAGTCTGGAGAATATTCCTGTGGTTTTTTCCCCCTCCAATTTGTTCAAAACCTTTCAAAGGAACAAAATACCCATCAGCCTTGCAGCCTGAGAACCAACAGTATTCCCTTCAGCATAACCTCCTTCCTTGTGTGCTTGATCAAGTGGAAAAAGAGAGGAAAATCCCATATGGGAATTGACCCAAACTGCCACCACCTCACATTTGGTGGGAAGAACAAGGAAAAATTACATGGGAATTTTCAAATTTTTAACTATGGTTTTTATCTTCCCTTCCCCAAATCTCTGAGTCTGCTTTATGGTTTAAGCCTCTGAGCAAAGAATAACCCGAGGGAAGGACCAAAGGCTGGTATTCCAGGAAAATACTTCACCCTGTTCCTTCTAGCACCACCATTATCCCTTCAGCTGAGTTTCCATTGCTGGGTCCATCATCCTGAGCACAATCAATGCTTAAAACATTTTCAAACAGGACTGTCACAGCCCAGGAAACGTGCAGGATTTAAAGTCTGCAGAAGCACAAAAGCACTGTCTCCAGAGCACTTAACATATTGACAAGCTGTGTGAAAAGGGAACGTTTTTCTCCAAGTTTACAGTTATTTTGGTTCCTCCAAGGAAAGCATCTCTATCACAATATCCCACACAGACAGGGCCCCTTGCTGCTTCAGTAGCCCCAGATGCTGCAGTCGTCTCTTTATATCAAAATAATCACACCAATTAATCTAAACTGAGCAAGGAAATATAAACTTTAGGCAGGGAAGTCTGTTAAACACAGCAGAATAGTTTCCAGGGAAGAGCTTATACACAGCAAAGGATTTCACTTCCAGGCTTTTGGTTTAATATTTGAAAATGGAAAAAAAAAAAAAAAA
>VYXD01005237.1:376860-415189 GCA_013397195.1 Hylia prasina
AAGCAATCATGCAAGCGAGTGGCACTCTCCTTAATTAAGGAAGTCAATTCAGAATCAATAAAAGGGCAATTAATCTGTGGGTGTCACTGGCTCTGAATTATGCTGATAGCCCCGAAGAGGGGATCCTGTGACCTCCAACACTCCTCCCAGGGTCTGAAGGGTTTCACCCCCTGATCTGTTATTTTATGACAGACACAGTGTTAGAAAATACACTGATAAATGTCAGGAAATGCTGAAGGAGGAGGGAACTGAAAAGCCTCTGTCTTTTGCAAAATTATTGTGGTTGAATTTGTCATTCTTTTGGATCCACCTAGACACGCTGAAGGGAAAAAGGGGATTCAGTGGAGGGGCTCGTGTGCTCTCCTGGGGAATGAGGACCCCCCCACACATCCCCCCCAGCAGGAGCTGGTGTTGCTTTCAACCTTCTCTTCCTCAGCGTTTTCCAACAGGTCCCTGGCAGGCTTTGGAGAGGAGGAGCACACAATTCAGCACAGTCCCCCTGTCCCTTTCTTTCCATCCTCTGGGTAAAACAGGGCAGTGCGGGTTTTGGAAGGGGCAAAAGCAGAGCACAGCACCAGTCCCTTGCCCTGCTCCCTCCCACATGTGGGCACAGATCACCCTGGCCCATGGGGATTTGCCTTATCAGCGACACAGACTGGCACAAAAAGGAATCACTTGGCTTGGTTAGGGCTGTTGTGAGACATCTCAGTGCTGTGGAAGGGAAATGCAATGAAATCCAACAGCAGAGGAGAGAGGGTTGTGTGGAGTGACTCCCTGCTCAAAAGACAATCCCTCCAACTCCACTGGCACTTCATTACTTGTGGAATATGGGGCTACCAGAGCATGATAAAATATCACACTCTGAGCCCTTGTAGAGGTATTATATTAAAGAATATGTAAAAAGCCAGATCCAGGGTAAGCAGAGGTACCACTAAGCTGCCATCCAGGGGTGGCTTAAGAAGCTTATCTGCATTATTCTGTACCACTCTCCGTTGACAACTTTAAGTCACTCTAAGAAACATCTTATTTCCTCCACTGTGTCCCAAGCATCTCCAGCTAATATCACATCCAGCAGAGACTTCATTACAGGTGTTTTTTCCCAGCCCATACCCCGTGAAGCTCAGTTTTGACTGACACAGCCCCAAATCTGAGAATTCAGACTTGATCTGTCTCTTTGTTTCTATTCTTTTCCTGGTCCGGGGTTACAGCTGGTCTTTTGGTGCCTCCTTTTGCCTCTTCTTTATTACCAATCCCCTGTCATCAATTCTAAGTTAGACATTTCACCTTCTCTGGCAGGAGCTCTCTAGTGTGAGATGACTAACAGACATTAAATTGTTGGTCTTATGTTCCCTTTAAAATGTGCTCAGAGCAAATGCTAATAGCAGCACATCTCAAAAGACTCCTACCAGCATTTGTCTTGATCTTTCATTACCCATCTGTCAAAACCCTGGTGACAGTTACAAGTTTAAATCAAAGTTCAGAGGCACCTGTTAGTTTCAAAAAACTTTTGCCTCCGAGGCCTACATTTTAAGAAGCTGGGTGTGCTTGCCAAATCCCAGCATTTGAAATGTTGGCAGGAAAAGAAGTACGTGGGCTTTGTACATGGTGAGAAAAGCAAGGCAATTTTCCATTTAATAAACACACAGGGACAAATAAATCACTGCCCCTGGGCAGAGCATCCAGTAAGTTTACTCTGTACCTCCTCAGAGGGGCTCACGTAGCTTCAACTTGACAAGCCAGGCAGGGTGAAGTGACAAAGAATAAAGGAAAAGAGGCACCAGAGAAGGAGCTGGAGTCACCAAAAGTCAGGAGCTGCTGTTTTGAGAGGGTGGAGATCATTAACCTGTGATAATCTGATCAGAGAGGGGGTTACAGATGCACATCTCTGCTCCCGGAGCTGAAAACACAGGTTGTGGTGGGGTGTGAGGGAGGGTCATGGAGAAAGACAACCCAAGAAAGCTTTCAATCCTCCTCAGAAACTCTCCCAGCTCTTTGGATCTGACCTCCAGTTTTCGTCTTTGGTACCTAAACTCAGCTCTCCAGAGTGTTGTGTACAGAAATCGGGCTGAAAAGTAAACTCAGAACCAAGTAAGAAAGCCCTCCCCAAAGGTCTGGCAAGACTTTGGTGGAAAAACAACGTTTGCTCAAACAACTGGCAGCTGTTAATCACAGAATCATCAGCCACAGCCTGACACTGCTTATTTTGCCAACTGTTTGTTGTGCCTGCTGCAGACTCTCACACATTTCCAACAGTTGCAACACATTTGCCACTTTTTTTACTGGTTTCTTTTAATTTTAATGTCTCATATCTATTGAAAAAAACACTTGGAAACACACACAAAAATCTTCCTGGCCCTTTCTGGATACTGATGAATGCCAGTGCATCCCACAGTGGTCCTTCAGAAAGGACAGAGTTGGACTGCTGCTTTACCAGAGATCCTGAAAGTTTGCTGGATTATGCACCATTTACTTTCTCTTATAAGCATAGTTTTGACATAAAGACATTAGCTCTGGATTTCTATTTCCACTTTCCTATTTTTTTTCAGGAAACTCCTACCTATAGCAAACAAAATAATTCATGGTCATCACATCCCAGCTTTGTACTGAAATGGGTAGAGAAAATAGTTGGCAGCAAAACCAAACAGTACATTCCTGTGTAGAAATCTTTTCTGTAGCTCCATTATTTGCAATCAACAAGCAATTCTATGCTTCAAGGGTTGGTTTTGATACCCTGAATAGAAATTCCGTTCCCCCTTCTCTGTCTTGTTAGAGGGGACTCAGCTCAGTGTGTCCCTTGTCACCAACCCTGTGGTTTTATCCACAGCACCTGGAGGTCACACCAGAACGGGAGCTGCCACCCTCAGTGACCTGTGCATGTCCATGTCCATGTCCTCATCCTGTCCTGTCCTTCCTCACCGTAACCTTCATCTTGTCTGCACAATCCAAGCAGCTTCAAGAAACAACCTGGAACATTGTTCTAACCAATGAGAAGCTCACAAAAAACCCCAAAAATCCAACATGCACCAGTGCCCCTGTGCAACAGGTCCTGCAGGAATCTGACTCTTCTTGTGCCACCCTCTGAACTTAGACCTAAGAAATCAAGGCCAGACTATAAACCAAGCAATGCATCTTTTTCCGTGGATGGCAGAATACAGAGGCAGTAATTTGTTCTGATCATGGTGTTTGATTACTGAGTGTGAGACAAGGCTCAAACAGAATGTGACTTTTAATTACACCATTCCGTGGCAGTTCACTGCCAAGCCAGAAGATCTTTCAGGGCCATGCAAATGTTTGCCTCATTCCTGATAAAGCCTGAAATATGTCTTGGTGCCTTCCATAGCCTCTGGGCATAGTCTGTATTCATTCTTGCAGATCTCACTGTTGATTTGCTACATTTTACTATTGCTACCCTGGCAACCCTATGAAACATAAAAAGCTGATTTCTCTGTCTCTCATTTATATATATAAAAAAATCTAGATACTTCCAAATAAACAGCACCTGATATCTAATGCAAACCCACACAAGAGTTTAATATGGATGTCATTATGCAAATTATGGTTGACCAAGAGTAGCAAATAAGTGCACCCCAGAAACTCTGCACTTTCTCTGCAGACATTACACTGAGCACTGCTCATGTCTCTGTGGGAAATCCTTGACATAAATATGGTGGCCTAAGGCTGTAGGAATAAGGTAGGATTTGAAGTGAATACGCTACGGCTATTTGAATGTATTTTATGTGTGTAATTGAGGGCAGAAATACTCCCAGTTGATTTTTTTTTTTTACACTTAAATATCTCAAAGATTAATTGATTCATTCACATAAACTCTTCAAGCAGGCAGCAATATCCATTTGTGAACTTCAGGACAAACTTAGAGCAACTCACATTTCCCTATCTCCCATATTCTGCTAAAAAACCTCCACCAATTTAGCAGTGTCTGTCACTGAAGTGAAACAAAAGCATGAAGAGCCCAGGAAATCTCATGTTTGGAATAATACAAAAGCCTGTGCTCCTCTGGGCATGATAACGAGAGCACTGTGGTCTTCTGAAATTAAAATCAGTTTTCTTTTTCCTTACTGCCTGTTTCTCCCCTTACTCAGCATCAGTTCAGGGTGTGGAGAAATGTGGAAAGGGGAGGGAAATGCAGGTTGGGGTGCATGGATCCTCCCAACCTTACACGTGGCGAGACCATGCAGAGTGAGGAAAGCCACAGAGGTGGGTGCTGAAGTTTGTGTCTGTGGCAGAAACAGAGGAGGTACATTCAGAGAGGCTGCACAAATAATCACAAGCATCTCACAAAACCCCACAGAGGGAGGAGGGTGAGAAGTGACAGCACAGCTGTGAGCTGTGGGACACGGTGTGGTGGTGGAGCTGTCAACATCAGCGGGAAAAGGAGGCGGCTGGGAGGGTGCTGAAGGACAGATCAGAGCTTGGGGTTTGAGCTGCTGGCTTCAGCTGTCAGCAGGACACCCAGGACCTGCCAAGGGAAAGGGAATGGGAAGAAAGAAACCCATGAATCATCAGCTCTGGATGGCAATTAAAACCTCCATGCCACAAGCTGCTCTGTCAGCAAGCCCCTCCTGAAGCATGTGTGGAAGTTGCCCAAAACTTGGCATTTTCTGCCCAGTTTCCCAGAGGAATACATTCAACCCATTATTTTTGGCCACCTCTTAATTATGCTGACGTGGAAATTAAGCATGTATAGGCTAGAGAGGCTGGCATGGACTATCCCAACAAGCCAACCTGGTCTCCTGGCTTTAGTTCACCAAGCACTAGAGAGAAGTTGCCAAAAGAGAGGGATCACATATGAAAGAAGCAGGTTTTAGACAGTCACTCCTTCATGATAATTAGAAGGAGCCCATTGATTAGGCTCATGGTTAAATGGGCCAGGCTGCCTTTGAGGCTTGCTGGGGCAGCTCTCCTCCCAGAGCAGTCAAAATTCTCACTTTATTTAGCACTGATTTGTTAGGACCACACTATGTTATCATCATGTCTAGCATCTGCTTTGATCATTTTCCTGCTTTCTCATCCTCGGAATGGCCACGGACTCGGAAAATTTCAACACTTATGTCAAAGAGGAAAAAAGCAAGATGGGATTGTGTGTGTGTGTAACTCCCATCTGACACTGAGAGGCTGAGATCAGTCCCAGGCAGGTTTCTAGGTACAAACTACATCTGCCCAGACTGAGCCCCCTCACCAGATTACAGAGGTTTGAAGTGGGTGTTGTCCTCACCTCTCCACCCTTCCGACTTCCAGAATCCCTGAAAAAACCACCCCCCACAGCCCACACCAAGTCCTGTGTCTGTGCTTCGTGTTTTCGGGGGGCTCCTGCCATGCAGCACCACTGGGGGTTGTCTCTATCAGAGCTGCCAGGGAATGCATTGCTTTGGGCTGGCTTTGCATTGCACAGCAGGGTCAGGAGAAGCCACAGTGCCTTGAACAGAGCACCTACTCCCCATGTCAGCAGTTACACGACCTTGATTTTAATGTATGATTCACCCTCACATCTTAAAGGGATTCTCGGGCAATTTCACATATCTTTAATTTCAAATCTCACTAAAGATTTAAATGCAAACGTTTTCTTCTCAGAGCCTGTGAATGCCAGTGTGAATCAAGCACCACTAATGAGATCCTAAATTAGGCATTTTTGTCCCTTCCTGCTAGACAAATGGCCCAACCTTGAAGTATAATGGAATGTGCAGTCCACACCTCTTCCCCAGGAGAAGTTCCCCTGCCCCACTCTTCAGCACCCAGGGAAGAAGGTTACACTCAATTTCCACCATAACTCCCCTGCTTAGGCCCAGGTGAGCCTGTCCTGGATGGGGATGGACCTCCCGTACCTCAAAAATGTCTGTCAAGGTGATACAGTCTCCCAAAAGACCTCCAGAAGGAAATCAGAACTATACACAGAGATTCCAAAATCCTTGAGAAAAACCTCATTGCTGAGCTTTCCCCAAGAAATCCTCACTGAGATCACTTCACAGCCACACTTGTCCATGTAAACTGGGCTTAAGAAGCATCTCAGGCTCCATCAAACTTTTCTGCTTGCAAAAATGTCACCCTTCTGCTCTCAGTCACACAAAATGGGCCACGTCCCTGTCCCTCCCCAGTCCCAGCTTTTCCCTCAGGGACAGGAATGCCCCTGAGGCAGTGTTGGCCAGGTTTTCAGCTTTGGATTCCTTTCTGGGTTCTCAGAAACATCTTTCTACAGCCTGGCCAAGGAATACCCCCCCAGGGAGAGTCACATCTGGACCAGCACATAAAGTTAAGTCATCTCCTCTGAAGAACAAAATAAGCAAACAGCCCCTTGACACACACTGAGGGCTGTGGGTGCAGATTTTGGATGGAAGTCAAAATTCAAAGCAAAGTTTAATGGCAGTTACTGTTCAGAAACAAGCCTGTCTTGTTATTATTTTTAGTACATTTCTCAGACTTGTCATTATGCACGTCTGACTTACAGTTTTAATGCCGGGCAACTGTGTTACCTTTATCCTTCCCTGCAGGATTACGTGAGAATATTCTTTGGAGAGGATATCACACCGGGCTAAGGTTAAAAAACAAGACATGCAGCAAGCTCCAAGGTGCCTTCCCATATCTCTGAAATATAAATGATTCCCTGGCATAAAAGATTCTGAAATACATAGCCATAAAGTCAAAGCTCTGCTAAGCAAATAACAAATACAAGAGGAAGCTCTGCTTCCAAAGGCTCTGAATCACAGCGACAGCTACAGTATGCACGAAGCTAAAATATTTCCAAAAAAGCCAAAAGCTGTCAGCAGAAGGTAGCAAAACACTGGCCAGTTCTTGGACTTTGATTATAATTCACACAGAAATACACACTGGGGGGATGGACCTACAGCATAGAAAAAGTGCAGTCTGTGTTTCTTGGAGACTTTTATGCCCAGGCGTTGAAGACTGAGGGTCTTGCACCCCGCTGCAATGACACTCAGTAACTAACAGGTAACAGCTACATACCAGCAGGTGCCAGAATATCAGATGGTTTGGGAATTTCTTCCTGCCTCCTGAGAGCCAATACCACTGCTGGATACAATCAGTCAAAACACACACTCTCCCTTTGCCTTAAAAAATTCTCTCCGTTAACAATTGAAGAATAAAGTCAACATACATTGAAGAAATTGGCCACTGTCTATGTCATGGAATGTTCATGAGCACACCTCTGTTTTAGGACTCAAAATGAGACCACAAGCCTCATTATTTTTTTGACAAAAAACATTTTTCTTTTGCCCAAAATTCAAGAAAACCTTGCATTTAAAAGCCCAGCTGAGCAAATCATCTCCTAAAGATTTAACAAAGCTTCTCCTACTGGCATGCAGTACAGCTAAACACAACATTTTTTGGTGTTCTACATGAGCCTTCCAAATACATCTCCAGCCACGGGCCAGACAGAGTCATCTGGATTCCTCCTGGCAGATGTGAATTCCTCCATCCACAAAGAAGATCCACAGTGGACAGTTACCAGATCAGGGGAAGAGGATAAATTCACTTCTCCAAAGAAGAACAAATGAACCCTGGCTGCTTTAAAGGAAAATTAAGGAGCACAGAAAATCACGCCAGGAGACAAGAGTATAAAAACCCCAAGAGTTTAACACAAAACCTTCAAGACCAGGGGAGCAAGGCTCAAGTTCTTTGCAGGCAAGGTCAGGCAGGATTTTGGCCACCTCAGCTGCATCTCTACCCAAAGGAAGGAGGAGTCTCTCAGCCAGGTCTGTTGTCCCTGGATGAGCAGTTTGCAACCAGGGATTTTCCACAGGAGCATGAACAGCCAGTGGGGGATGAAACACAGCAGAAGTGGGAATGGTGGGATTTTCACTTCCATCCAGAAGGATCAAAGCCTGAGCTGTGCCAGTCACAAGAAGGGATATGCAGAGGAATTCAGCACTTGGGTGTGCACAGGGCTGGGAGGGAAAATCTACTGAAGAACAGGAATATTGATCCAATGGGCCATAGTCCAGGCAGGAATCACTGCCACACAGAAGTGTAAACACTTCCACACCTTCTCTAAGCCCTACTCTCTATTAGTTTAACCTGTGTCACTGCAATTGTCTTTTTTTTCTGGTTCTTTCTTTCTTTCTTTTATTTTTTCCCCCTAGGCATGTAAGCCTTTTTGAATGTGAAATACTTGCCAGGAGACATAAAGGATTAATGTCAGAGGCCTGACATCCCGCACGAAAGACAATGAGCCAGACTTTTCTTAAAATCTGAAATAGCCTGCAAGGTGTGTCCAACAATAATTCTTCTTATTCCAGAATCCAGGAGTTACTGAATTTTTTATCACGGTGGATTTTTATTTTTTAATGACTGAGGATATGGAGAGTTATGCACTGAGCAACTCAAGCTAAAGGTGTACAGCTGTGTGGCTGCTACAGGCGTGTATATGAGATTATGCAGATCATTACCCAGCTAACTTCAAGCACTGTAACATGATACAAGCTGAAATACCCTGTAATCTGCTCTACAAAAGAAGTCACAGCCAGTAGTGATCAACCTGATTTGCCTGACAAAACCCTGCAAAATTTCCAAAGAAAGTGCAGACCAAGGGATTGTATTCGGAAATCCTGACAGAAACCTTGTTTTCCCTACTTACCTTCTGTAATCCCCTACAAGGGAGCAGAAGCTGCTGCAGGTTCAGGAGCACGAGGCTGAAAGGCACTTCCACCACCCCAGCACAAAGCCCTGGCACAATGGCTGTCCACATCCCACAGGTAATCATCCATCAAGGATAAAAATCTGGCAAGTTTCATATTAAAAGTGCCAGAATGAAATAAGCAATATCCTGAATGCACATGCAAGTGTTTCAGTGCAAAGCAAGTTAAAAAATGAAAAAGAAAACACTCCTGTTTGCAGGACTAATCCTTAAAATCATGTGCAGCCTCAAAAGATTGAGTAAGAACACACAGGCACCAGCATCATTTGTCACCAGCAGGTCTAATAGCTCATGGTTATATTGCATAGAAAATTAATGTTACATATAACTCTAAATTCAAGTTTGCTTTCCTATCTCCTATTTGTTTATGACAAAGACAGAGCTTTGGGAAGCAGAGATGAAAATATCCTTTGTAAGCAAGATCCCAGTTCAGCACAGTGCTGGAGCACTGAGGCACTTCAAATTTGCCTGGTATTGTTCAGGCACCCAAAGTACAAGTGAAAACCACCAAAATCTTCAGAATGCAAGAGCAGCTTTCTCTAAACAAGTAATCCTACTGTAGATGGATCTTTTCAATTCAATTTCCAAGCAAAGCAATGTTTTGTGATTTAGTCCTACTAAACCTTAACAAAACAGCACGAGGAACGAATCTTAAACTCAACTGCTGATACGGTCTATCAATATTAAAATAATCTGGCATGGACTGGCTTGCTAATAAGCCAGCATTTCAGAGATGTTGCAAAACAAAACTGTCTTAAATGTGTGATTTGTGGAGGATATAAAACATAAAAACTACAAAGCAAAAAACCGCTGTCATTGGCACAGCAAGATTAAAAAAAAACAATTACAAGGCTGAGTACATTAAATTAAACTTGGTGCAGTCATTCCTGACAGAAGTCCTACTGCTGGTAATTACACATATTTGGACTTCTAATTGTTAAAAATATCATACTACAAGTGTTTGATGCATCCCAGATTCTGCTGCTGAAAAGCCATACAAAATTCCCAATAGAAATCTCAGGTATTGTTTTAGCATGAGCTTCTGTATTTGATTCATTGCTGCTTGCCTTTTTACTGTTTATTGCCTTGGGATCAAGGAACCATTTTGTAATGGAAACAAATTCCAAATCATTGTTTGTGTTCTCCTTTACCACGAGAGACACAAGAGCTAGTGCCAGAATGATTGAATCCCATTCTTCTGCCCAAATTCCTGATCCTCTGGGGATTCCAGAGCCACAGTGTCAGATCTCAGTGGTTTAATAGGGCTGCCTAACTACCATGGCTTTATTTTCCAGTCCCCAGAACCCAAAGTGAACAAATCTGCCCAGCACAGGCAGCAGACAGATCCCAGGTGAGACCTGAATGCTCAGAGGTTCTACAACAAATGACACCTCACCATGGATGTGACTCTCATCCTGAGAGTCAGGAGAGAAGGAGGTGACCATGACTGTAGAAAACTCTCCCATGATGGGGACGACAGACATGATGATTGATTAGGCTTGGCAGGTTGTTGGGCATCACACATCAGGTGCCTCCTCCCTCTCCAGCAGGGCCAGCACCCCTGGGCTGCTCAGCAGTGGCTCTCTGGTGGCCTCATTAGCTGAGCTCTCGCAGGAGAAGCAGCCAAGCAGCGTCCCAGATTTTCAGGCACCAACTCTGACATTTATAAAGGACTTTCAGTCGTGACAAGATCAAAACCTCAGCGTTCTTTCAAATCTCACAATAACTCTCAAGCACCCTCAGCACAAGGCTTGGGGGAAAAATAAAACAACAAAACACCAACAGCCCGCAACTGAAAATGACAAAGCTCTTATGAGATGAAACTGGAGGAATTATGGGATTTCTCCCCCACCTCCACCTCACTCCAGGCTTCATTTAATTTCTGCAACGTACTTTGCTCTTAGAGAACACTAATCACATTACCTCCTGGTCAGGCCTCATTTGCAATCACTGCAGTCCTTCCCATCAGCTCCTCTTGCCAGCAACTTACTCAGTTTCTTGTGGCTCTTGTTGGACTCTCAACCATCTACCCCAATGATTATATTTAAATGTCAATGCTGTAGTAGTCCACTTTGCATGTTAGAGCATCATCCTCCAGCCAAGCTTAAACAGAAATTGTCTCAGGGCTTGCAGTCTAAATTATTTGGTCTGAATTGTATAAAGGGTCTGTTTTATGGATTTTGCCATAAAAACTATTGATCAAAACTAGGTTTTTCATGTGCTTACACTTAAGAATTGCTAAAAGTGGGAGTCTCTCTTGGTCACAGCAAATCTTACAAATGGTACCAGAATAGGAAGACACATCAGAAGTTGTGTATTTGTGTATGTTGAATTCTCAAGCTGTTTTTCATTAATAATTATCTATAAGAGACATAATGACCTATGGGTCTCTCCCTTCCCTGTAACCACACATTCCCTGCTATATGACTATTAAATATTGCTTTTGCAGCCTAAGATGTCCTTTTATTCTAAACCCTGCTCTTATAAAATCTGGATAACTTTATGCCTGAGTAATGTGCTGCAGCTGATCTGCTGGCAATATTTTAGAAAAAAAAATCCCAAACAGCTGAATACTTGAGACAGGCTCTGTTCTGTCTTGTTGTAAAAGCTCTATTGATAGTTCCCACCTAGAGTAAGCATCAGAGTCCCTGAACTGCACATGAATCAAAGCAAAATGATAACATGAGTGCACACATGGTCAAAAGGATTGATGAATTTTCTGGGTTAAAAGGTATACAGCCTTGTTACTTACATGTCTAAAGACTTTGGTTTTATTTTCCTTTGGTTGATTCTTGGCCCTTTTCTTTTTTTTTTTTTTTTTTTACTTGTTTATTCCAAACATAAACCAGCTATTAAATCCAAGCTGTTCAGAAAATATACAACTGAGAACATTTCAACTATAAACAGTACTTGCAGATTTACTCTGTGAAAACCATAAATGAAAAGCAAAGAGTGACTCTCCAAGACAACGAAATCACAGACAAAATAGGCAGGAAACAACTTGGAAGAAGAAACAATAAACCACCACATCACCATTCCAGACCTGCTTAATAGCATTCCAGGGCTTCATAAAAAGAAACGAGCATCAACAGATTTTTAATTAGCAAACTGATGTGTTCTATAGAAGAGTCACGTTACACTGTGTTCAGAGTCTCAGGTGTGGTTATATGACTTACAAAAATGAAATCTTTCATTCAGCCTCAGCTGGGCAGCAGCATGCAGTATGAAATGCAAGTTTGTGTTTACATAACTGAATTGTGATTAATGTGCACCAGATGGAAGCAGGGGCCAGCCCCAGTGAACAGTTGTGTCTGCACAGGAACTCAGAATGGCTTTGTAAAATAAGCGAAGTGGAGCTTGCTAGGGGATGGCAAAAAGGATTAAACCAGAATATCCACCAATGGGTTGGCAACTTCTAAAATAGCAACACTGGCAATTAGAATAAATACAAAATCAAATATTAAGCAGGTGAAATAATTCTGCAAGCAGCACTTATGAATGTGGTAGATAATCAGGACAGGTACTTAGGGCACGGGGATTATTTGTGGGTTTTCATTACTAGAAAGAACACAGGAGATATTTCATGGAGCAAATTGCATAACCAAACTGAAAGATTAAGCTTGTAAAATTAATCGGAACCAAGAATGCACAGGAATGGATAATTAATGCCTTGTTCAGGCAGCTCTGGCACGACACAGGGCCAGTGAGCAGATCCTCAGGAGATGTCTGTAACCCAGAACAGCTCTGGAACAACCCCCCAGGGCTGAAAACACTCTCCCTACTGCCCAAAGGCAGCTCCCATCTGAGCACACTCCTCCTCTGTGCCTGGCCACAGGGCTGGTAACAGAGCTAACAGAGTGGGATAAAGGAGTTCCCTGAAAGCAGCAATGGCATTTAACCAACACTACCCAGATTCTTAAGCAGCCCTTGTGGCTTTGCTCCATTTTTACCTATTTGGCCCTGACGCTGGAGCAGATGCAAATTCCTGGATTCCTTCTAAGTCTCACTAATCTGAAATAAATGATGTATAAACAAGATTGGAACAGCAGAGCCACAGACCACAGAACCTTCATCTCTGGTGTGTATCACTGCTGGAAGTTTCTGCTGTGGGTCCCCCTTTGACATTGGCCATAGGGAAATGGGTCAAAAGGGCTCTGGCAGTGGAAGAGACCTGGCAGTGAACACAGGGGACTCCTGTAGCCCATGGGAAGTGTGGGATTACAAGAGCCCCTTGATGACAGAAACCACCAGGATCATCTGAATTGCATCAACAACAGAAAACTCTCCCATTTTGTTCAGCACTTCCATTTCAAATCAGTCCGCCAATTTCTTTTGCCAATGCAAAATATTAAGAGCAAAATACAAAGCCCTCTCTTCTCTAAATGTGAATATTTGGGCAGAAGCTCAGTTATGACATCCAGTGCCCTGAGACCCCTGTGGAAACAACACCCGTGGGGTGCGGGGGAGGTCTTGTACTACCCAAATGCAGAGACGTAGAGAGGAAATAACTTGTGAAGAGAAATTTCCTCCAACAGAACCAGAATTTTCTCATCTCTATTCAGGTCTCCACAGAAGGAAATGGAGCCTGATTTTTTCAGCAGGGCAAGTCATGGCAGATGTTCTGAGTGGAGCTCAGTACAGTGGGACAGATCGTGGTGTTCTTGAGCCTTTGCAGAGGGTTTTGCTCTGCGGAGCGTGGATTTGTGCACAGCCCTGAGCTCAGGGCAGAGCACAGCTCTCACCTGGCTGCTGCTGCCTCCTGCCCAAGCCTCTGGAAAGCGGGCAGGGAACAAGGCATTCCCCATGGTTCACCTTTCAGCTGCTGAACCACCTTCTGCTCAGTCCCACAGCTGCTCTCAGGTGCTGCTGCCAAGCAGATTTACCCGATGTGGCGCCCGCGGGACTGTGCAGTAATGAGAGCAAAACAGGCTCTTCGTTTCAGGGATGTTTGTATGCTAAGGAGGGTGTAAAAGCATAAATCAGGCCAACAGACCTGAAAAAGTCTGCTCTGTATTCCTTCAATTCTCCTCGCCTCATTTTCTTCCCTTGCATATTTTTACCTTTTTTACCCTGCTCCGTTTGGAGCTCATCTAATTGTCACTTGAGATGACAAATGTCCTCTGCCTCAATGCCCCTTCCTCAGTAACGGATGTTTCCTTTCTATATCACTCTGCTTGTGGAATTAATTTTCTTCATTAAGTGATGTCTGCATTTATCACTTCCTAACTTTTATTTTGCAGTTTTCTACCTCTTTTTCCTTGGAAAATGTGCTTAGAAACCACTGCTCGTGCTCTTTTTTTTTAATAAATCAAGGCTTAAACATGATTAATCCTCCCTTTAAAAAAAGCCCCAACTTCTGGTTGGCTTTTACTTTAGCCTGCTGGTTTTGCTGTTTCCCATAAAATATAAACAACCATTCAGCCAGTCTTGGAAGAAAAATGAAGAATCTGTATTGATAAAAAGGTTTGAGCCCAAAAAGATCTATTCTGATCATTAGTTTGACAGCCCATTCAACACAAAACAAACATTTGTCCCTGGGATTTCTGGCACAAGCAAATTCCATTTAAGAGCCACTTGGCTGCTCTTAGGTATGGATTTTCAGTCTGCTGATCTGAAGTTGCCCATGTTAGAACTAAAAGAAGCCAGCAAATATTACATTCTTCACTGTCTTTTGATCTGTTTGTTCTTTTTGTTTTCACTGCACAACTGTACCACTTCAGTCAATGAAGAAAAACACCTAATTCTCATCAACGATTGTGATCTATTCTTCTAATTTTGGTGTCAAAATTGTGACCAAACATTTCATCCACCATTTGATTTTAGAAGAGGCCAATGACAATAAGCTGCCTCCTACAGCAGAAATTAGTGAAGGTGAAGTCTTCTTAATTGAATTAGGAAAAAGAATATTCTAGGATTCAACAGCATCTGCCAAAGGTTTTACCCTGCTACCTCCTATGACCTCTCTCAGCACCTGAACCCTGTTATAAATAGAACTTTCATCTGCAGCAAGAAAACATTTACCTAGGACATGAAAATAATTGGCTTTTTCACCTGCTTTAAGTGTCTCCCTCCCTTTCCTTTCCTCTTCCAATTTTCAGCCATCAATACAGCAATGTCAGAAAAGCACCAGAAAGCAAACATATTCCAGTGGCATTATATTTGGTGTGGGGGAAGCAAAATGCCATTTGCATCGATGGTACTTGGGATTTCTTGGGAGTCTCCTATGTAAAAGCTAGCCAGGGTCAACAGTATTTAACCTACAAATTCAAATTAAACAGAATACATTCAATCGGTTCGATCTACAGACCTTATAGTATCTGACATCATCCATGCCAAAAGGGGGGCCTAATTAAATTAAGAGAGTGATTGTTTTAAGTCTGAGGAATTAGCAATCCATACTTTGGGAAAAAGGAGACAGAGCATTTTCTCTGCAGAGAGCCAACCCCTCAGGTTCACCCCTCTGTGTGTTACAGCACTGAGACCAGAGAGTGCCTTGGAACTCCTGAAATCCAGGGAAAGGGACCATGGACAGCTCCCTCAGCCTCCTGCCCCACTCTGGGACAGAATTCCTTGGCAGCAGTGAAGGTTTAAACCTCATCATGCAACTTATCTCCCTCTACATCTATGATGAAAATATCTCTATTTGGACAAGTTATTTAAACATCAATGGAGATAAAGAAGCCCTTCTAGGAGATGAGTCATCTATCCATGGGGATTTATCTCTTGAAATAGAAGTATTGTGCCCAAAGGAAGGATGCACTTCCATCCCCTGATTATGAAGGGGATCTCTATGAGTAGGTCAAGCACTGAAATTCATAATTTAATGAGATACCTAAATTAACAAAATGAATCAAAGTCAATGTCCGAGTTGCTCACATATATTCAAAACAAACAGCTAAATTGCCCCGGAAACATGAAATAATAATTGGTTTAGTTATTCAGCCCACTTGGCTCACAGCTTTATTCTATTTCCTGGAGGGAAAAATAACAGTAAAACATGATTCAATACAAACTCCTACAGCTCAGCATGTGCTGGGCCTCTGTGCTAACAGGGTAGGTCACAGTACACCCAAAATGTCACAGCAAATGATCCCATGAGGGAATTACATGGGTCACAGAAGAAAAAAGCCAAGAAAGGAATTTTATACCTGTCACTCCCTGTATAAAAACTTCAGACAGAGCAGACACTGTGCTATATACCCAGAAAAGAGAAGGAAATGAAAGGGAAAGGAGGGAAGAGGAAGCAAAGGGAAAGTGTTAGTCTTCTATGAAATACAAGATGATTAAATACTGTCAGGCTTTAATCCCTCCTGACAAGCAGAGCTGCATGAGAGATATGGGCTGATTAATTATATGGAAAAAAGGCTGTGACACAGGCATATGAGGCAGAAAGACCAAAAGAAGGATTTGTAAAATATTTATTTATTTATTGCTAAATAAAAGGCATTAGCTAATGAAAGGAGAGTCGCTCGTCTGCATCTAAAACTTTCAGCCCTACTTCTAAATCCTGATGCAGACTCTCAGCAAATACTGGGGGGAAAAAGGGATCTCACAGCTGAATTTGCTTTTAATAAAGGAATTGAAAGTGGGCCCTGTGTAAAGCTTTGTGGTTTTTGCACTGGGGTTTGTTGCTAGTGGCAGCAAAGGAAAGGCTGGATCACTGTGGTGCCATGGCCAAGGGGACTGATGCAGGACAGCCCTCAGAGCCTGGAGATGGGAGGCAGGAGCAAGTGAAGGCTTTGACAAGATAAAGTGTCAGGACAGATGTAGTTCAGCAAGTATTGTCAAGGAACAAACAACTCTGGTTGTCTTCTGCCTCCTTCATGTGACTATTCAGTGTTCAGGGCTTTTGCACATTATTTGCTGTAGCTAGGAAATTTGATCACAGCATTACTTGCTTACAATTTTTTCTTTTCTTGTGTGTGTAACCACCTCTCCTCCAAACACAAAGGCTAGCATACTTTTTTTCCTAAAAAGAAGAAAAAAAATCAGAAACTTGTTGCTTTGTTTGCAGTCCTAAGCCATGTGCTCTGGCCACAGCTCCACCAAGAATTGTCCCCTGGGGGATTTTCTCACCTCTGTTTGAGGCACCACTTTGTCTGAGACCTGGTTCTCATTTTACTCAGACAAAACCTGATGAAACTCAATCTCTTGTTCCAACATCCACAATTGATCTGGTATTTGGAAAGCAGATTCTGTTGGTTTAGCACTTGCTGAATAAATGGGGATTTAATTCTGGGCTTGCTGGAAACTAGGTCACTGTAGGTCTGGTGTGGCACTGCTGAGGTGAGTTTTTGGCTTTTGAGGCTTTTGACTTTGGAAAGAGATGAACAAACAGCTGAAACAAAAAGGCAAGGGGAAAGCAAAATAAAAAGGAAAGTACCGTTTTGTTCAATGATACAGGATGGCATGTATTTGTTCAATATTCCCAGATATTTTAGCAAGAATCACAGCTCATTTGAAGTATGTTATAGTTGAAAAAATGTAGGAGGCATTCCCATAGTTTGGGGAGAAAGAGAACTGAGACAGTATTTGTTACTGGCCCAACTTGGATGCTCCAAGAAACCTTCCTGAATTGAAGTTAAAACCTTCAAGCGATTTTGGCTGCTGAGAGAGGCACTGGATTGGGCACCTCATCAGGAAAGGAACACATCCTTAAACAAGAAGCTGAACAACCTCTATGTTACATCAGGCAAAAAAACCCCACCTATATGGTTTTAAAATCTGAGGAGGAAAAAGCAGTTTGCACATTCTTACTCACAAATTTCAAATGGGAATTTGTCATGTCTGTAGACCCAGCATGGAGGTTCCAAGGATTTGAATGCATACAAAACTCCTTCTCCTCCAGTAACAGAGGGATCTCAGCATTCCTCCCTACATTTCAGGGGCTCTCTGGCAGTGCCTGTAAGAGGTGTCCTACTCTACTGAGGATTTTAGGTTGGTTTTTTAAACAAGATGCTTGCTTCAGTGTAATTTAGCCAGCAGACAAAACCAAGGCTCCAAAGTGTAAAACGTTCAAAACAAATTAAAAATCCAAATTTTCCTGAATCACAACTTCAACATTCCTCACTAAATCATTTAAAACTTTTCAAATACCAATTCCAACACCAAGAAATAAGAAGGTAAAGCAGAGAAAAAAAAGGTACAATAGAGGGAAGAGAGGGGAAAACAGAGACAATCCATTACAGCCCCGTAATTTCATCCCACAGAATTTCAGTCTGCATGCCCCACCGATTCAATTACTGTACACAGCTTTACCCTTCAGCAGAACCAGAATTACAGAGAAACCCATTTTTAAAGGTTAGTGAGAGAGTTTTTCATTGACAGTGACCTGCTTCAGTAGGGGCACACAATGTAAGGCAGGAATTGCATTTGCCTCCCTCCTCCAACACAGGCATTTAAACTTGCTTTGGGCTGTGAGTGAAAGACATCTGACCATCTTCATCTACTCCCCAGAGAGAGCAAAGCCAAGGAACAAACTCACCTGATTACCAGGTTCTATGCAAGATACTGAAACTGGTATTACAAAGCACATTTTCCTGTACAGGGGAGCTTACTCCTCTGGCATATTTAGGAGTATGTAAAAAATTAGGGTTGGCAGATCAAAAAGGGTGAATCTTAAAGCATCCAGCACCTGGAACATCACTCAAGGGGTTTCACAAGCTGTTTCTCCCAACATTCCATTGTTATTTTGGCAAATTGTGTTTACTTCAAGGCAGGTATTCTGAGCTACGTTGAACAATGCCAGTGCTGGATGCCAAATCCCCCACGAAACCATGTCACCAGGTGCCACATCTACACAGCTGTGAGATACCTCCAAGGATGGTGACTCAACCACATCCCTGGGCAGCCCATTCCAGTGCTTGACAACTCTTATGGTGAAGGAATTTTTCCTAAATCTCAACCTGAATCTCCCTTGGTACAAAGCCTGGCCATTTCCTCTCATCCCATTACTTGATATCCAGGACAGACTGATCCCCCCCAGGCTCCCCCAACCTCCTTTCAGGCAGCTGTAGGCAGCAGTAAGGTCCTCCCTTAGTCTCCTTTTCTCCAGGATAAACACCCCCAGCTCTAGTAAACACCCTTGCAGTTCCTGTTACTCATGGAAAAAAAGTTTTGAAGGATTGCAATGCTATAGAGGAGCTCTCCAAAGGGATCAGGAAAAACATCTCAGGTAAAACAGCAGCCACGTCACTTCACTGAGCCTGGAAAGGACTGAACTCACAGGATGCCACTGATGCCAAGAGAAGATAGAATTATCATTGTTATTTACATAATCAGCTATGCTAAGAGAAGATACTGCAAAAGCACTACTAATTGTATTATTCTAAACTTAAGTGTTCTCAACCCAACATGGAGCTCTCCATGGAATTTTCCTGATTTATTTATTTATTTATTTATTTATTAAATCAGCTAAATTATATCCCTCAAAAAATCTCTGGGCAAACGACAGTTTATTCTTCAAGAAGACTACTGTACAACTGGATGGGTGAAACATCAAGATCATTTCCGTGGAATTTATTCCCATTTCCCATCGTAATTACTGATGGATTAGTTAGTGTCACTGGAATTATAGTCATTTGCCTAAGCAGCAGCTTTTAAAAGTAATGATGAGAATTGCATGCAGAAGCTGCTCTTGCACACATTATTTATACATGGTGTGGTGTTTATGCTCCATGCATGAGTGGCTATTTTGTCCCTGGAGATCCACGATAACGCAGTTACAAGGATCCTACAAGCACATCCACACGTTCATCCCTTCTCACTTGCAAACATTTCCCTTTACAGGGCTATCATCACGTCTGCCAGCTGGTGCCCTGCTGCATTTCACACTCCCTCTCGCCCTGCACGGCCCATGCAGGAGGGCTGCTCCTTCCAGCAGTGGCAGCTCCCTCTCCACATTCAGAAACAAACAGAAATAAACCTCCTTCCAGCTTCAGTGAAGGTGGGCTGGTTGGCTGGAGCCCAACTCTGATGCCCAAACACTTCTTGTGATCCCCCTGCAAGCCACTGCTTCTCCCCAGCTGAAGGCCTGCAAGAAGACCTGCAGACCTCCCCATGTGAAAACCATGCACCATTTCAGACATTTGGGGATATTTTCCTCCTTCCTTCTTTGGCTGTTTCAGTCCCAGCATGGCTTCCAAAAGGCTATGAGCTTTTTTCTTTTTTTAGTAATTCATTTGCACAAACAGAAACACTTTGTACTACACACAAGGAAGCCTTCTGGAATAGGCCAGGCATCACCAACTTGTCATGGCTATGCTGTTTTTAGCTGCCTGATTTCTTTTCCCCCTTCAAAAATAAACAGAAATTATCTGGAGGAGAGAAGGAGATTTGTTTTCAAACGAAACCAATTTCTCCAAATCTCTGCCATCTGCAATCTCCCACTGCACCAGGATAGAGAGCAATGCTCAGGCTGTGCCCAGAAGGCTCCAAAAGCTGGGTGGGTACAGATCCAGGTGAGACATTGGTCTCTCTGCCCATCCCCTTATCTCCACCAGCCCTGGACCAGACTGTGAGACCAAACTCCTGCAAGAAAACCTGCCCTGAGCTCACCCCTGCCAGCAACACCCCCTCCATTTGACCAAATACTCAGCCTTTTGAAGCTTTTCCCAACTTTTGAACTGTTCACTTGCACAATCATTTTGGCCAGTGTAAAAATCTCATTTTAACTCTTGTAGGAGCCCAGAATAACAACTGAACCTAAAAATCAAGCCACTTTCCCTCCTCATAGAGTAAAAAAAAGCTCAAGTGTAACACTCCTGCTCAGCCCAGAATGGTTCATTGAGCCTTAGAACCACGCTGGTGCCATGGTTGGGGATGTCCATGGACATGCACCACCCTGGAACTGGGAGAGACTGGATGTGTAACCCTTGTGTCTGCTCGGGAGAAGAGGTCAAGGAGAGATTAACAGAAATGCTACAAAGGGAAATCAGCCACTAAACTGCTGCCAAAAGCCACAGGGAACTGGGTGATGATTAATGCATTGAAAATCCTGCTCACCAATCAGGGGCTATTCTAAAGACCAAGATAGGTTCAAAACACCCACAATTAGAGGGAAATTTATATTCAGTTATTGGGGAAGCAGGTTTGTACTTGTTGAAAGCTCAGAAAATTATCTATTTTTACTGTTCTTGTATTACTTCCTTTCTTTTACTTGGAAAATGGGCTCAGTTTGAACAGCAGCAACTCATTGTTCCAGGATGGAGCAATATGAAAAAACAACCTCACTGCTCCTGTTTCACAGGGACCACAACAGGAGGCAGCAAGGGCTCTGAGGGCACCTTTCCTGCAGTGGGAGAGAGGATTACATCCTGGGAACACAGAGCCCCTGTTCCAGCCACAGCTAATAAATAATACTCTTACATATGGAGGCAGCAGGTACAGAACCCTGGCAGGAGTCCTGCTGTGGTAATGCCCAAGTGTGACAGGAAACCTGAACAATCACTTAGCTTGGGATGTAGAAGCAACAGGTCCCCACTTCAGTGCAATATTCGAACACGTTTGGTAAAAAGAGACTGCTTGAAAATAATTTTGCCTGTCTCTAGGAAAAAAAAAACAAAACAACAAAACCTTTTGAAGTTTGTGCATGTGATGTCATTCATTTTTTTCAAAGGGGCAACATGACAGCTGTACTGGAGATAATCAAAAAACCCAGGGCAATTATATTTTAATGCTGTGAGAATGGGGATGTTTATCAGCCTCCTTGCTACAGCTACATATTTCTTGGCAAAATATTTGCTAACAAGGAACATGGGATATCATCATTTCTTTGGAGAATATTTTATAGGTTTTTTTTCTGTTTGAAACAACAGCACCCTATTCCATGTGAAGCAACTGTTGCTGCAATTACAAGCTACATTAGGAAGAGAAAAGGAAGTTTTGCAGACACTTCTGCCTTATACAAAGTAAAGAACAAGCAGGACAGCAGGCACTGTTACAGAGGGCACTCTGATTTCTCTGCCTGATGTTCTTTGGTGTCTCCAGAGTGGCCCCTGACTACCTCACATCTTCTAAATTACTAGTCTTCTCCAAATCCCAGGTAAGAGTGAGGGAGTGCCCCTGGAAAGGTGGAAAATCTGAAGCACAGAGAAGCCAGGAAATTATTCACAGAAAATGCATTCCAGAAACAGATACTCAACCTCAGATTGGCTTTTCCACTATGTTATTTTCTTCTGTTGGCACACTGCAACTTCCTATTGCTTCACAAATATTTATGAGTGTGTCCTCCATGAAAATTGAACATTCAAGGTCAGCTTGGACACATTCTTGTCCTGAGGCATGACTGTAGCTTGGGCTGCTACAACATCAAGAAAGCAATGGACTTCAGTACATCACACCTCACCCATGAGCTACTCCCTGAGCCTAAAAGCTCACCTATAATTATTAAAATAATTTTAAACAAGCAAGTACATAATGAAATGG
Source organism: Hylia prasina (assembly GCA_013397195.1). Lineage (NCBI taxonomy): Eukaryota > Metazoa > Chordata > Aves > Passeriformes > Sylviidae > Hylia > Hylia prasina. The sequence goes on from VYXD01005237.1 coordinate 398,951, forward strand.
ACTTTCATGATATCCCAGAGCAGTTCACCAAAGGAAAGGTTTGGGCATTCTGGCAGCTCCTGACGTGCTGCTCATGAGAACGGGACAGCAGAGAGCAGAACTGCCATCCATCCACTCCCTGCACACTTGTGCTCCTGGTACAAAATGCACATGGTCCTGCCCTCCTTCTTACCCTTCTCCTTCTCCAGCTCCATGAGAACTACTTGAACCCTTGATCATTTCTCACAGTGGTCTTGCAGAGAGAGAATCTGGATGAACACGAGTCAGTGGCCAGCGGGACTGTGCCTGAGCGATGTGCTGGGAACAGGGAGGGGGAGCACCCAGCCCTGCCCACTGTAACCCCCCTTCCTCCCCATCCCTTCCCAGCTGGCCGAGTTCAGAATCAGCTTTAGCAAGTGAAATATAAAGCAGAGCAGTATCAGCTTCAGCAAAAGGTCTACAGCACGCAGCGAAGCACCGAGGGCACAGAATCCTGCCAGCACATCTCACCTGCTCCAGTGGCTTGTGACTTCCAGATCCAGAGCCCCAGCCAGCCCCAAGGGCTTCCAGCTCTCTTCCTTTCTCCCTGAAGGGCCCTACAGCAGCACAGAATGCAAGCTCCAGCCAGTGCTGTTTTACATTCAATTTGTAAATTGACTACTCAAGGCAGAGGAGAATCAGCTTTCTTTAGCAACCAAAGGTGAAGTGATGCTCCATTTCCAGGTGTGCAGCCTCCTCTTAAAGCTGCCCATGCCACACAAGCCTTTGCCCTCCCTTCCCACAAAGGAAATTACACATTCCCACAGTACAGCCTGCACTGCCTCAACACAGCACCAGATTTCCTGCAACAGAGAGAAGGGGAGCAAATAAAGGACTTCATGATGGAAGGTTCATGCTCTCAGTCTTCCCTCCTGGTTCTGTGCTCAGACTTTGTGCCTGACATAGTCTGGTTTTATATGACGGTCACTCAGTCATTCTCCTCACATGTACATCAGGTGCTGCTGGAAAATGTGGCCATTATCCATCAAGTCCTTAGCCTCAGTCAGCTTCCAGAGGAAGAGTAATAGATGCACTTGTGTTGTCACATCATTGTCCGAAATGTCAGGGTAAAAAGCCCTGAGCATTAACAACTCCCTAAGGAAATCAGTTCTTGAAAAAAAAAAAAAGAAAAGTAGAATAGAGAGAAAAAAAGAACGAGAGGGACAGAAGAAAAGTGCAGAGCTTCCCTTTTCATCAGTGATGACTTGCACAGGAAAGTGCCCTGACCTGCTGCATGCCAGCCAAACACCCACACTGCTGTCTGACTTGCACTTAAGTTTGAATTTTGTCTGGATAAAGCAACACGTGAACGTGTCAGTTTTAATTTCCAGGATCCAGGAATGGTCTTCTCTTTGGACATCATACATTAAAAGAGACGTATCAGTTTGAAGGGTGAGAGTAATCTTGTCCCAGGGCACCTGCATTGAGATTCAAGCAGTGTGGAGAGGTGATAGTATCAGGCAGTGCAAATCTTCATAGACAGTAAAGGGAAAGGGAGGGAAAACAGAAGAGAAAGATGAAATCAAAGATGACAAAAAGCAGTTGTCAAAGTTAGGAGGAAGAGGAGGTCGGGCACCCAAACTAGTCAAGGTGACACAGTGATATTTTCCTGGGGTGGTCACTCTCTGTGATCTGCTTTTAAAGGATTTGTTAAAGTTAAGTGAGAACTATGCAAAGCTTCAAAGCTTTTAAAGGCAGGTAAAACACAGGCATGAGCAAAGATATTGCTTTGCTGAAATGTGAGGAAGAAAAGGGAAGTGAAATGGGAGGCAAAGCATGCCCTGTTCTGAACAGCCTGAAGCAGAATTTTTTGACCTCTACTCACCAATTCCTAAAAAAAACCCAACCTGGGACTACAAACCCTGCAGAGGATTTGCTGCAATTCCTGGAAAGCTTATGAAACTTATGGCACATGTTTTTGCATTTGCAGCTGCAAGTATACAATATCAAAACCTCAAATGACAAAGATAAGGTGCAGCAAATCCAAGAGTGCTTTGCCCTGTTCTCCTTGAGTGCCCCTTTTAAACAACTCCCCATCACAACACAGTCAATAAAGCCAAGAAAGATGCTCATAAAAAAATAGGAAATTAAGCCAAAGTTAGACAAGGCTGCAGGAATCTGTCTCAGAGTAACAGCACCAGTTCAGTCACCTGCACCAGATCCGTCTCTTCCCTCTCCAGACTCCAACAGGAGAGGCATGGCCACACTCTCAGCATTACATCCTACCTCCAGTTCCTTAATTGGGCTTGTGGATTACTAATAAGTAATTGATACACAGGAAATGAATGTGAAGCCACCTCTGTGTGTGCCTCTGCATACAAACAGGGGCAGCTGAGTGCGCAGCAGCAGCAAACGCTGCAGTCCTGCCATTCCTGTGGCATTTCCAGTAGGAACGTGCTTAAAATATCTCAGCATAAAGTGTTTCACTTTGTACAAATGATGCTGGCGTGATTGCTCAGTGCCTTTTCAGTGAGGAAACTGCAGAGGGCTGAGGGGGTCAGATAAAACCCGAAGATAATGTGTTATGCAGACACTGCTCTGGATGAATATCAGGAGAAGAGAGAGACTTTAAGGGGCAACACAATAAGAAATCAAGATAAAGATTTATTTTGCAGCACACAAAGCCAAGTACACAGCTCTCCACGCATTCAGTCTTCAGGAACAGTCTTCCTATTTTTTCCCTGGGAGCCCAAAAAAGTCCCCAAATTAATCTCTGTGCTCAGCCTAAATTTGTACTTAGTGCCAACTTTGTATCAGATTCCTCCGCAGCGTAAGATGCAACGCTGTAAATAGGCTCATTTTCGTTATTTTATCAAATTGCTTTAACTTTCTCTCTGCAGCATCCTCCGGGGCTGGCAACACGGAGACGTGCAGGAAATGTAAATCACTCCCCTTTTGATATGATAACCGTGGCAGTGAATTGCATCCCAGAAATCAGCTCAGGATTATAGCCAAGAACTCACTGAAAGCACTTGGCTGTGGCTCGGTGCCAGCAGGGGAAACTTCAGCTGGCAGGTCAGCGTGACATGGGCTCAGGGCTTGGGAAAGAGGAGCAATGTGCAACACCCAGCTACCTGGGGCTGCACAAACCCCAGAGCCAGCAGCCTCAGGGCCAATCCAGAATTAAAGGATGCAAACAGGTGCTAAAGACAAGTGGGTATTTATGTATGCAAATACATGGGGGAGCTGGATTAAATATGAATAAGCACCTAGGAAAGCAACAGCCAGAGGCTGTGGGATAAAATCTACCTGCCAGACAAATACAGATGTGTGTGTGTATATATATATAAACAACCACACACCAAAAAAAATCGCATTTCCTGCGCTGACCTATTTGTGGTTACAGAACATTATGACAATAATTATAATCATGTATCTTTCATTTAAATAATGTTTTCAGTTTCAAAGATTCAGAGGATGTTGGAATGCAAATAAAGATAATCAGGACGTGAAAATAATTGTTTTCCTAATGCCTTATTTTTCATGTGCAAATGCCACTGATAACAGCTCCCAGCATTAACCCTGGGCCAGAACCCCATGGAATTCAGTAGTGCACAAACACTAAAAGAAAAAGCTGTCTGAACCCCAAGGAATCTGCAGCTCTAACAGCAAAGAGGCAGCAGATGGATGTAGACAGAAATAATCAAGAGGTAGTAGTTAACAAGGCAGGAGTTAGTCTCAGCAAACCAAATCCCTGATTGCTGTGAGCCTTGTACAGGCACCACAACAAAGAGGAGTTTTGATCATTGATGCCCTGCAACACACGAAGCTCTGCACATCCTTCATCTCCACTGCTGTGCTCCATCTGCTGCCTCCACACTCGCTGGCAATCCCTGTCTCCTGCTCCCACTGCACTCACACTTCTCACACAAAATCTCCCTGGGCCAAGGACTGTCATGTACGACCTCGCTGCCCAGCACTGAGCACAGCAGGGCTCAAGCTAGGGCCATAGAGACAGATAAAACTATTTAGGGACAAAATTGATAATAATTTTTATTAGTACCTAGTCCAAGAGGGTATCAGCATGCATGCACACGAGCCTGAAGCCAAAATTCACACACACAAGCTCCGTGTAAGACAATGGAGACATCTGGGCACCTTCTGACGGCTCTCACTGAGTCCACACCCCTCTTGTTCTCAGCATGAACTCTGCAGAGGAGAGGAAGAGCAGCTGGCACATAATGATCTTGTGAAACTGAGACACACCACCAGTAAATGCATGTCCTACACTCAATCTCAGCTGGAATCTCCAGAGGCACAACACTACATGCCACAGTAATCAGAACTAGCCCAACAGACAGATAGCTGGGTGGTTATGAGAAACAAGTGCCACAAAAATATTTAGTTCTTCCTCAAGCAGTTCTTTGTAACAGAGAGAATGTCTGCAGGATACAGCATTCCTGCCAGGAAGTTTTATTTCAGCATGTTGGACTCAGTGATCTGCCTATTGCAACACGTCTCAGACTAACTTTAGGGCAATGAAATATTTCATTTGTATAACCAAACTTGTCTTTCATGACACAAGACCATTCCACGTGGCTTTCAGGTTCTTAAATTAAATGCTTCAAAGTCATGAGGTGAGGAAATAAAAGCCTGCTGTACAGCACCAGCCCACCCCTTCCTCATGCCCAGCCAGACCTCCATTGCAGGGAAGTTCTGCTCTTCCAGCCTCCACTTCCACAATGTACTCCAAGGGTTAAACAACAGATATATATTTTTATTTTGTTGTGTCTGTTTGTTTACTGCACATTCTTTTTTCCTCCTTGGGCATCTCCCAAAAATCAAAGGTATCAAGGAGGAAATACTGTTCATAGTCCGAGTTCACGAAGCCTTCACTCTGCACAGTTAGGTGGTTCCACATCTATTAATACATCCTGTTTTCAGTAAGACACAATAAAATGCAGAGTAGGAAGGCAGCTCCTCCATAAAGACATGCTCAAGAAGACGCCAGTTTCCACTTCCATGTTTTAATGTCTAATGTGACACATTTTCCACTGCAATTCAAACCTCAAAAATGGAAAAGAAATGGCATGTAAATGGACCTTGCTTGCACTTTAAATCACTGTTAGCAAATCTTAATCCCTTTAAGTCTGGCCATTTAAAATCAGACCTATTTAACTTGCAAAGGTAGGTCAGATTTTATTGATCACCCCTAATGCACTCTTAAAAAAATGAGAGCAGTGAGATACACAGCTCGCTTGATGAAGGCTCGCTGGAAAAATATCTGATAATATTTACTGCCTTCAAGCTATGCTGTTGTAAATGTGATTTCCATATGCACCAAAATGCAGATTCCAGGCTTGCAGGGAAAAGAAAAGCTCTGCCAGAGATTACTCTGCATTGACTAAAAGCACAACTATAAACTTCTAGAATACAGGCACAGCATCCCAAGCCCATTTAGTTCTCAGTTATCATTCCTCAATCTTTCTTCAGTGCAGTATTTTGTGTCTGGATTTCCTACTCAGAGTCCATGCTATGCCCTGAGTTTTGAACTACAAAAAACTGATGACATTTTTCCAGCTGCTACAGAAATAAGGTGGGTTATTGTTACTTATATTATGGCATCACCTAGAGGTGCTCATAATTAATCAGAGTTCCTTCTTCTACACCTCTCAGAGAAGGACCAGAGGAGAAGCAAGTTTTAATAAAGAAGTGCAGCATTTTCCACCCACATGGACCAGCTCAGATCAGACACATTGCAAGGTCTAGACAGTTCTACTTGATATGGGTTTTTTGCTTCCCTACTCTGGCTCTTTGTGAAGGATTTCACTTCTGAACCATCATTCAGAAAAATGAAAAGTATTTCTCCATGGAAAACTAAACATGATTTTCACTTTTTTTTAGTTTTCATGCCATGCTCAAATAAAACCACGATGGGTTTCCAACTGAAACCTGATATACCACTCCCATTGCAACTATTAAATAGTCATTTTTGTGGCCTGAAAGAGATTCTAAATGTATTTACAGACACATAAAAAACCACAGCAGTTAATATACAAGAACAGACAGAGGATTTCCAGGGTTACTTCTACTGCAGACTTCTTGTGCAACTCAGACAAGTTCCTTAATCAACCTTTACACCAAGCTTTCTCCTCCACCTAATGAACAGGTGAGCTGCAGAAATGGATCACTGCCTAGGACATGCTCTGGAGCCACACTGTCAAATAGAAGACTTAAATAGGATAAATCCCCATCAACAACTCGAGGCAATTATCAAATGTTTATTAGCCTCCAAAGTGAAGGCTAATAAACCTGCTTATTTTAGCAGATAAAGTCAAATTACCTTGACTGAAGTTGGTAAGTGTTCGAAGATTAACAGCTCTGGCCTCAATATGCTTTTGGTTATTGGTGATGAAGTGTCAGCTCAAAAAAACTGAGATACTTCCTAGTTATTTAGGCAATTTGAAAATCGGGCAGTTATTTTCCAGGAAACATGGCCTGCCTGACAGGTTTTAAATGAAGAAAAGTGATATTATTACAATTATCATTAGAAGAAGATGTCCCTCATCAAAATGTGTCTGGATTTTAATTGACAAGGTCCAGGTTAATGCTGTGAAAATGCCAATGAAAGCAAAGCCTGTGGCTCAAACTAATTGTCAGCACTGAGCAACCTCCACCTCTAACCCACCACAGATTTATCACTCTGTGCAGACTGTACTCATGACAAGAAATGTTTGAATTAATCATTAACAACTGGAAATTCCTCCCAGACAGAAAGCAAGCAGAGTGCAGAGCTGCCCACCCCCTTGTTCCCGTGCTCCTGAGCCAAGGACAGGTGCCAACAAGCCTTCCTAAGGAAAAAGACTTTTTTTGTTGTTGTTTTGCCCTCTTTTAAGAGCATTCCAAGGGGAAACTTCCAGTGATCCTCTCTGTTTGGTGTCACCCCTGGGGGCAGCACAGCAGTGCAGAGAGGGACTCACAGCCTCCCTGCTTCAGTCACAAACCCAAGGACACTTTGGGAGGTGTCACCCTGCAGTGCAAGTCAAGCACCACCCCTGCCACCAAATCTAACACCTAAAATACAAAGGGGTTTGTAGAAAACTTCTTGAATTATCTTTATTATGTTTGTATTTCCTCTTCCCCAGCATGCTGCTGCAGAGCCACCAGAATATGACTGGGCAGAAGGAGAGAAGCTGAGAACCTCCAGGACCTGACAGAGACATGATGTCTTCCAGGGAAATGGCAGTCCTAACCCTCAAGGTGCTTTTTCATTCAGAATGCTTTGATTTTCAGCTTCTCCATCCATGTGGGTGATGGCATCACAACACAGCTTGAGTGCACATCAATTCGATGGTTGCTCAAGCCCAAGTCTTTACACAACATCTGACATAAAACTGAAGTGTTCCTTCTCACACGGCACTGAGACTGGAAAGCACAGCAGCACTGGGAAGAAAGGAAGAGGGCAATCTCCACAAAGATTCCTGGGGAGGGCAAGAAGGCATCTGGCAACTCCTGTCAAAGGCACCAAGCTTGTCTGGAGAGATATAAATGGAACTATCTTACCCCACACTAACAGAGAAAGAGAAGAGAAAAAAAAAATGGCAGAAAAAATCTCTGTTTTTTCCTGGACAGTCAGGAGTAAAAAACAGATGGTATTTGGTGTTGTGAAGGAATGAGACACAACTTTGTTTAGAGGCCAGTGCTGTGGGGTCTCTGCTGGCCCCTTCCCAGTAACTGGAAGGCAAAGGCTGAGGGGTTGTCGGCCCATAAACACAAAAGCTTCTCACTTCCCTTTTACCCTAGAGGTAAAAGACCCCTTCCATTCACCTACAGCAACCCTGCCTTTTTGGTTTTGCTGTTATCTACATATTCACCACAGAAACTACGAGCTGGAAAGTTCTCATTAAATGATGCCAGCAAGAACTCTCCATTCACAGCTAACTCTTGCCTGCACACATTCCCTCTTATTTCCAAACATTCCTGATTTATTTTAGCTTCCCTTCATTAGACATTCATAATTATTTGCAGCACATCTAAACTTCTGCAACGGGTTTGTGCTTCCAAATACAGTCCCCTGGCTGCAAAAAATCAGCATGACAGCACTAGAAAGAAAGCAGAATTTATGTCAATCAGGAGACAGAGCTTGGGAAGAGAATAAGGCTCGCACCATCATGATTTGAGTCAGTGACTTCCACCAGGCAGCAATTTGGCCCTTTACAAAATCCTAGGTATTTCTTAGAGATCACCCCTCAGTTAACCATTAAATCTGTCAGCAACTGTGACAATGAATTTTGTAATAAAAACGTACAAAGTGGAGAATTCTGGTACCTTAACTGAAAACCTGAGCAGACAAAAGGGTTTTCCTGGTCTGAAGAGACACTGTTACAAGGAAAAGTATCTCCATAACGCCTCACACCTGTTACTGTTGTAGCTTTCAAGGCTGTTTCCATCACACCCTTCAATACCCTTTGGACTAAACAAAGGGTTTATTGAGGCAAGTTACACCAAATGCTCATTTCCTTAGCTCAGCCCCAAAAATCCACTTACAATTTTTGTCAGGGCTTTCCAAAACTCTCCCTCATTCAGACTCTTACATCCCAAAGGGCTCCCTAAGGAAGTGCATCTCTGGCACTTAGATTGGGCTGTGCTGGCTCTGCAGAGCTCAGCTCAGGGTAGTGGGAGCCAGTGTTCAATTATGAGACCAGAACAGCTCCTGAAGCACCCACGGTGCTGGGGCTTCCAGCAACTGCCTCTGTGATCCTTAAGACAGAGGTTGTCCAGGGACAGAGCTGCTCCTTTAGGTAACTGCACTCCCAGGGCTGCCTGGTGCCTGTCAAACTCCCCCCTTCCATGCACCAGGCTAGTTTTTGAGGACCATTACAAAGGAAATGTGTCATCCTGAAGGATGAAAATATAAAAAGCTGCAGCTCCTCCAAACCTGAATGCTACCAAGTCACCACTACAATGGAAGACAAAAATGTTGTTCCCTGACTTCAGAGGGGACATGGGTGACATTCCCACAACACACAAATCTTTATCAACTTGGATGCACAATTAGGCTAAACATTCATCCAACAAAAGGTAAAAAATTGCTCCTTGGGTGGTGTCACAGCTGAAAGCAGAGCAGTAAGGGCTCCAGAGCATCCTGACTGATCAGTCCCATATGAGACATTCTCCACTAAGCTTTGTTCTGGCAGCATTCCCACTATTTGGGGAAGGAGACACACAGCTGGATGCAAAGCTTGCAATGCAGAACTGCCTTAACTACATAGCAGGAGGATGGCAGTTCATAATTAATTTTCCACATCAACTGTTGGCTGCCCTCCTCTTCCTCTCTGCTAGGCTGCAAACTGTCAGTGGATACTTATCCAGAAAGCAGGCCTGCTACAGAGCAAAAAGCATGATCATTATTAGCTGGTATTTTGCAGGGCATGCTAACCAAAAATCAGAGATAAGTGAGCTTGGGCAGAGTGAGAGCAGTACCAGTGCAAAGGCAGCCCTGCCAGAAGCTGCTTGTCCTCTGAGAGGTGCAAAACCAAAGGGAATAGAAAAGCAGGATGAAGACAGCAAAACAGACAGGAGAAGGAGAAGGCTGCAAGGAGACAGAGAAAATCTGGTCTCAGACAAAGGTTTTGAGCCAGCAGATTTCAAAACATCTGCAGCCCAGAGAAACATAGGCCCTTTTCCACCCTGGCTGGACTCTGCCTAAGACACAGCCCGTGGGCTGCCAAGCAGCAGCTCTGCAGAGGACAAGGGGCTCCAAACGGCTTTGTCTTCTTGAGAAAGAACATGTGGTCCCCTCAGAGTCAGCATCTCCCACCCCTCAGTGTCCAGACCTGTGCACAGCTGGAGTGCAGAGTTATTCCAAGGAGGCTGCTGGTCCTGCCAGGGGAAAACAAACCCCACCTTCATCAGGCTCTCTGAAGCACCACTGCAAACATCAGAGGGCAGAAGGCAGAGCCACAGGCTGCCAGCCCAGGAACAAGGCCATTTGTATGACTTCAGACAGACCCACTGACTTCTCAGTACTTCAGGAAAACAGGTAAAGCACTATTATAATACTGTTCTGTGACTGGTATCTTAAGAATCTCATGTTAGTTTTGGAGTTTCTTATTTTCTTTCAGCAATTCAACTCGGTTCTGCCGCTGCTATCACCTTTTTAATTCATTTTACAACAAGATATTTGTTATCAGAAATTGTGCTTTGATATGTGTCAGGTTGATGGATTCAATAAAAGCCCTGTCAGGAGAAGCTGAGTAAATGGGGCTGCAGAAGTGGCATCATCAAGGGAATTGGTACCTTAACAACCAGTCTGCTGATCTTGCAACAAAAACATAATAGCGGTTTTATTTCCTCACCCTGGCAAAAAAACAGTCCAGAGGAACACTAGAAAATATTTGCATAAATGTTACTCATGCAAACAAGCTCAGTCTGCTCACTGATAAAAAACATGTGTAAAACACGATCCTGCATGCTGTCCTCTTGTCCTGTTTGGTGTGCAAAATTCAATCCAGGGGAATAAAGGCTTTAATCAAAACACAGATTTTAATTTAATTTTGGGAAATCAAGCAACAATCCTGTGATGCTCCAACCAAAATTTTCCCTCAATAATGTTGGAGGAAAATTTTACTGACAAATATTGAGACACAGCCACCTGTACCCCTCAGCAAAGACAATGAAAAGTTGCATTAGGTTCTTACTGTGAGAGCCAAACCCAGAGGCGTATAAAATCAGATTTTTTTTTCCTGATTTAATAAATGAGATCACATAAGAAACAAGATAAAATTGAAGAAAGAAACAGTAAGTTTTTATCAGACCATATAATGAATGAGGGAGGGAGACCAGCCCACTGCTCTGCTGCAGGTCAAGCAGGGATTGAAGTCTCTGCTTCAGCTGATCAGAGCATCACATCTGCACCAACACCCCTGCACTGACCTGGGGCAAAAAGGGATTTTTTTAACTGGAAATGATTTACAGAGCATCTGCAACAGGTAAAAAATGTGATGTTGAGGCTTAACTTTTATAAAAGAGAAATAATATTACTAGCCTAAACAAAGCAAAGGGAAAATTTCTATCGCAATTAATCTGAAAAAGGTGAATTACATTGAGGATTTATGTTCATGTAATGAAGACAATTAATTGCTATGAGAGCCATAAAACACATTAAATGAACAGTTTTTTTTCTCATTCTACTTGCAAGATAAAATTTATTAACTATGTTTAATGGCTACCTAAAATTTCTCTTACGTATTTATTAAATGTGCCTTTTCAGACGAACAGAGCATTCTCCTACTAATCCAAAAAATGAGCAATTTCAGAAAAAAAACCATTGCTCTGCACGTTATCTGCAGATCCATTTAAACTAATTCCTCATACAATAAGATTACCATCAGCACAATTTCATAATGTTGCTAAAAGGGAATCTGCTGGTCTCACGTGAGCAAACACTCTACTGCAAAGATGAATGAATTCAGCTCACATTATTTGAACAGATGTTACAGTTTTCAGTAGAGATAGGGAGGGAAACGTTGAGTCCCAACATCATTAAGTGTTATTGTAATCACTTAATTAAAACCCTCTCTACTCAGGAGAGCAGGACACATGGAAGAAGCTGGATTAGGTGGGAGAAGTGACCTCAGAAAGATCCACATCCAAATCTTGTGCTCAGCCATGCCTGCAGCTGTGGGCATCAGATGCAGCTTGTGCACTTAAGACTACCTGAAAATCAGGGACAGATGTTTGCCACTTAAAAGTGACCTAGCAGTGACTCTGTTTCTTATTCACCATTTACAAAATGGGGATAAGTAGCACTTCTGTCGTACAAGGGTGCTGAGGGAACAGAAAGTTGATGGCAGTCAAGTAGTCTGGTAATCACGAGTCCCCAGGATGAGGAGAATCAATAAAAGAAGGCCTAATCCACTTAAGTGAGCAACAACAGTTTGGCCAAATCTTTATAGTTTAGCAGAACCTTCTCAGCCTGCAATGTTCTTCTTAAAGATGAAATTTCCATCAGCGTGAGATTTAAATAAGAACCAAGTTTTATATCTGATGGTCACGAAGTAAAAGGCAAAAGTATAATCAAAGTCCAACCTAGAGTTTAATGCCTTCATAATAGTTTCACACAAATCAGTTGTACAGACTTTAGAGTGAGAGTTGGATTGGCTCAGGAATGACAGCAAAGCTCATTTACTACCCCCCTGTCCAAGGCAGGAGCAGCACCATGGTCACACCAGCAACCAGCAGCTCTGGAGCAGATCCTCACACACCCTGGGACACCCCGGGTACCCAGTAAAACTCACACCCTCATTGCAAGGAAGATTTACATATTTCAACTCAGAAATCTCAAACCCAAATAAGGAATAAACAAAACTGCTGTGATTTCTACATTCTAACAGCGCCAATTTTTTTCTCTGCGAGAGTCAAGAAGCTCTCTTGATTATGAAATACCTCTCCTACAACCTTCCCTTTTAAGTGTTATAATCACAAGAGCAGAAGCTTGGAAATAAACAGACGTGAAGAGGATAATAAAGGCAGGAGCAATGTTTAACAAGCTCGTCTTCCAGAAACCAGAGCAGGCAGACAAGCAGAGCTGTGCTGCGCTGTAATGACGGGAACCTCTCCCGGGCAACCGCGTTGTTTGCTTGAAATTCCTGCACAAATTAACAGCACATGCTGTGGTTGGAACAGACCTTTCTTGACCCTCAACATTTAAAAGTTAAGCACCCAATTTAAGCTGTTCCAACCAACTTTTCCCTGCAATTGCCAGGCACTGGCAGAGCTCTGCTGGAACATAAGAGTTTGAGCCCACAATTTCCAGAGCTAACATGACAAGTGCAACCAGATCAAAAGCAGGAGAACTAATATACACTCACCTGCATCGTGGTTTATTTTAGAGGCTTTTAAGAAAGTCTTGACTTCTTTTCCCTGCTCCTCCACTAACACCAAGCACAGGTGTTATATTGCTGCTGTACTTTTCTCAACAAGATTATAGGGCTGTTTCAGTCATATAAAGGAAGTCAATACCCACGTGCTAAACGAAAAAGGATAATATCATCTGCTACCACCCTACTGAGATCTGGGAGCCATTGCTTTAAATCTGTCCTCTTTTTTTTTGTTTGTTTTTAATCAGAAAACTTTGCCTTCACAGAAATAACTTGACCTAGGTAAAAGAAGCCATAGAATCAGAGACTGCATTACCCTAAAATATCATCTAGCACCATCTTCAATACATCCTGGCCTTCAGTTTCTTGTCAGAAAATGGTTGCATATATCCTTGCTACACTTTCTGCACAGCCAGGGCAACATTTGTGTGGGTATAAGAACACTCACACAGCCAAAAATTTTAAGTGCTACACAACAAAGAGGGAATATGATTATACATGAAATTGATAGTGGTATTTCCATGCTTTGCAAACAGTGAGAATATACAAAGCACAAAGGAAAGCACAGGGCTGAATTACAAATGGGTTATTTCATCTGCTTCTTTTTTCCTCATCTCTGACCCTCAGAACTACAGTCATTAGTGGAACACAACAAGTGGGATTTTCAAAACATGGATTACTATCACCAAGTATCCATCACCAGCAGCAACACACAACCATCAGCAAGCATTTTGTTCAATAAAAAACTTCACATAAACAGACACCCCCTCAAGCCCAAGACAATAAAAACACTTAATTCCTGGTGAACGCTTTCTAAATTCAGGCAGAGCAAAGCTTATTTACACACACAGTATGAGCATGGCATGAATACAGCAATAAACTCAAAGTCTGCTAATGCTCTGCCTTCCCCATATGTAGACATTCAGAAAAGAGCAAAAATACAAGAGCAGGGAAAAAAATACATACCTTACCAAACCTGACTGTTGGACAAGACTCGTTTCAGAGCAACATTGGGGTGAAGGTAAGTTCCTCAGGTGACCACCAACCACAATTCCTTTCTGAGCCCCCCAGAGGCTCCAGCTCTCCCTTGCCCGTGTCCCTGAGGAAGATGCAGTGTCCTCCAGTATTTCAGAGCCTCAGCTGCAGAAGATGCTGTTCAGAAAAAGAAAAGAGAAGAAGGTGTGGCATTAAATTCTAGGGTCAGTTGTTTGGCAGATTCAGAGCAGAACACAAGACAACATTGGATAGGAATGAAATGTCAAGGCAGGACAGAGAGTCTGTGACAATCCATCATGTGTGGCACCTTCAGAGGGCAATCACTGAATTCAAGAACTGTGGTGCAAAGCTATTCTTGCTTTACAGTACTTTTATAGTGTCCCTAGACCAGGAAATGAATGACAGCCTGGCTGCTTTTTATTCCAGTCCAATATTGTAACACAAAAGTAACTAATGCACTTCTCCACAGGGAATATTTTAATTCATTATGGCATTTCTGAAGAGTAACAGGACTTTCATATTAAAAGCAGAGATACCACCTCAGTCTTAATACTCTGCACAATAAAATGGTTCTCACTCAAGAAATTCAAAGTTTAGGAGCTCACAGCAGATGGGATGTCATGACCGCCAGCCCAAAACACCATAATTCCCAAAGTTCTGCCTCCAATGCAATTGTCAGAGACTAGCAAAGTGTCCTGGGATTTTTCTGGGAGCAGGGGGCTCAGCATCACCACGTTTTCTAGCCCACTGTCACTGCTGTATGTGCTCAGAGTTTCCCAGAGGTCAGACCCTGGCACTGTGCAGGGACGTGGGGCCTCGGTGCAGACACCAGGTGAGAGACAGCGATGGAGGTGACACCAGCAGCAGCACTGCCAGCACTGAGAAACCTCAGAGCAGCACTGAGAAGTGCAAATGCTCATCCCTAACCCCTGCCAGGTGGGAAACACTCAAAGGATCATCCTTCTCCCACCCAGATAATTCAGCCTGTGAAGCAAAACTGGACACGGCAGCACAAAGCAGGTGAGGACTGAGGAAAAAGCAGGATGTGAGCCTCCTGTGTCAGATAAATCCATGGCTCACATCCTTAAACCACACCCAGACATGCTTTTCTAAGATTAACTCAGCAGCCACGAAGATACTCTAACTTTGCCTAGGAATTTTATAAAAAACAAAGGGAAAAAACACCAGAGATATACAAGAGGTTTCCCTCAGAGGAGAAAGCCCATGGCAGCTTGAAGCACCACAAAATCCCATTACACCTTCAGAAGAAATCCTGAGTCCATGAACAGGTTACACCTAACTGGAAAACACATTAGGTTTTGGGCTTGCAAGAAGGAAGATTTCAATAACCAGCACATGAAAATGTGCACACCAGAAGTTATCATCATAGTGCCTTTTATATATATACATATATACACACACACAAATGTACATAATGGGTTTTTCCTTTTTTTGTTGAAGTCCACACAGCACACACAGTCACACAGATCAGAACAAGCAAATAAATTTACTTTATTTAGCACTAATTACTTTACTGGACCTCCTAAGTAACATACACCCCTAAAGGCTCCACAGCACCTCGAGGGACACCCACAACAGCAGTCAGGGTGGCAAACCCCAGCCCTGTGATTGTTGTACACATTTGCAGACTCCCTGCCTCTCTTGATCTCAGACATGAAGGACAAAAGTGGACCTTCACAGCTCCTGTCCTTTTCCAGTCCAACCATGAAAAATCAGACTGCCATCTGAAATGGTTGCTGAGTGACTTATGGGCACAGGAATGGCTGATGCTGCACTAGTTTGATCTGCAGGCAGCAGTAAGACCTAATTCTAGTGATTTTAAGGGATTTTATCTCTGGAGACCACAGCTACAATTACTTTTTCATTTCTACTCATAAACTGTAACGTAGAATAGTCACTAAAGAAAATCAGTGCTACATTTTTGGGCATTACCCAGAGCATCAGTTGAGTAACAGCAACAGGACCAGATCATCCCTGCAGCCTGAGTGCAGGGGCCTGGGCTCAGGCTGGGGTTCTGAAAGTTCCTCTATAGTACAGTTTGCCCATGAATATGCAGAAATGTGAAGGAGGATAAGTAACAAGAGGTGTGGATGTGGAGGTAAAAACAACTGNCATTCAGTAGGTCACTCCTGACTTGATGGTCAGTGTCCAGCTGGTTTCCCTCTCACAGCCACGGACCCTGAAGAGCCCATTACAGAGCTTGGATGGTTCTTGGCCCTCCTTGGCTTTGGGCAGCTCTTGCCAAGCCCAGAGCCTCGGGAGCATCCCAGAGCTGCAGAGTGAGAACAGGGTGCCCAGAGCAGCTGTGGCTGCCCCTGGATCCTGCAAGTGCCCAAGGCCAGGCTGGACAGGGCTTGGAGCAGCCTGGGATAGTGGAAGCTGT
>VYXD01005237.1:416218-435577 GCA_013397195.1 Hylia prasina
CCAGAAAAACCCCTTCACATTCAGTAGGTCACTCCTGACTTGATGGTCAGTGTCCAGCTGGTTTCCCTCTCACAGCCACGGACCCTGAAGAGCCCATTACAGAGCTTGGATGGTTCTTGGCCCTCCTTGGCTTTGGGCAGCTCTTGCCAAGCCCAGAGCCCCGGGAACATCCCAGAGGTGCAGAGTGAGAACAGGGTGCCCAGAGCAGCTGTGGCTGCCCCTGGATCCTGCAAGTGCCCAAGGCCAGGCTGGACAGGGCTTGGAGCAGCCTGGGATAGTGGAAGCTG
Organism: Hylia prasina; assembly: GCA_013397195.1. Lineage (NCBI taxonomy): Eukaryota > Metazoa > Chordata > Aves > Passeriformes > Sylviidae > Hylia > Hylia prasina. The sequence goes on from VYXD01005237.1 coordinate 416,506, forward strand.
TCCCTGCCCATGGCAGGAGGTGGGACTGGATGGTCTTTAAGAACCTTTCCAACCCAAATCCATATGATCCCTGACACAGAAATCACCCATTTCAGCCTGCACCTGCCCTAGGAGCTGGCACAGTTCCTGCCTGAAACAAAACCAAGTCTGAACTTGCAATAAATGCCCCAGGCCCTGGAAATCCCTCAGTTTTGTTGTGCTGTTTCCAAGTTGCTGTGCTCCCACTCGCCTTTGATCAGAGGGAACACGCCGACAAACTGCAAATTACTTTCTTTATCCCACCACTTTGGATTTTTACATTCAGTTAACATAGTTAAGTGGTATCAGATCCGTCTTCCACTCACAAAAGCCAGCATATGGATGTTCCCATTAATCAGAAAAGGCAGACAAGACATTTTTTCCAGTAAAAAGAGAGTATTTCCCTTGGAGGAACCTCAGTCCTCTGCTGATGGAAAGTGTGAATTATGCAAAATAACAATATACTTTAGATGTAACAAATAAGCTCAGATATTAAATTTGAAGACACCATTTCTATCTTGGGATGTTTCCAGGCCACAAATCAATGAAGTCTGGGAGCCTCTCTCTCTCTCAGGAAGCCTTGCTGTACCTTTACCCTGTTCCTAATTCTTGTCTTTAGGCATCAGCTATTGATCCCTGTCGGGGTGGGGACAGGAGCTGGCTGGACCCTCCTCTGGCCCAGCACACTCATCCTTATATTTGTGTGTCATTCAGCTTGATGAGCATTTGCAGCTTCGACAGGGGCAAAAAAAGAGAGATCTGGAAGCCAAACAACACATCTGTGAGCAAATATTACAGTGTAGTAGGCGCTCAAATTAGTATTAGTTTGTCTCATCAAAAATTAATTACAATCTACCTAACTGCAATTGAATAAATTAGTTGGGCGTAGAAAAGATTAAATATTTAAAGTGGCTGGTGACTGAAAAATAATTGAAAACATAACTCCTTGCTTAAATAATAAATTTCTTTTATTTTTATTCCTAGCATGGCCATCAAGAAATCCGAATTCCATATGTGAGTGCATTCATGTAGATGTGTATGACACATATGGAACATGTTCATGCATATTCTGCTAACTTCCCTCTCTCCCTAAAACTAAACCTGGGTAAATATTTTCAATTAAGAAAGAAGAGCTCCACTGGCAGAGCCAGAAGAAAGGCTGTGAAACAGGCAAGGGAAAACACATTTTTACTGCTCAGCATTTAGCAAGGTCACCTGCCTCTGCAAAGGCAGGCAAAGAGATCCCCCAGCAGACTCTGAGCACAGCAGGGGATTACACCAATTCATTAGCAGGTATATCTTCTAATTACAGCCTTGGACATGAGTCCCCACACAGCTGAGCAGGGAACAACTGTTGCTTTTTGCCTTTTCCTCGGGATCAAGCTCAGAGTTTCCTGCTGAGCTCCAGGACAGCATCAGCACAACCCCACCTCAGGCTCCAGCTGCAAGCCAAGCTCTCTGTTATCCCAGAGGATGCTCCTGACTCCTCACAGCTCCAGGCTGGGGAGAGCCGTGGGAGTGACAGCTCACCCCACCTCTGGTAAAGATCTCACATTAATTCACTGCAAAGGTGACACGGGTGAAGAAGGGAATAAAATGAGACTTTGAATCTCTCCTTCCAGAAGGCTAATGGTAAAAAATTGGTAGCAATGCAGCTCTGGCATATTTCCAACTGTAACACTTAGAGTGTTGCCCACAGCCGTGCATCAGACACACTTTATCATTCACCATGGCTCAGTGCAAAACATAAATAAAACAAAAGTCATCAGCACTACTGGCACTCAGCTGTTTGGAGGCTTTTTTTTTTTCTCCTTCCTTGCCAACAAAGCAAATAGTGAAAGAGGAGAGCTGCAATTCAAGTGGTAACACCCACCATTAGAAATTTGGTGGAGGCTGGTGGTGTGGAAGGAAATGAACTCAATTAAAGAATGCAGGCAATAATAATAAAATGAAGAATGTTGACTGAGATTAATACAAGAGAATACTGTGATGCTGCTGAAGGTCAGCATTGATTTTTGTTATCCAAGTACAAACTAACAGTATCCAGGAAAAAGGAAATAAGTGGTTAATCATCCTTGTTGAAGGCACTATTCCCATCATAATAGCATCAATGTTACATTATGAGGTTCAAGAGTGTAATTAATATCTTGCTGTGTTATAACATGCTATGACACTGCACAGGTTTTTCTGCTGTTGCACATAAGTAAATACTTTCTGAAAATGAACCCAAGAAATGCCATGGAAATACTTCCAGTTTGAAATAATATAAACTCCTTCCTTCAGCAGGCATTTGGTTTTAACCAAAGCTGCTTCTCAAGTTCAAAAGCATTAAGTTGCAGGTTACTGTCTAACTTTTCAGCTGCCAACACTGCATTGCACAATTAAGTGTTTTTATTATTATTACTCCTGCTATTACAGTCTGCTTAGACTATAAAATAAGATCTCTTGGGCTCCTTAGACTCAAACATTTACATCTGCCCTTGTGCTGAAGCTCTTTCAGGAGATTATTGTTTCTTCTCCCAGTTCTATGGAAAGCAATGATGGAGTTACTGCAATGCATATGTCCCTGTCAAATAATGCTTTCAAAGGGTTGGAAGCACATTTGTGGGGGAAAAAAAGCAATGCTGAACTCACTTCAGCAGTGAGTAGCAAACAGCTTCCATTGAACTGGACAGATCATCAAAATAATCGAGTAACAAAATGAACCCAGCTCTCCCAACAAGAGCTGACAGGTTTGTACCAGAGGCAGCTGTGTGATACAGCCTTCACTGATGGAACAATATCTGAGTGGATTTCCTCTTACTCTAGATTAAAATAGGATTCTAACAATCAAATCGAACAAGGAAACAATCCTGTCACTCATCTTATTGTCACAGTTAAGCTACAGGTCTCACTTTTACAGCTACTGGCTCAAGCAGGTCTCTTCATCACAAATTTGAAACAAGTTTCTCCAGCCCCAAGTGCATGGCATCAACATTAACTTGTTGCCCAGCTCACTAAAGAGCTTCATTTCCAAATTTAGGATGGCAGAATCCTTAACTCATTGGTAAGGCAAAGTCAGTGCCTTTCTTTTTCCTGTCAGCCAAGTGTCAAACCAGAACCTGAGCAGGGTTTTCCATTATAAATTCAAGTTATTAGTTTCAAATGTTGATTTTAAAAGCCACACATGGCATCAAGCTCTGCTGCATTTCCTGAGAATGTGTTTCTCCTTTGACGCTTTAAGCCAACTTCAGTTGTATTAGGACAAACAACTGTGTTTTTGTCATTTTGCAAACTTTGAAAAGTTTGGATAAATCTGTTCTTTACAAAGTCCCACCCATTGCTGCAGCTCTTACAACCCCAGGGAAGGCAGGAGTCAACAAAGCCTATGAATGACACAGAAAAGCCCCCTCACTCCGTGCAGAGAGATCTGTTAGCCTGGAGAGTGTGTCAAACTCAACAACACTTGAAAAACACCAGCCTGACTCCCAAAACGTCCTTTTTCCTATGGGGATCATATCACTGGAGAGAGAGGAACTAAATTTGAACTGATAACCAGCACAGAAGCCTGGTGAAGCCCTGGAGCCTTTAAGTGCTTTAATTTCAGCAGAAAGGACAGAGCAGGAGCACACAGAAGGGGGCACGATGAGATTTGGGACAGCATCGGGGATGAGAAAAGGGTGAGCAGGGAGTGCCCTGGGCAGCCAGGAAGGGACCAGAGCAGACCTGGGGCTGTGGGAGGATGCTGAAGCTTTCTAGGAAAAGTGTCAAGAGTCTGGAGAAAGCTGATGCAAGTTAAAAAGGACCGCAAGGAAAGAGAAGCACTTGCAAACCCCAGAAGTTTGCATTCCACCACACAGGCGCAATTGCAAATCACAGCTCCCTTAATGTTCTCCCCCCTTTCCAAACACACACAAACACCCCTCCTCAGCCTCCACATGAGAGAGATCTCGAGTTCACCCATGCAAACACCTCCTGCTGCCTGCTCTCAGAGAGAGAAGATTTGCTGGACTTCGACAAAGTCAGCAAACACCTGAAATACTCTAATTCACCCATGAAATAAGGCAGTTGTCACAGCGCTTCCGTGGGGAAACGCTGCCTTAAAGTGCTGTAAATCCTAAAGAGTGGAGCAGAAATACAGCACCTGGCAGAGCCAGCCTGAACAGCAGTGCCTGAACTGCCTTCAGTGCTCAGGTGCCTCAGAGCAATCTTTGATTTGTGCTGAAAATCAAAACAGCTAAAAGGGGACCATGGAACGTCAGGGAGTTTAGAATACTCTGCTCACAGAATAGGCTGGATTCTTGTCAGACATGGCTCAAGGCTGCTGACTCCAGGGTCAGACCCCAGCCAGAAATACGTCATTAAACCCAGGCAGAGCTGGCATGACATGAAAACATTCATTTAGCCACCATGGGCAAAGAAACCATACAGGGCACCTCAACCCCATGTAAATCTAGACATGGCTAAAGTACAATAATTAAATACAGATTAAAACTACTTCTAACAGGGCAGCGCTTGAGATAGAAATTGGCCTTTTCACTGATAAAAAATTTGTATTTCTGACAGGTGCACACTGACACACAGAGTCAGCAGTGCTTACAAGAGAACTGCCTGTGCCATCAGGTGTTTGCATTGCTGCTCTGCCACCCACAGTTCATCACACCAGCACATAATTGTGTCCAGTTAAAATACCTGTGGAAATATGAACCCACAGATATCATGCATGACAGTTTAGCGTGCTTTTCTTCTTTTTAAAGTGCTTTTAAAACTCCAGATAATATTGTTGTCAAAACCACACTGCAGCTCTGTGTGTATTTAAGCCAACTAACACAAATTCAGCTCACAGGTAATTTGTTTTTAGGCCACTAAAGCTTAAACAATTGGATATTAGAAAAAAGCCTATAGCTACCCATCTGCATAGCACTGCAAGCAGTTTGAACACCATTAAAATAAAATTCATTGACTTGAATTTATCTTTGGTGTGAATTCAATGACTTCAGTGGGCCTTTGCCAGGGATAAATTTGCCCACTGGGTTCTGGGACACGAAAGGACTATGAAATCACAGCTTGTAGAAATGTCAGTGAGGGGGTTTGGATGTGGGCAAGCCTGTGCATCGAGGAATTCTTCTCATTAGAAATCTGCAAACCTTTGGCAGTTTGCAAAATGCTGCTCCTAGAAACATTTTGAGGAGCTATAAATAGACTGTTCAGCCCATGATAAATTATAATCTGTGAAGACTGCAGGACCAGAAATGTCTATAGCTCTGGCTTCTCTGTACAAGCTTTCACAACTTCTCTGACCTAATTTTCAGACTTCAAGTTTTCATATGTGTGTGTCCTTGTCTATAGATGAATGTCAGAGTCACTTCTGAGATTTTCCCATTTCTAACAAAATGTAGTCTTTTTAAGAGTCAAAACCTGACGCCAGTCATACAAACTGAAATGCTCTTGTGACATCCTCAGTTCAAAAAAAAAATAGAGAAAGGCTCAAGTTCCTACAGTCTGATGTCCCTGAGACTTCTCATTTTCAGGAGCTATATAGTTTCACTGCATCTCACAAGGAAATTCAGAAATTTTGATGCAACCTCCTGAACCCTTGAGCCAGCTTGAAGTTACAGCCACACACTCTGCTCCTGGGGATCAACTACTGAAAGGGCTGAATTTCACCAGCTCTGAGCTGCATTCAGAGTGGAAATTGTTGCAGGTTCCTACTAACTCACCTCCTCTTATGAAGAAAAGCTTTCCTGCTCTGATTGCTCACTACGCTGGAACACTGACACGGGAGGACAGCACACGCTCCTCACAAGAAATATAAAACAATAAGTAGAGGAGGAAAAGTGTATGATCAAATTTGCAGTCTGTGTAACTCACACTGGAGTTTTTTAAGTTAATGACTACAGAGTAATATTTTTCCTTTCCAGATCCATACTGTGCATTGTGGTTTTCCAATCAATCCAAAGAGAAGTGACAGCCACGATGCACTGACAGCCACTGCACAGTGGCCATTACAATTATACACAGGCAATTATTGCTGGGCCAGAGACTCATGGGAAATGTGCTTTCCCCTTCCTATTTCACTGTGAAAGGACAACAAAAAGTAGTTAAAGTATATATTAATGGTTTTTCAAATAATATACTTGATTACATCTACTGCAGAATATTTTTTCTTCGTGTTTCTATAATAAATCTGACCAGGAAAAGCAAATTTATGCCCACAGTTTGTATCATTATAAACTCAACTCATTTGATGTGAAAAACCTACAGTTTAATTGCTTGATTTAGATTTTGGCTGGTAAAATGCGTAGTGAAACATTACTATTTTAATTATGTTAATTTATAACTGAAAAGCTAAATTTGCAAAGGCAATAACATTAATTATTTACTTGCCCATTAAAGCTGAATATTTATTACCAGAATAATTGGCTTCATAACTCTGCCAAAAAAATTAAAAACAAGTTTATGTACTGACTTACAGAGGAGTGAGTGATACTGTAGCATCTCTCAGCAGGTTGTGTGTGTTTAATGGATTGCTCTGATATACAATTACATTTCTTTCATTTATAGTCTATTACATTTAGTTTTTTCAAAAGATTTTATTTTTTTTCCTTTTTAAAGATGCCAGCTGTGACTCAGAGCAAGCTCCTTTACTGCTCTGCAGCCAAAATCTTTTGTGCAGTGTGAGGGACTTCCACTGGTCTTAATAATTTATGAAGATTGCATCTCACCTGGTCATCTGAATGCTCACTGAATGTAGTATTACAGTGAGCTAATCAACTGAGAAGGGAAACAGTGACCCAAAATAATCCAGCTCACAGCCAGAACAGGAAGGTTAAGAAAAACCAGTTAGTGAGGAGTCTCCACCTTTGCTGGTATTTTAGCTTCATTTCCATTTGCAAGATAGCAAATATATTCAATGCCTATTTATGCATGCATCCTCAGAGTAATACAATTAACTCACTAATGCTTACAGAACAATTTGTACATTACCTTGATGTAGGATGAAAGGCTAATTTTGATTGCTGTCTAGACACAAATCCTAATTCCATTTGGCAATGTCTTTCACCAAGCAGATACCTTCCCTTCCTGCTTATCTTCCTTAAATATGTGACTTTCCCAACAGGTACAGGATCACTGAAGAGCTGCAGCCCCATGGCCATCAGCAGGAGACAGGATGGACTTCTGTCACTGTCATTTTCCCTCAGACCTGGGTAAAAACCCTCTTTGAGGTCTGCAGAGTAAGCCTGAAGAGCCAGCCCTGAGGCAGCGCTCATGGAGACAGTAACCCGGGTTTCAATCAGTATTTATTTATTCAGGAGTCCTCAAAACAGGATGATTACGTCCAGATTACAGTCTGAACTTCCAGCCATGCTGTAATTATATTGCCAAGGAAGGGCAGAAGCATCCATGAAAGAGAGGCAGTAGGTTAGTGGATTTGGCATCTCATCTGGAGTGAGAAGGAATGGGTTGAACCACTTTAAAACTTTGCTGTCCTTATTTTTTTTTTTTTCCTGCAACTCCTCTGCAACTGCTGGAAGCCCGGAAAACATGGAATGTCTTAACTTCAGTCTTGGGGGACAATAATCTGGCTTTAAATATCTGCATCTCACACTGCCCTCACACATGACTGGATTCAGGACAGTTATATTTATTAGTATTGTTGTTGTTGATGTTATTATTATTGTAAAACTGATACAGGGGAAAGAAAAATCAAACCCCAAATGATGGGAAAACTAATGATGGGAAAACTAATGATGGGAAAACTTCTAATTGAAAACCTGAGGTTTCTTTGTCTGTGTGTAGCTCTTACACTATAAGAGACTTTTGTCTTTTCTCAAATTCTGCAGGACACTGATCCTCTTGCCAACAGGGCAGACATGCCAGTGTCTGCCAGTGCAAATTTTCCCTGACTACAGAAGCAGCAGGGCTTGGTATAACCCAGCACTGCATGGCTACAAGACAAAAAGAGGAAAAGCCAGAAGAATTTGCTCACACCCACAACCCAACCTGTGATGCTGAAGACACGTTTTCTGACAGGAAAATTCAGTGCCCCCAGAACAACAAGGGGTGATATTTCCAGTGAGAATGTTATGTCAGGTTGGAGCTGGAGCTCTTCCAGGCTCACATCCAGCACATCCCAGGGCTGCAGGTGAACCTCCTACCCTCAGGCTCCCCGTGCACAATTCCCAGGCCACCTGCACAGAGTGCGAGACTCCCTACTAATCCTTGGATTTAAATCAGAGCTGGGGCTTTCCCTGCTGCCAGTGCTGCTCAGGGCTGCAATCAGCTTACACACATTAAACAGACATGGAAGCAACCAGGGCTCCTGTCTGTATCTGGGAGTTTGGTGCAACACTTCCCTCACTGACAGCCTGAGCAGATCGGAAATGATCCATATGGTGACACTCACTCAGGCACAACGATGCTACTTTCAAGGCTTTCCCTCAGAAATATGTGACTTGCCTAAATACATCTGCAGCTTCTTCCTCTCAGCAAAGCACAGACCAATGAGGTAATAGCTAAGAATCACTAAGCAGGGCAGAGTAAGGAATTTTTCTACCTTTAAAAATTTGTTACTTAGACCAAAGGTCAAAGTTTCAGAAGCAGTAATTATTCAGAAAGCTATTACGAGTTCAAGTCCATATAAAACTCATTTATTTGTAAAATGCATCACTGAAATGTAAAATTTTTTTAAAAACTTTGTTAACTCCAATGTAAAAAATATTTCTTAGGGAAAATACAGTGTTTTAAACTAAAACCCAAGCATTTTTATTTAAAAAGCTAACTCCAGAAGTTTTGTGCTGCTCCATTTTGGTTTCAGCCCAGTGTTTGCTGAACCTGGCCTCTCACTTGCTATCAAGGTATTAATGGTTTGGCACCAACCCGTGCCAACACATCAGACTGTGAATTCCGGATCAGCTCTGGCAGGAAGCTGCAAACCTCACAGATAAAGACTTGGTATGAGGCAGGGGTGGTAAACAAGGATAATACTGCATGACAGACAACCAGCAGGAGAGAGGATGGCAAACAGAAGATAATTGTCACGCATGTGGTATTTTTAGCAACAATCAACCAAAATGCCTTAGACATCAATTTCAAGCCACTTAATCCTCTTAATGACATGCTATGGCATTTGTTTGTGATTAGGGTTTCACTTTGTTTTCTATAGAAGATTCCCCTCAGACTCCTGCATTCAATGTGCTTTGTAAATAGTTCTGCCAGGGCGCTGAGTATTAGGCTAGAGTTTACTTATCACAGTGCTAAATTATTCCAGCTGGGTCATTATTAATTCCCCTAATTTTACTGTCATTTGCTATCATTACAACAACGCAGCACCCTATGGGTACATTTATTACAGAGCATAAATCCAGGGCTCCTCTAAGCTGCTGAAATGCCCACTCTGCAATCTTTATGCAAAAGCCTGAGTGTTTAAAAAGAATTCTCTTTAGGAAAACTTTTTAAAGGCTTACCTCTAGCTCCCCATCCTCCACCCACCCATCACATTTCTGCACGATGTCAGGGAAGTTTTCAGCATGTGATACTCCCCTGCAATACAGGCTGTGGCCCACGGCAGAACTCTTTCATAGCAAATACACTGGGGAAAGGGATGCTGGAGAGAGAGCAAAGAGGATGGTACTGCAGTCTATGCAATTTCCACTGAGAAAAAGCATTTATAAAAATAGACATTTAAAAATATCCTAATGTATATTCCTCCCCCCCTTCAGAGAGTTTATCCACTGCATATATCCTTTTCCTAACACAAGCATATGCTTGATTGGGTCTCGATTCAGCAAAGCAATTCATTCAGGGAAGAGCTTTTAGCACCTGTTAAAACCTGTCAGACAAAAACTTAAGCAGATGCTTCAGTGTTTTTCTAAATCAGGACTGTAACTGGATTTACCAGTGTATAAATTGCTCCATGTCATACAGACTGTGAAATTTTGGTTCTGTTATGAAGGCAACTGTCCACCTGTTTTGAGTCTGGTAACAAGAGGCCATGACTCAGGTTTTAAGCAGCTGCTCTGAAATACTCCTGAAAGTGCCAGTACTGTCCCCTTTCCCCCATTACCTCCCCTCAGGAATGCTGCAGAATTTTTGCAGTACAGTAGACCCCAGATTAATAACAGATAATAGAGGTACTAGACCTGGTTTTCTTGCTTCCCTCCAAAGCTGTCCACATCCTTAGGGAACACCATGTCCCAGCAGCCATCCCTCAGTTCAGGGTCCACAGCAAGGTCCCCTGAGCTCACCTGAAGCAGTGGTCCCTACACAACAATTCTGTATCTGCACCTGAGTTTAATTTGTAATGACTGGGGCTCACCCATACTTGGGAATTGTACTTTTTGGTCCATTATTCAAACAACTCATCAAAATTATTAAGGCAGATACTTCTCACACATTGGATAAAATGTCCAATAACATCTGAGTTAAACATTAATATACTGCTTTTAAGACTTTGTTAAAGCCAGGGGTATAGCCAGTGGTAGCTGTTGCACGGTGAAATCCTTGCTACCTGAGCATATGAACCTCTGCTAAAAGAGATTTAGTGATCCATTGATCAAGAACTTCTTTGACAGTCACAAGCCTGAGCTTTCTCTCAGGTGTGAGAACATGATGCTCATGTGAGCATCACACAAAGTGCTTTTGCTTTCCTCCTCTCGTGGGTATTAGTCACACAATCAGAAAAAAATCAGATTAGTTTGGGCTTAAAGCATGTCAGTTACTACGTGCTGCTCACAGGTATGTGCTCACAGGTAATTTGCTCTGTACCTTCTTGGGTATTTACAAATCTCTGCTTCCCTTGTAGTGTCCTCTGTGATGACAGGCACCATGTTTGCCTTCCTCAAGAATTCTGACAATTGCCCTATTCTCCATAAGCTTCTGAGAGCTGTAAATAATTCAGTGGGTACATTTCTTAAGGCCACACTGACCCAAATATATCACAGTTACCTAAATACTCCTTATCTTGTTCTTGCCTTTGCTCGTAAGCCCTTTTACAGGGAACACTGTTACAGATCTGACACAGTTATTAACCTTTCTGTGAAGAGCAGTGCAAAATAATGGCATTTTGTATTTCTGTCTTCTCTTCTAGTCCATTTATTTGCTTCCCTTTCTTCCTGATGGACTTCTGCCTCCCTGTTACTTACAGTGAGTTTGTAAGTCATTTCATAACCTTGTATAGCCATAACTGATTTTGCCTCTATGTCCTCCTGATTTTAGGCTGTGTCGCTTCACAGCTGGTGGTGCTCTTGATCATACAACTTTGGTTTGTCACATTTGTACCAATACACATTACTGAAAAGCTTTCTTTGCTGTGCTACTCCCCCCAAAATTATCTTTGTGCATAGAGCCTCTATTCCACAGCACTGCTTCAGTTAACAAGTTTGCACAAAGCATTTTCAATATGAAAACGTGGGACTCTCCCTCTTCCAACATTTGGCATCCCAGATCATTATTCCAAACAAGCACAAAAGAGGAATCCTTTTATTAATTCATTATTCTCTACCCAAACCCAACCCACTCAAACATTCCAAAAATAAGTTACATGATGTAGCTTATAATTCTGGCCAAGAACATATCTGTTCCCTAAGTTATCTGCCTACAGCCCACTGATTAACATAAATTAATTTTCCTCACCAAGAGCAACACCCTTGAGAAAATGTCCCACAACCAATTCCACTCAAAATTTCAGCTGCTCTCCACTTACCCCTGTCTTCAGAGCTTCTCTCTTGAATATTCTGGTAGCATCATTTTTTCTTCAATACATTTTGGATTTTGTACACCTTGGTCACAACCCCTCTTAATCTCTTCTATTCTAATGAATATAAACATAATTTTCTTAACCTCTCCTCCTGTTTTATAACCCCTGAGGCCCTTTATCATCTTTGTCAAGACTGTATCCATAATTAGGGTATGTAAAAAAGTACGAACAAGAAAGTGCCTACTTGACACAAATTGTTACATGAATAAGCAACATCTTCGGCCCAGACTCACCCTTCCCACTCCAGTGTCAGAGGGCAAGTGGCTGCTGATTCCTGCACATCAGGTGGTGCAGCCAGGACAGGTTTTGTCACTGCAGGGTGCTCCACTCCCCCCCCGAGGGCATTCTGCAACATTCACCTTTTCTGCTGCTTGTGCTAACTCGCTCCAGCTGCACACACAGACACCTGCCTTTATATTCCGCACAGGTAAATGAAAATGTTGGGTATCAGACGGGCTGCCCTCCTTCCTCTGTGCACACACAGCCCACACACAGCCAGGTGCACTCCCACAGACTGTTCCCTGCACGTCCTCACAGGCACACAGGTGTAGGGGCAGGGTCAATATTGCTGTTATCTGGGAAGAGAACACTGAGCAGTCTTTGCACAAGAACTGCAGATGAAGATAACACAACAGCTGGCCTTCAGCTCTCACAGTGACCAGCATTCCTTAGCTGGACAGATCCTTGAATGCTCCACTGATTAGCAGAGTAGAAGTTTCAAAGGGATACACCTAAAACCAGAAAAATGCCCAGGGGAGGGAAGTTAAACACCTTACAGAGAATATTGCTGTTTACGTATGGATTATCCTGTACGATATTCAGAATTTGAAATTTGCCACAGCAGATCAGACAAGTGCTCTGTTTAGACTATAAAGCTGAATCAGACAGCAGCAAAAGCAGGTGCTTCAGGGAAGGATTTGAGAAACCTTTGCAAACAGTTACACAACTAAACCACCTGGGCTGTTTTCTTCCTTGTCGTGATTCACCAGAGGTAGGCAGATAACCTGAAAAGGAAGAATTTCTCTACTTCTATCTAGAATCTCCCTTTCAGTCCTTGCCATTGATGCTGAACGGTCTCACTGCTGCGAAATCAGGTCCAACCCTCTGGACTTCAGCTCTTGAGCTTTTCTTCTTGGTGGCACCTTGTCACAGTTTGTCTCCCAGCCTCGGCAACTCCACAGCTCATCCCACACCCACAAAATGTGAAATCACAACCCCACCACCAGCTGTGCTGCTCTTCCAAAAGAGGTTCCTTGAAAAATTTGCTCACACATTAGTGAATCACACCCAATCTGTTTTGCACAGGCAAATTTAAGGTGTTTTATTATGGAAATGTGTGCCAAAACATCTTCCCACAGCATGTGGCACTCCGTGGTGTGACGCAGTTTACGCAGGGCTGATGCTGCAGCACGTTTTACAGAACACAAGGCTGCAACCTGTTTGCAGTGGGGTGGCAACCTGTTCAAGCATAAAAGGTGAAAATGAATTTATTTGTCCTTGGCACGCTTCGCAACCACGTATCTGCTGCTCAGCAGGCACAGCCAGCAGTAACAACCTGCAGGAGGAAATGGTACTAAAACTGCAGCCCACGCCAAACTTACGACTCTATTTTTCTTCCCCATTATTAGCTATCAGATGGTTACTATGAAACATTATCTGCGTATTTCATCATGCCTACATTTATGCTCCATGAGCAAATCTGCGGCTGAAAATAGCTTTGCACTCCTCCAAGAAACCTCTCTGCCTTTACAAGATCTAAAGTTGGTAGTTCTCTATCAGCACCTTATTTACCGAGGCAATTCCCACGCCGCTGAGATTCATCCTTACGGAGGGTGGGAGACCTGCACTGCTGCAAATGCTGCTGATCTTTGAGAAGAAAATGCAGCTGCAGCTGGGAACAGCAAGGGCACTCAGCTGCTTGGCTGGGTTAGGGCTGTAGGATGCAACAAGCATTTACAACACTGTTATTTAGTGCCAAAATATCACCCAGCAGCTTGGATACATTAAGAAAATGATTCCATGGCATTTGCTTGGTGGATTTCTTTGTTTCATTTGAGTTTCAAAAAGGTTTTTCAGTCCCCCCTTCTTGCTCTTCCCCTCCCATGGACAAATTTTGACTTTAAATCAAATCTTTGTGGACAACTGAGTAGCTGCCACATTACAATACTCTGGATCAGATTTTCAAATTGGTATGAGCTTAAAATAACAACAAAGTTCGTATTTCTTCACCGGATACACATTGTATATGAATTCTGCTCATAATTCTGCTGTCCTCCTGGAGATGCAAAGTACAGGAGTTCATACCTATTCCACATCTACTGCCTGGGCAGCAGGGACAGAGCTCAGCCTAGAGAGGACTATAATTGAACTAGAGCAGATCCACCACTTTCTGGCCTTTAAACCAAGCAAATAATTCCATGAGCTCTCCTCTACCTCTTCAGCCACAAATAATAGGTGAGGAAAAAGCAGTTTACAGAGTTCCTGGCTGCAACACGGCAACTATTGAGTAAGATCAACGCATGCTCTAGTTCCTGCATTTAGGGTATTAAAAAAAAAGGTCTACATACAGGTGTAACTGGGCAATTAAATAGCCACAAAGATCCATGAATGTTATTAAAAGTCTAGGTGATATAAGAAAATTGCAAAGTGCAAGCCTGGGGATACAAAACCACCAAAGTAAAAAAAAAAAAAAGAGTAAGAGCTTCTTTTAGACATGGCTGCTGGTTAAAAAATAGAAAAGGAAAAAGAAAAAATATCTTATTGCTTCTTACTGGCAAAGGTGCTGGTTTGACAGCCCTGAAGAGAGATCTATTTATTCAAAGTAATGCTGGCAGCAATGGCACATTTCTTGCAATATGCCCAACCCTGTATCTATTTTCAGTTCCATCAGTAAGCTAAAGGTTAAAGCTATTTATTTAAACCCACACCCACATGCCATTAAAATGGACCCAAATTATTGTCTGAGTTGTAACCTCTCTGTATTAAAGTCCCCTTAGGGGCTGCTTCTTCATTTCAGGCTCAAAAAATTCCTCCCTCGCAGGATAAAAGCGGATAAGGAGCATTTCCAAATAGAAATGGAGAAGGAAATGGGGAGGAGTTCAAAGAATGCCCCTTGGTGTTGTGGATGCTGCAGAAAACTTCAGTTTCATTAGATAAATAACTAGAGAGGTTAGCACCAGTCATATCAAAAGATGTCACTGCCATTCCTGTTTTAAGGATTACTTTATATATATATATATATATGAGAGAAAAATGAAAGCAAAAACTACATATTCTGCTTGTCTTTGTGATGGCACTGGAGTGAAGCCAACCAAAATATCACAAAATGAAAAAGGAAAGGTGGTTCCAAACAATCAGCCCACAGTGGAAATAATCCTCTGCCAAAGGGCCAGGGGACAAGGAGGACCGAGGAGGGACAGGAGCCTTTTGCAGTCAGGTCCCGGCTAACAGAGCAAAGTGCCATCCCAGGAGTGAGATTATTCTCTAGCCTGATAAAAGGCAAAGGGAAAGCAGCATCTGGACTACAATATTTAGCCTTTTCTGCACAGTTCAGTGCTGTGTGAAACATGGTAAAAGCAAAGCTTCCTCAGCCCCAGGAAGACAGCTGGCCATGAAACGCAGCAGGGACACCACATGATGGAAGGCTCCTCATTACAAAATCTCTGTCTTGCCTGTCAGAGCAACTGCACAGTGGTACAGGGGAGCTCACAGAGGAGCTGGGGAAAAATCAAGCACAGATAAGACTTGAAATCCATCTCCAGATGCAAACTTTCTTGAGTATAGCTGGCGCTCGGATCTAGTTCCAGCCAAAAAGATGCAGTTCAGAAAGGTGAAGATATTCCCAAAGCTCAGGGCTTGTCCAGCTTCAGCTTCTGATGGTGAGCCAGTCTTATAAAGAGATATCCAGTGGAAAATTTCTGTGCTGATGGACCACAGACACATAATTCCATCAGCATGAGTGATGATCTCTGGAGACCAAGATTCACAAACTCCAAGAAAAAGCACAAGAGCGGGGGAAAAAACAGTCACCCAAGAGGTTTGAATTTCATTTGATGTTCCCTAGACACGTAAATAGAAAAGAAGGACTTTCAACATATAGAGAGTATCTCATTATGTACTGATATTGTTAATTGCTATTCAAGTGCCTAGAGGCAAAGACACAGTACAGTTCTAACGAGCTGAAAAGTATTGTTAAATACAACAGCATTATAGAATCAGAACTCCTGAACCGTTTGGGTTGGAAAGGATCTCAAGAACATCTTGTTCCAACCTTCCTGCCACAGGCAGGGACATTTCCACTATCCCAGGATGGGGCTCCAAGCCCCATCCAACCTGGCCTTGGACACTTCCAGGGATCCAGGGGCAGCCACAGCTTCTCTGGGCACCCTGTGCCAGGGCCTTCCCACCCTCACAGCAAAGATCAAAATTAGTAAAATAATTAAGAACAAGGTAAATGCCACCAATACCATGGAAGCAAACCCAGAGAGAGTCAAGGGAGAAAAACTCCACACGGCTGGACAGATTGGGACTGGTATCCACTAAAGCTGATTTAACACACTACACTTCAGCCCCCACTATGACCACACAAATTCTCCAAGTCTCCAGAGAAATTTTCCAAGTCTTCACTGAGATCATCACAATGACACGAAGGGCCACATGTCAATGAACTTCTAAACCTGGGCTTTCCCTCCTCCCCTCTTCTGGTGGCAAAAGCTCTCCTCCTATATTAGTGCATCAGAATTATAAGGGCACCCCTGTCTGCTGGGAAGGAACTGAGCAGCGATATTTTCAGCTGCACTGCCAGCACGTTTCTGCAGTGCCATCAGGGGGAAAAACCCACTGGAAGAGTTGGCTGAACTCACCAGTAAATATAATTAAGTTCCTGCTAAACCGTATGACTTTTGCTAAATTTGAAGCACAAACAACAAAACTGGTTTATCGGCTTTATGCTGAGTAAGAAAGGGATAAAGAATGAGATTTTTACAATTCAATGTGAACAAACTGCAGCCCTGCAGAATCTTCATCATCCCGACTGTGCGCGGGTGGCAGAGCTGGGTGCTTAATTTTTGAGACAACAGCAGATAGATATTTAAAGCTATTGCTCAAAGGGCTTAAATAATGAGTTGTAAATTAATTCATTACCATTTGCTGTATAGCTGATGGAAAACAAGTCAGATCTCATATGCTGTACAAGCTTTCCTTGGAAACTGTCAGGTGAAGCTTTTGGCCAAGAAACAGAAGCTCCCAGTGCTTGAGGCTTAGTTTGTTTCAAATCTAAGCATTTGTTTCCCACCAGAGTCAAGTTTTCATGAACTGAGGGTAAATTTGACTAATCTTGGTTAAAGTTTCCAAGTTAACAAGTATGTGTGTGCAAGAGAGACTGACAAAACCTTTCAGTCAGCAGCTTTGATACATGTTTCTTAATTATGCTAAAGCATTATGAGATCCAAACAGCTCAAACTAAAACCAAGAATAAAATTAGTGCTGCTGTTTCAAAAAGAACAAACAGTAACGAGGAAAATCTGTTAAAAAATAGTAACACGGATTAGTAAACACAAAAGTCAGGCAGAACTGTACACAGACTTTCATTTCAAAGAAGAAAAATGGTCCCAGAAATTGTCAACTAGTAAAACAAGACTGATAAGCATTAACTCTCCACAAAATTAAATTACAGTTTAAAAAAGAAGAAAAAAAGCAGGAGCAATGAGCCCTGGTAGAAAAAATGACTGAATTAACATATCAAAGGAAGAAGATAGGAGAGTAATCCAGAGGGTAATACAAAAGAAAAGTTTAAGGGACACCTTGGGATAAGTTTTCTTTGAAGTACTGCACTTCCTAAAATAATAGGAGGGCTATCTAAACACGCCCATCATGCATCACAATTATTGTACTACACTTTTACTTACAGAAAATTCATTGCATAAGTGGAGAGTAAGTGCTCCTGTGGAACAGGCCTAATTAAGAAGTTCTCATTATGTGTGGAATTAGTACCAGGGACACAGGAGCCAAGTCTGTGTTTCAGACCTTGGGTGTGCACCCCGGGCACACAGAATCCTCCAAGGCAGAGCAGCCTGGGGGGAAATCTTTACAGCCAGTGAGTTTTGTTAAGCTAAAAATGATGTTCATTGTCCTGTATCTCACCTCCTCCCTCCCCATCTCCCATCTCCACAGACTCTCCCGGCCTCTGACATCAGATGCAGGGCAACAGCAACTGTGACATCACATGCAACTGGCAATGTTCCATTTTCCATCTATGCTGGAGCAAAAAGCCTTGCAGGTCATTGAAACAGCATAAGCCAACCTAAAACGTGAAGAGAATTTATCAAGCATCACTTTGCAATCACTGCTGCAGGAGAATCTCCTTTGTGGGGACATCCCATTTGTCTGCCACAGAGAAGGACCATGCTTCTTCAGAGATTTACATCACACTTAGTATTCAAGGAATAATTTAATTTTGGAGAAGACTAAAAGCTGTGGCACCAGCTGGAGAAATGTCCAGTTTCTACACAGCAAGAGAACAAACCCAAAGGGATCACAGCAAAACCCTACCAAAGAGTTCATAGTTTGCTTTTTTGAATCACTGGAAATGCAGGGATTGAAGAGTTTACAAGGAAATACGCACACTGTGTATTTCCTGAGGGACTCCATGGGTCTTTGTGTAGGATAATCCTGCTTCCTTTCTTAAGATCATCCATGTCTCATGACAATGAGGTACGACTTTGGAACATGCTTTTATTTTTGGAGGTTTAAGATATAGAAACACTTTATCTAATGTAACTGGTTTTAACTTTAATGGAGCTAATTTTGCCTCAGTTTCCTCTCCTTTGCCAGCCTTGTTCCATGACCATGGAGCAGTGGTGCATCCAGAGTGGATTTACTTTCCTGAGCTGTACTGCATCCAAATGGGAGAACTCCAAAGGAGCAGCAGACACTGATTCCTCAATGTCACTCTCCAACGTATGTGACAGGTGATACAAATATCCCCTTGTGACTGATCTAAATCCAATAATCAAAAACAGAACAGATAAGATCTTTAGATTAAAATCATTCTGGAAGTTTAAATGGAAAAGTAAATCAAATAATTAAACCCCTGCCCTTAGTGGTACATTTTTTAAAGTGACAAAATCTATAAAAACCTAAGGCAGAAACATAAAGTGCAGCTGAAAGAGAATCATTGAAAACCAAATTAATATTTTAATTCTGTCACCATGAAAAAAAAGTCTCTAAATGCGATGAAGTTTAGAATGAGTACCAAGCACAGTGATTTATTACTTTTCCTTGTAATTTAAATTGCTGTTTCTTTAATATTCTAAATTC
>VYXD01005237.1:435646-448323 GCA_013397195.1 Hylia prasina
AAAAAAAAAAAAAAAAAAAAAAAAAAAAGAAAAAAAAAAAGATGAAGAAACAGTGAATTAAGAAAAAGCCAGTGGTTTTCCAGTAGCCATGTCAAAAATCAATGAGACTGAAGGACCAGAGGTGGGATTAATAAAGCTTTCTTCAACTCTGTAGCTCTGCACTTAGTCCCTAAGCAGTAGGAATGGGCTTGTTTGCCAGACAGTCTCAGTGAACAAGTTTCAAAGAAAAATCTAAAGATTCTTGTGTACTTGTAATGCAGCACGATGATTTCAAAGCCACATCAGCTGGTCAGGGCAGTATTTTAGCTACACGCACACTTCACATGATTTATCCAGCCTTTACCTTATAAGGTGCTTCCCTGAAACACGTCGTCTCAAAAAAGCAGTCAAAATAAATTAATAAGTATATAAATTATTATAAAAATCATGAGCATTTGGTTTGACTGCTTAAAAGAGTCTACAACAATCACTAAGCGATAGGCTGTCAAAACTGCAGTGTTAATTAAATGAAGATTAATTGTTAAATTTACTTAAATTTAATACAATTAAGGGATGCATCATGTTTATATGAATTGATCAAAAGCACTTAGCAGCTTGCACAGATCCATATTTAATAATAAGATTTTAATGTTCAGTTGACACTTACCACACAGCCACTTTTGTTAAACACACACAATGATTAGCATGGCACTGTCAGGCCCTTCCAACATTCTGTCATTAAACAAACGAGAATTTACAGATGCTATTCCCCACCACCAAATCCCCACACTTTGATACAATCACACCAGAATTCCATGGCAAGGGGGTGGGAGGGAGTCCTGCTTTTAAAACAACAGCGGCTGCCAGCTGCAGCTCTGCCTGGGGGGGTCAGGGCTGGAATGCAAAGCTCCAGAGGGCTGAGCCTGGTCCCTGAGGAGCAGCAATGCCCATCCCACTGTCCCTCAAACATGTGTCCCCATTTCCCAGCCGCACCACCCTCCCTGGGGCACATCACAAACCAGCAGCAAGGACCCCTGCCCAAACCAGCACGGGTCCCATGAAGCAGGCAGACACCAGCAGAAGGAAGAAGTTGGATGAAAATGCCCAAATCATCCCTGAAGACAGCAGGTCCTATGTACAAAACAAACTCAAAAGGAAGCTGCAAACAGTTCTTGCCTCCAATCGACAGGAAAATTCCATATTCACATTAAGCCTTGCAAGGAAATGAATTCTGGTTAATCCCTGGCTGTTCCTGCAGCAGCACCTGTGCCAGGAGCAGCTCCAAACACCAGGCACAGCCCAGGCAACCTCGCCAACAATTCCATGTGAGGTTAAAGGATAGGCACAGTGGGAGCTGGGCATTAATGGGAGCAAATGAACAACGGTCCCGAGGCACCACAGAATATATGGCAAACAAAATGGCAATTCCAGTAGGCACTAAAAGGTATCCAGTCTTAATGGCCACTGACGAGCTTGATTTTGCTAATTAGAGGCAAATATCTTATGACAGAGGTTGAAAGCCTCCATTCCCAGGGGAAGGAATTCCTCTGTGGCCTCTAACTTGCCTTTTATAGAAGATTATTTTTGTATATTAATTTAAAGATGGGAATAAGTTTATTTTAAAGAAGTCGTCTTTCATGGGCTTGCCTTTACAAATTAGAAAGCTTTTTTGAGCACTATGATTGAGACAAAATTGAGGTTCTTTCTGGTGAAAAATCCCAGTGCAAGATAACAAACCATTCCCGTACAAATGAACACCAATTCTGGTGACTTCAGCAAGGATTTTACTGAACAGAAGCATTTAATACAGTCTTGCTATTGTTCTACATAAAAATAATTTCTATTCCAGCCACAAATCTCATGTCTTAGCCTCAGTGTAACAATTGCATCTACCATCCCATTAATTTTATTGTGACAGGCACTATATTTAGAAAACTACTTAATAATTCAGTATTTTCTTAGTCGACACAGAGCATCCCTTTCCAGAAACAATCAACAACATGGGATTCATTCTGCTGTGCTTACTCATGTCCAAGTGGATTACAAGAAAATGGGAATAACGTGAACAAAAATAACCACTCCTAACGCAGAAAATTAAACTTTATCTATGACTGCCTTTAAAGTTATACTCAAATTAGCTTAAAATGTTGGGAATTTCCCTAAGTGCTAGATCTCATCTCGTGCTAATTAGATCTCCCCACTGAAGGTAACAAATCCACGTGGATTTCTACCAAATGGAAAGTGAGAAGCAGGAGCTTCAGCAAGAAGCCACCAGTGTGTATCTGAAGGCAGCACATAAATCTTGTCAGGAAAAGAAACAACTTTCACTCCAAAGCCCAGAGGAGCAGCACTGGAGCTCTTTGCTTCTTTCAAGCTGTGTGAATCAGCCAAGCACATGCTCCTGCGCCTCAGAGCCAGGGGAATCGCTGAGTGTGGGCTCCAAACAACTAAAAGTGAGCCCAAAGCTGGCCAGAAAAATGAGTTCTTTGAGTATTACTGAAATATTTGAGTGTCATGTCTTTCAGCTCCTCACCAACCTTTTGTCCCTTCCTTACCTCATTTAAGTGTTCTCCAAATACTTGCTTTGGATACTCATGTAAACTCTTTCCATACATCAAGCAGATGTATTGTTATGCTGGGTACCAGGATTTGAGAAGAAACACCACCGTGCCCTGGGACTCTCTAAATGAACACTAATCCACTTCATTTAAAGCTGATGGAGCTGTGTCCCCCTGCGTGTCCTGCCAGCTCTGTCCCTCATCAGCACTCACTGCTGGGCTTTGATCTACCAGCTCCAGCTCACACTTCATTGTCAGGATGTGAATTGTTTCAAAGCTCATGTTACAGACCTGGTTGTCAGTGCTAACAGTTATTCTTTAATAGCAATAAAAATAAATGAATGGATTTAAGGATCAAATTAATTTGAAGGAGAAGAAGCATCCCAGCAAGTGTTTTCTGCCTTTGGGGCATGCCCCAGTGTGTCTCCCTCCAGTCATCCCAACACCTTTATTCCACAGCAGCAGCTAAAGCTGTTGGCATTCAAGGCACACCCCAAGTTAAAACTCCCACCATATGCTGGGAAAATATCAGATCCTAGGACAGCTGTTTCACTACCACCTCGTATGGCATAAGGTGAGAGCAAGAGGAAATTACAGGTAGGAGAAGAATTAAAAAACTCAACTCAGCTCAGACATCAATCACTTCTATTATCCTGCCTGGGCAGGGGAGAACTTTGTGCAGAAAGCTGGGTCCTGATCTCTAAAAGTGCCTCTGCTGCACAGATTTACTCCTATAGGTGCTTAGGAAAAATTATTTTGAATTTAAGTCATGAACAGTGGTTTTTCAGGACTGCCAGAGGAAACAAGAAGCACCCTTCCACCTTGTAAGAATGATACAGCAATCTGGAAATAGGTGAGCAATGTGTCACTTTCATTCGTTCTAAATAAAAAGAGGGAAATAAAAATTAATTATCATTAAACATAAATGCTATTTCATTCTAGATATCTAAAGGGCATCAATTTTAGAGTGCAGGGCATGTAGACATCTCATTATTTTAAAAAGTTAGTTTAGCCAGGAAATAATATTCTTTTGCTTAGTGAAATTTGATCTCACTTTACAGCTTTTCTAACTTCATTAGAAACCTCTTAGAGAAGCATGAACTGCCACAAAGTGTCCTGAAAACTGGACAATCATTTCAATCAGGGATCCATTAGAAAGAGAAAGGGAAGACGGGGAAAGGGTTACTGGCAAAATCCCTGTGAGTGTTTGAACTGCTGTTTTCATGTAGTGAGCAGTGCTGGCAGCTTCCTCTGCCATTGTCCCTGGTACAATTAGGGCAAATAAAATTACAATCTGAATGCGCTGCTAAACTGGTAGTTGAAGACTATTACATGCACAGTCTCTGCACTAAGGAAATCTACTCTCCTCGGAGGTATTTGTTTAAAAAAGGATTATTCTATTTATAGACAAATATTTACACAGCATTAAACAGCACTGTGTTGATCTCTTCTTGCATGGAATATGTTATATTTTAAAAACAGAACTATTCTACTGCTTTAAGAGTACCAACAATCTTCAAGAGTATCTATCACAAAAATATCCCTTGCACTGGGAACATAAAGACTAAAAGACACTTGATTTGCTGTTTATATCCTATTTAACAAGAGGAAACGGAGATCTAAAACAGTTCCACAAACCCTTGAAGCTCCTTGGCCTAGAAAATGTTGATATTAAAAAGATACTTGTGATTACAAATATTTTTCTAAACCTAAGTCAGGCAGCCTTGAGCTACCTCATATTTACCCAGGGTCAGCTCCTGTGGATTAAGTGGGATCCAGCAGCTCGTTATCCCTGAGCCCACACACCCCTGCTGACCCCACAGCAGCTTCAGCTTGAGAGGTGAATCAATAGGGTAGAGCTCTAGGATGTCGTCCCAAAAGAACAGAAAAGGTCTTCCCAGATGCAAGCAGCCTAGTAATGATATCCTCATGGCACGGATACTGATTTCTCACACATCTCCTGTCTGTCAGGGAAGGGAGATCTTTATGTAGCATGGACAACCACACTCAAGAAATCCCCATGGAGATCAGGCAGGCACCAGCAATTCCAAGTGAGACTTCGTTATGAACCCTTTCTTCCTAAACTGAAAAATATCATAAGCAAATGCTGGAATATTTAGCCCACCTTGCTGTTCTTTCCCCAATGACTATTAAATAAAACAGTACTGGAAACACAGCCAAAACTTTTCCTTTATCATAAATCATATTTTTTCCAGTCAATCCAATTTCTAACATCCATTTGCAAAAGAGCTTAAAAACACTGGACAAAAAAAATAGTTAGAAATACTGAGGGCAGGGGGGAAGGGTAGGTCTAATTAAAAAAAAAACCAAAATCCTAACAATAAAATAACTAACCAGGCTTACATTTAGCAAATAAATATGTTGAAGATGCCCAAATGAATAAACCTGGCCCACAGTTCCCATTGACCAAGTGACATTAGGGAACAGACAGCCCATCGTGAAGCAAGATTAAATCTGGATATCCTTACCACTTTCATTCACCTTAAAAAAGGCAGGAAAAAATTTTAACCAATATTGAATCTCAAGCCAGGGGGTATTCTCACAGAAAACAGCAGCCACCACTAGACCATCACCCAGAGGCATTTCCAGAGGAAAGCATCGGTGTGAAATGGATCTGCCCTGGCTCGCACAGCTGCCCTGGGAGGCTCTGGAGAGGCAAGGAACTCAAACATGAATGAAGAGTTTTCCTTGCCCTGTCCAGCACAACTCCTCCACACGCCTGGCTGGTGTTAGAGAATTGTCTGCTTCAGCACAACACTTGCCAGAAATTATTAACACTCAGATTTCTCACGGAGAAAGACTGGCTGCTCTGCAGGGCCGAGGTGGCGGCTGCAGGAACCGGCACGAGGCAGTCGGCAAAATTCAGCGCTTGATTTTCCCCTGAGACACAGACACAGGGCAGTGCTGAAGGAACAGGAACGATTTTGTCAGATGAGATAGGCAGCAATTTTAGTCTCGTTGTGTGGGTATAAACTTCCTGCATGCAAATTTTGGCTGCTTAAAAAAAAAGTCACTTTCCAGGCTCTGCTCCCAGCCCTTCCCAACTCCCTGTCTGAAGAGCCTCGTTTGTCCCTGTTACTGCTGTACCCATAAGCACCTCATCATCATCAGATTTATTCTCACACGTCCCCAGGAGACAGAGAATCACAGTCATGTCGTTTTTGCAGATGGCTGTGATGTGCCACTTCCCCAGGCATTTGGTCCAAGCCAGCAATGCCAGACAGGGCGAGGGAAGCACTGGTACCCACCCCGCAGGGATGCAGCTGCATCCCCTCACCAATCACTCTGTCCTCAACAGGAATAGCCCATCCTTTCCCCTTAATTCCTCTTGAAGCTTTTCACATCTTGAGTATTATCTAAAATGCCAGACAATATTATCTGCCCGTATCTCATTAAACGTTTGGGACTTTAATTGCAGTGAGCTTCTGGCTGTGACAGTTCAGAACAGCCAACACACAGCCTCAGCCTGCAGGGTGAGGGCCAGGCTGCTGTGGCCTTACACTGAACCAGTATGATCCACAGAGTACTCAGTTATTTCTTGAATTGCAGGAAGCACATCTTTTTCTTCAAGTCCAAGACTTTTTGGCATGTTTTCACACGTAAAATGTATTCATATCAAACACCTAACAAGAGCCAATGTTAGCTCAGAGACCAATCCTAATGTGATTTACAAGTCGCGCAGGTGAAATGATTTTAAAGTCTCCATTTTTCAGGGTGCAGGAAAAGGAGATGCAGGGAACTCAGAACAGGCAAGTATCTTTAGCCACCCAAAATCAGGGCAGTCACTGCACTGCATGGGAGCAAGCAAGCTTGTGGACTGACCCAAGGCACCTCAGCAAGTTTGCTGTGCTAAAAACACACACACAAAGATCTTTTTTGTTGTTCATTGGGGTTTGTTTTTTTCTTTTTTGAGGGGAAACTGGAGAAATAGAAAGCTCACATTCATGCTAGATGGAATTAGATGTTTTACCATAGCGTATTCACCCATTATCTGGTCACACTGAGGTAAAAGTCTGACATTTTTGCTAGACAGGTCTGAATATGCAAAATATGACACGTGCAAAACACCCCACTGCTGCTGGACCACAACAGGCTGCTCTGGTCAAATGCTGGGCAATGAGGAAAGGAAACAAAGGCCCAAATGCAGAGTTTTCCCCACAGCAAGGGACAGACTTCAGCTAATCACAGACTTTGGAATGAAGAGAAATTTAAAGCACATGTGCTTTCTCATAGGTAATATTTACACTAACAAAGAAAACAGCTACTAGAATACAACTAGAACTGAAGAGCAGCCCATTATATACCTTTAAATAGATTACAATGGTATTAAACATAAATTAACATAAATTAAACATAATAAATAAAGTGTGGATGTCACCAGTTGCGACATGCTTTAAACAGAACTCCACATCAGAGATTTTTTAAATGATACAATGTTTTAACCAATTAATCACCCTACTCTCATGAGGTTTTCTTCCCTTTTCACCCCCACAGAGGTCACTGGATAGTGATGCTAATTTGTAAAAGTTCTCATGCACTTCTCTGCTTATTAAAAAGTGAGCAATCACACTGCAATTTCAAAATCTATATCACAGAAGGCAACTTCAGTGCCAGAGTCTCAGAGTGACCTCTCTCTTTTGACAGAATAAAAAATAAGTCTTTGTCCCTTGCTGCATCAGACACTACAGATTCCTTTCCATCAATATTTTGCCAGTGGTTTTGTTTGTTTTGTTTTTTAAGTACATTCACAAAAAGAGGAAAAAATGCCAGGTTTGTTATTCCAATACAATTTCTTTCTGACCACACAATTTAATTATATACAGATGGAAAATCAATTTTATTTTAAAATAGCAGTCAAATGTGTCCTGAAATGAAAATTCTTTATTTATCAAGAAAGGATGGAAATTATGACTCAAAGGTATGTGTGAAATGAGGAGAATTAGGAGGGAAAGTGCAATTCTTTGCTGTGAAAGAGTCAGCCACAAGGGAGAAAAGAAAATTAAACAGCCTCTAATTTTGAATTTAAAAAAATGAGAAAAAGAAAACTTAAATGTTCTCAATTCCATATATCCTTTTCAGTATATGGCATTTTCAGATGTTCAAAAAAAACCCCCAAAGAAACAAACAAAAACCAACCCAACATTTTGACCACCTCAGGCTCCCCAAGGGATGTATTTCAGTCACTAAAGAAGATCTGAAGCTCAGATGTTTCCACGTGCAGCGCAGTGAGCTGGCCCAACACACAACAGCATGCTCAGCACTTGCTGGAGCTGCCCATAAATCTTCACATGCTCCAAAAAAGAGGCTTCAGACAGAGGCTGCTGGCCACCAGCCCTGCAATAATTCACTGCTACAAAATCATTTTCTACTACTCAAACAGAGCCAGCGGCCAGCCTGGTCTCTGAAACCAACGGGGCGAATTCAGCAGGAGGCACAAGGCAAAGTTTTTTGTGGGTGTTTGAGTTTTTTGGGGTTTTTTTTTTGCTACAGCAGAGGAGGTCTCAGACTGGCAGAGGCCAAGACTGGGTTTGGAGGAAGAGCTGGACAAACAACAGATCTTCCCACCCATGGCCACGTCCAGGTTTCATATTCCCAGGAGAACAGAAACCCTGGATGCAAGAGCCTAAAATGATCAAAAAAATTACATTTTGACGGGAGCTCAGGGCCCGCTCTCGGCGCGCCCTGCGGAGAAATCGGAAGGCAGAAAGACAAATCTGCTCAAGGCAGACCTGGTTAAATGGAGCTTGGCAAGAACAGATAAGAGGGTCCTGTCAAGAAGATTAAAATAAAGTAGATGGTTGCAAAGGAAGGACAGAGGGAAGATCGGAAACCAGGCAGTGTGAAATGGGAGGAAACCACAAAACACGACAGAGTGAAAGGTGAGTCCACCCGAAAGACACTGATGGGAAACTGCTGCCCTGAGTTATGACCTTTTCATCTGGTCAAAATGAAGCCCTTACACAAACAGAAAAGACGAAAGCCTTGGGATCTGATCTAGGCTTAATATTTAAATTCATGATGAGAGTGGGGGATTACCTGCCCAGCTGAGAGAAGAAACACAGAAACACTGAATTTTTCAGTCCCAACTCTAAGTTCATTTGCAGTCATGGTGTGCTAAGCATTACAACTATTCAAACTGAGAGTAGCAGATTATATGGATACTGGATTATATTTCCATCTCTTTAAAAATTATTAGCAAAAAAGTTATTAATAACTCAAAACATAATAGTTTGCAGGTTTGCACCCAAAGCTCGGATTCAAGCCACACCAAACTCAGAACCAGTTCAGAAATGTATTTTATGCATAATTCTTGTCATTAACACAAGTGAAATCCAAATCCTAAAATGATCTGAGAGGGTAAATCAGCTTCAAGGGACTTTGTATTACTCAGTGTTCTGCCCTGCCTCTCACAAGACAGGAATTCCAAGTGATCCCAAATCAGCAGCAATCGCATCTTCAAAGGCAAAGGAAACTAAACTGGAAAGAAACTTAGAAACAAAATGAGCTCTTCATCACAACTGTAATTAAATTAATCAACTGTCTCACATGAGGACAAATATTGTATTTTATTACATTTTATCCAGGCAAAGCTAATTATAAAAGCACGAGATAATTTGCAATTATGCACTAGAACCACCATATTTTTCAAGTGGCATTCAAATGTAATACTGTCCACACACCAACACATGACATGTGGCATCATGATTTTACCTCAGTGAGTGTGCCAGGCTAACTGAACCAATAAACTACATCTCCCACATTCAGAACATCACAAGTTTTTCCAGGTGTTCCTTATCCCTTCACAAACTTGCAAAGGGAATCTCAAAGCTGAAAGCTTTGAGCTTGGCGGTGAAACACCATTGTGGGACATTGCTTAAATGCCATTTTCAATAAAACACAAAGAAGTGGGAGTCCTTCAGTATCCTCAAAAAATCACATCACACTCCAGTTCCAGGAAATTGAGAAGTGCCATTACATTCACCCATACATTTCTAAGCTATGTGGGAGAGAGAAGCACCAACATCCTCTTCCACTTCTGATAAATTAATTCCCCAATATGATAGAACAGTACAGCAAAATAACCCTCTCATTGAGGTTTATGATGTGCTTAAGCTTAACTCTGAATTCCTTGGATTTGCAACGTTTCTTTTGGTAAAATTATTATATGCCTGTAAAACTGTGGGAAGGCTGGGAAAAGCTGCACATAAAAGGCAGCCTCAGACTGATCCTGGGTGTGCAGAGGGTTATTTCTGGAGATAAAGAAAATAATAGCCAGAGTTTCTCTGAAGGCTGAGGCTGCCTTGCACAATGTCACTACAAGAAATACAAAGTTAGCAACCACGGTGACAAGACAGAGGAGAGTGATCCATTGTGTCCAGGGGGATGGAGGTCCAGCAGATGCACCTTGCTGCTCCATTCAGCTGTTGCCCACTTCACATGAGCCCTTGCCCACAATCCCACAGGGATGGAAGAGGGGTGAAGAGAGCCTGGAAGAAGCTCTCTCGTCTGGATTTGCATCTCCATCTCTACTCCTCTCTCCCTCTCAAATTTCCCTTTTTCTGGTAATTTTCCACCACTGAAGACGTCACCAGGTTTTCTCATCAGCGTGAAATGTTCACTTGAAAGAGTCAACTTTATTTTGCTCAATGTGTTTGTGCTAGATAAGCATTTGGGAATTGTTATTTGTCTTGCAGAAGCCCTGTTTCCTCTCGATACAGGCCAGTACCCTGCAAGCCCATTTCTGTAGCATTCTACAGAATTGTGAGCTCACTTCAGTCCTCATGGTTACAGTCAAGTACTGTCCTGTCCTGATATGCATGCAGCTGCAACTTCTGTCAGATGTATTTACATTCAAATATTACAGGCCTTTGTCTGGAGCAATTTTATTTTTCCTCTGCAAAACCAGGAATGTTTCATGCTGGTGGCTGGTGCACAGCGACTCCCCCAGAGTGCTGAAACAGTCCCCAGGAGCTTTTCCTGCAGGAACAGAAAGCAGGCTCAGGATCCACAGAGAATCTTGAGCCAAAGGCAGGAGCATCACGTATTTTCAGGCTTCTCATCCCCACATTATTCACCAGTGGTGGTGAGAAAGCATGTTCTGCTTGCCAAGTGGCCACAAGGGGATGGTCTGTCTGTCTCCTCACAGAAACAACACCCCGCCAGCCATGGGCACCACTCCAGACAGACAGATTGCAGCAGAGCACACATCAGCTCATCAACCTGTGTCAAAACTCATTTGTAAAGCATCTCCCAACAACTTGTGTGTTTTGAAACAAATTAGGACAGGATAAAAAAGGAGAGCTGCTTGCTTAATGGCCTGGTCATCCTCCTTGTCAGAAGGTAGTCAAGAAAATTCACACCAATTTAAAGTAGTCTGCTAAAAGTATGCCAGAAGACAGGACAGAGTTTTTAATGTTGGAGAACCACCCTCTTAAAGGAACCATTTTCTCTGGACCACAAAGCTGGCAGGAGAACACCCAAAGCCATTGCAGCCAAGAGCAGAGCAGCATCACCCAGCACAACGCCCCTGGCACCACTGCACCTCTGCCTCTGGGAAACACAGACACAGGGCACATGCCTTTGCTGCAAAGCTTGCAAGACAGCAGTGAAAGAGAAAGAAAAATGCATTAACAGGTTCCAGGCAGCCCTTCCCCTCAGCCCTGCAGTTTCTGTTGAGTCAGAGCTGTCATCTGCCCTGCAACAAACTTCTCTTCACTGGCCATTCTGCAAGTAAGATTCAATCAGGGCTCCCTGGCTCCTGAGGGAACCAGCACTTCAGCATGAACTGCCTCCACTCAAACGTAATGGAGTGAGATTGCTCATGCCATTATTTTAAATGGTTGGAGGCCACACGGTCCCCAATTTCATTAGCTGCATTTATAAACAGACCTTACACTTAATACTGTGGAACAGAGAGACATGTACACACGATGTATCATCTTCCCACCACACACAAAAAAAAAAAAGGAAAAAAGGAAAAAGTAAAAGCCAGAACACCAGCTTAAGTGTCTCCATTTGAGACATCATCTGTGTGGAGAGGATATTTCTGCAGATATATATAAGCAATGGCTGACTGAACTATTCAATCAACTGCCTGCACGTGGAATACATGGAATGGGTGTCCTGTTCACAAATTCTGCTTCAAAAATTAGAGGAATTACAGTCAGTCAGACCGTGCACTCACTGATGTCAGCAGTGCATAAAACTGAGAGCCCCAGATTTTACCTGCACGCAGGAGTTCATCTAAGTTCAGGTGCTATATCTGAGCTAATTAGCTAAATTACTGCCAGAGGCAAGAGATGAGTCAGACCTGCAACCATGTCCTTCCACAGCAGGGCAAGGGGCTGGGAACGTGCCTGAGGAGCTGCCTCCATCACTTATCTAAGCCAACCTTAGGCCAGTTTACACTGATTTGAAACAGCTTTAAACACAAACTCAGAGGCTGATATGATATTGAGCTGTAATAACTCAAAGAACACCTGTCTGTAGCCATGTGCAAGCAAGAAATAAGAAAATAACAGTAACACAGAGATCCCAAATTGAACAGCATGACAGGAGTGAAATATGGAGCCCTGAAACACAAAATCACAAGCAATTAAGTTTTAGTGGCTGAACAGGTGTGAGTCTAATCATTGCTCATATACCTTTTTTCTGGAAGTGTTATGATTTTCTATCAATTTGTTTATTTTAAGAAAAATTTTACATCTCCAGCAGACTTTGCACAAAATTATAATAAGCTTATATATTTGCCTATTCATTTTTATTAAGTATTGTTATAATCTTTTGTACTTCTGCAGAACCCACTTGAAAGAATAATAAAGTAATATAAAAAAAGGAAATAAAATTAATGGAGCTAAATGCTGATATGTTATTACAGCTTGTTGTTAATTGCATCATGGATACAGTTAAACAACAGATGCTGTGAGTACTTTTTAGCTACTGATAATTTTTGGGTTGTTCTGTTTTTCTTACAAAACAGATTTTTCATTTAAACAGCTGCTGGGTGATTTCAGCATGGAAAATTAAAACCTCAATCACCTAACAAAGAAGCAGTGATTTGCTGTTAATCCAAAGGAAAAAAAAAAAAAAAAAAAAAAAAAAAAAAAAAACAAGTTTTTT
>VYXD01005237.1:448443-524499 GCA_013397195.1 Hylia prasina
AAAGCACGTTTTTATCCAGATACAAGCTACTAGGAAAAGAAAGGGTATAATCAGCTGAGATGCAAAGTTATCTTGCAAAAAATGAAACAGTGAAACCTATTTCAATGAACAGGCCAAGTGTGACATGTCAAAACTGGCTCATCCACCTCAGTAACTGCTTTATGGAGGCAATTTTCTTTCCATTCTTCTGCTCTTCACCACAGCACCTCCCTCTCCACATCAAGGACAGTGCATGTCTGCATCACACAAGGCTCTGGGAGTATTCAGTGGATCTTGTTTCAGGATGAACTTTCTGGTTTAATTTTATTTTGCCCTGCACTTTGTGCTAGGGAAGGTGAAGCCCAGGAGGGAAGAGGAGGGACCCTTTGGTGTTGGAGATGTTTTCCCAGCACACTGGTCACACCCAACAGTGAGAAGAGAGATGGTGTTTCACACACACAGCATCTGCAGCCACCTCTGCCCACTCGCTGAAAGGGACACCCAGAGAAGTAGTTTAGGCTGGACACCTAAGTCCAGAGAACATGAATCCCAATAAATGCTAGCAGCAGGATCCAGACTGTATCCTCACCTGGCTCCCAAAACTCAGAGCTTTGGATAAGATGGCAGAACCCAAATGTCTCCAGACAGCTCAAGGACAGAGCTGCAGGTGTTTCTGGAAGGGCACTGGGAATCATGAAGGGCCTTTTAGAGGCAAGTAGAGACCAGCAGAGTACTGGAAATGGGTAACCCAATCACAGGAAATAAAAACAACAAAACAACCATGAGGGGCTTTAAAATGTGTCCCACAACCCCATCAGTACTATCCTGGCATGCAAGAGTTATAAACAATGAAAAAGGTCAGCACACTATCACCTAGGCAGGCCCAGAACAGTGATGCAAGATGGAAAGTGCAGGCACTGAGGCCATAAATTCAGGGGATGAGAAGAGAAGCCTCCTAAGCACAATATTTACTGCCTGCTCAGGATTCCTTTTTATTTTCCTATGTTTGCTTGTCCTTGGGCACTCCCTGTTTGGTATTCTCTGAGCAGAGCAGGGCTCCCTTTCAGTACCCACAAGCTTTGGCCCTTCCAGGCTCACAGGGTGAGGTATTTTACCCTGCCCAACATCAGACACCAAACCCAGGAGCTGCCTCCTCTCCCTAATGCCCAAGATAAGGCTGCAGTGACAGGGTATAAAGCACCTCCCCGACACACACAGCCGATGAATATTCATTAAAAGTCAACACACAGCATTCCTATCACTCCAGCCACACAGGGAGGATGAAGAGCCTCCCCCAGGTAGCAACACCTCCCTGGATTCACGATGGGCCACTTTGTACCGTGCCAGATAAAACCCACAGCCACTCACATCCTTTGCATTTCAAGCCAGTTTTTCTCCTCCACAAACAGCGTTCAGAAAGGAGACTGAGGCAGGCAGGGTGACCCTGCCAGCACTGCAGAACACATCACCTTTTTCACACATATACCCCAAGGTATTTTTCTGTGAGATAATAGTTTCCAGGTTCTTTTGGACTTGGGGAAAAAGGGTTTCAGTGAAATAAAAACATCTCTTATCTTAAAACAACTGTCAGTTTAGGAGACAACCAAGCAGCACATCCTGGGTACATACATTGTTTTATATGAAGGCACTCCTTAAAACAGAATCCCAGAAGTCCAATTAGTTTGTGAGCATTTACCTCCTGCTGACCTCTCCTAGCATGATGAGTGTATATCCCAAAGCTGTTTTCATGCTTTCCAGGATTGCATCTGGACTAGAAACACCATATAATTATCTTTAACACCGCAGCCATGAGCATTCCAGGCCTTTTTGGACCTCTGTACATTCATCATATTCAGCATGGAGAGCCTTCCAGATTAATACAGAGATACAGGAATGCTGATGGGGAGCTAAATAGCAGGAATTGAACAAACTGGAGATTAGAAGGCTTTTAGGCACACTCCAGCTTCATCCTTACACACGGCCCACATCACCACAACATGCATTTGTATTTCATCAGCTGTTGTACACGGCACAGATAAAGTCACATGGACAGATCCTCAGCCTCAGTTATACTGAACTGTGCTGGTTTACAACAGCTGAGAGTTCAGCTCTGGAGCTTTGGGTTAAACCCTTAGGTTTATTTCACCTCCAGGATGAAGACCAAACTCCATGCTTATCCTCTCTCTCTGCTTCACTCCTGAATTCATGACTCTGACCATTCACACTGGATGGAAACCCACTGGGGCTGAGCCTGGAGGTGCAAGAGACAAACACACATTCACACTCTGAGCTCTGTTATCAGAGCAGAAAAATAGATTACAATTAAAATCTAAACATTTGTTAATTTTCAGAGGTGATCAGACATCCCAATCTGACTTGAAGCCCTGTTTTTACAATCCCAGCTGTTAAGCAGCTTCACCAGGGTGTTTATTTGCCACATCTCCTCACCCCATGATTCTTGTTAAATGTTATAGAGTAGTAATTCAGCATTGTTCCATTGCTTATGAAAGCTGTGCAGAAAAAACCATCAAAAATAATCTAGGCTAGTTCATTTGAAGTGTAAATGACTTTTGCCTGCAATACAGAACGTAACAAGTGCCTTTCAAGCTGTCTCATTTATGATAACATAGAAGTTGCTGATGGAATATGAATTCCCAGGTAGTTATCAGGGAATTTTGCAGATCATTTGTACTTCAGACTGCATTAGCAACTCTCACATCATGTCAGCAGCTTGAAAAAAAATAAAACAACGAATTACATCTCTCCCAGTTTTTATTCTGCTTTGACTAGTAATCTCATCACTTATCGCAAACGATTTTGCACTCGATGCAAAATGCTTTGTTCTGTTTCTAAAGGAAACATAAGGCTTTCCCTGAATTATTCCAGTTTACTCAGATGAGCAATCAGCCATCAGCTGAAAAAATATCTGGTTATCACATCTCTAAGGTACACAGGCTGCCCAGGACTATCAGGTATCTCACTTTTATCAAAATTACAGAGCTGTAGCTAAGGCTGTGTTTCATCCTTGACCTGTACAAACTAAAGGAGAAGGAATAACCAGCACCACAAAGGTAAGACAGACATGTTTATACAAATGGATTTTAGGAGTAGAAAGTGACACTGATAAGAAAAATACATTTTTATACTTTTGCTTGAATTCTTGGCAAAAGCCAAGGGAAAAAACCCAAACATCCCTCAGTTATTTTGGTTATAGTTCATTGCTCTGGCCAGAGCTGTGTGAACATTTTATCAGCTTGACACCACAGCTGGCAGCTTTTATGGGTCAGGAAGAGCAGGCAGCAAGAAGGTGAACACTCCTCTGTAAAAAACCTGCATTTTTACCTTTCTTTTATCTGCAACCCTGGGCTCTGGTTTTGCTGTCCCATCAGAACACCTCTGCCCTTTTAGGACACTCACCCTGCAGTGCAGCAGATGCCCCAAATGCTTCCTTGCCTGCAAGCAGGAGCCCCCCTGTGCTCGGGAAGTTGAAGCTGTACCATCACTAATGCACCAAGGTGCTGGCTTTGCACTGCCTGGTTTTTCGGTAGCAGGGGACCCCACAGTCTCACAGAGGAAGGATTCCTCTCCCTGAGCAGCAGAAAAAACCTCGGGTGATGAACTGACCCAAACCCCCACGCCGTGTCCCCCTGCACCGTCAGTGGGAAGGAGGGAGAGGCTGGGGAAAAAGGTGTTTTTAAGGGCTTATTTTACTTCTCACTATTCTCTGATTTTGTTAGTAATAAACTCACTTTGTGCCTCTAAGTTGAGCCTGTTTTGCCCTTGGAGTGTCTTCTCCCAGTCCTTACCTCAACTCATGAAACCTTCATTAATTTTTTCTGTCCTCTGCCCAGGTGTGGCAGGGGAGGGGGAGTGAGCAACATCTGTGGGTGCCTGGAGTTTGGTCAGTGTCAAACTACGACAACCAGTCTGCCTCCAACAGCAGAGAATCAAAGCTGTGCTGGGCAAGGGAACCTACACCTCTGGTATTGCCCCACACCCCTTCTTTCCTGTCATCCCAGGAGTTCATTCCTTGCTCACTCCAGCAGGGCAGGTCAGAGCCTGCAAAGGTTCCTGTCAGCACAGCTCAGCAGTGGCAGCACTGGCTGGAGCCACCCAGAGGTTTTGTGGCTGCTGGGACAGGCACAGGACACTGCCAGCACATCTGAATGCTGAGCCCACCCTGCAGCTCTGGAGAGCTCTAAAAGGAGATCTGCGTGCAGGGGACAGTGCTTTGTGATCTGGGCAATTTGCAATTTTGCATCATTAGGCTTATGTCCCCTCATTAGGCTGTGCAGTCTGTGCCCCTCATTTCTCCTCTCTTAATTCTTTTAATACCGGCAGCACTCAGTTGAATTTCTGAAAGAGTCCTTGCTAGGTATTCGGTTTCCCTTAAAATAAAATTTGCAGAAAACAAAAACATAACATTTAAATGCCCTCCAGTGATCCATCTTCTAAATTACAGTGCACATTAATTTTTCACAGAACTTTGTGAAGCAGTTTTATTTTCTCATATCACATTTCAAGAGACAAGAGTAAAAGCACCAATATAAGGTTTATCAGCAAAAATAAGCATTCAAAAGAACTCACTCCAAAAATTGCCCCACTCCCTTTTTTATTCTTAAAGATTGCCGTGAAATTGAAATTTTTGAAGTATTAGGGAACTTGCATACTACCTTAAGCCAAGTGGGCAGAGACTGACACATAAACTGGCTAAAAGCAGATGTTGAAAAATCACATTTCAAATCAAGAGAGGAGCAGGAAAGGGGAAAATAAAACAAAAACATGTGCCAAAAACACGTATATAAAAAAACTTGAAACAAGCAAGAAAACTGATCCTAATTGCTAATGGAACACAGGCAAAACAAGACCATTGAAGCAGATTTAATTGGCTTTCCACAAGTGACACCTCGAAGCAAATCTCGATGGCTGAGGAATTTTAAGGACATGTCAGACAGCCATCTGTCAAGGATAAAGCAGGACCTGGAAGAACAGGTCCTGCCTTCAGGCTAGGGATGGACAAACTGACCTCTCCCTATCCTTCCTAACCTCATTTTCTCTGTGAAATTGGGGGAATATGTAACACTTTACCAAATCTCTAGACTAGTAACAGGTTGGAACAGAGGAAACTGATAAAGCCTGCTCTGAACCACATGATACAGCAGGTTTTGCTTCTGAATTTCAGTACAGAGTGCCTTTTTGTAGATTAACATAGACCTGGATTGGAAGTAGGGGAAGCAAGGTTAATTTTCAAGCCCAAGATCTCTGCAAGCATCCCTCTTCTGTTGGAGTTACCCTGTTTCCAAGCCAAATGCAGCAATTCACAGACATTAAGCTCCAGGGTAAACTGCAAAGCACATCCAAGAAAAGGCAACTGGGCCTGAGGGGACTGGGGAGAAAGCAGCACACAGAGCAGCAATTAGGAATCTAAACCTAGACAAACCAGTTCCAAATTCTGGCCTAAACCAATAATTGCTTTCACCACTGAGAATTATTTTTAAAAAAATTCCTGAAGGATCTTTTAAAACCCTAATCCATGAAAACCTGGGAAGGTTTTAGGTTGAGCAACCATGTACTTAATTCCAGCAAACTGAAAGTGGATGAAGTGAAACATCTGACCACATCGAGTGCCACGAGTTGATGTATCAGAGCTGTGTCAAAGTTACATATGAATGACCATATTGCCCTGACTAATCTAAAAACCTACTGGAGCTTGTTTCACACACTGAAAAATATAAAAACAAACTCAGGAAAAAGATGCCACGAGGGAACCGTTTTCCTTCTCCATTCACCAAACATGCATTTTTACAAAGGCAACACATGGTAAATGGATAAGAACAATTTTCCATCATTAAGGAAGCCTTAAACAACCCCTGACTGCTAATACCATCATCTCTTAGGCTCCTACTAAATTGCAGTTATTTGTTCAAAACAAAACGATGAGGCCTGTGATATAATAGAGCAATTTAAGCAATGAAGAATACAACACCTGTAATTCAATTTCATGGCAACTGCTTTCACAACATGTTTCCATAGCACAGTTAGGATATAGGAAACTTCTCTCAGTGCAGCAATTCCTTTTTAAGTAAGCCAGGCTCTCAAGAGAGAAGTGGGCTTTAACTATAAACAATAAGCAATTTGTATCTCCATGCCAATCCTTCCGGGTTTCTGCACTCTTCTATTTCGGTTTCTATTTCATATTGAGAGGCTGTTGTCAGGAAAGGTAACAATAAAAGTCACCGGAGATCTCTAACCTTGAGAAAGTTTTCAGGCAGAGGAACATACAGGACCTTCCCTTCCCATTCATCTTTGCTATAACAGTCACCATATACCAAAAAGAGCTGTAAATCCCAGGCGTATGACCTTCCCAAGGAGTCAAGGAGGGAGCAGGGGGAAGATGGGGATATCAATAATGACTAGTCAATGCAGGAAGTACAGCAAGCACATTGTCCCAAAAGGAGAAATCTAGTATTAACTCAAAACCCCACAGCTGAACTGCATCCAACAGCAAATCTTTCTCATCCTTCACAGCAAATGATGAGGCCATGGTGGAAAATTTTTCAGAGTACAAATTCATGCAGATATTGAAACCAAGGTTTTCAAGGAGTAACACTGATGTTCTCCTTCATTCAATATTGAATCATGCCCCCATGTTCACTTTATAGACTGAAATTAGAAAGAAATTATACACCAAATTAGCGATTTCCTTCTAGGTTTGATGGCTGGAACAACTACCAGAGCAATTGTTTCAGGAAGTCTGTGCAATGGCATAGAACAGCCCTGAAGATGAAAACCTTTCCATCTTTTCTCCCCAGCTTTCTGTTCCTTACAAGCCTCCTCCCACTGCACAGGGACAAGGATTTGGGCAGAGATCTGGATGGAGGTGCTGTGCCAGGCTGAAAAGCCTGGAGCAATGAAAGCTGTCCCTTTCAGAACAGAATGGGATTCCCCACCAACTAAAATGCAAGACACTTGCCATGGAGTAAATCTAGTGGAAAAGATCAGGGACTCCCACCTCTAACCTTCATGAGATGGATGTGCAACAGGGACATGTTGTGTCTCAGCGACTGTAGGCTGGAAAAACGCTCCTCTACTCAAGAAGAAATATTCCTTCTGAGGAAATGTGTATCTGGTCATGAATCATATCTTGTCAATCAGCCCTGCTTGAACCCCAGATCAGCAGGACAAGAAATCCATCTCATGTCCCATCCTGTGCTACCTTCTCTCCCCTCAAAGCAGAAAACCAGTATAATCAAAATGGTTTAGTAGCTCCTGCTGCATTTCCTGTCTGTTCATACTTTCATGTCATTTTAAACATAAAAGCTACTGCTTTGAGCATGAACCATTCAATTCTGTGATTCTTCATCAACAACCATTCTACCTACACTGATATTCCCACCATGAAGGGAAAACAGCTAAAACCACCTGAACTCTAAGTGTATTACAATTAGGAACCCCATATAAGAACGGTCCTTCAGTTCTCCCTGCTTAACTTCTACATTGCAAGGCATCAAAATAGGTTGATATGCTGAAAATACAGGAAGATCCCAATCTCCTCATCCACTTCAAGAAAACATTGAACGAGATAATGAAAGTTGTTGTACTGACCTCTATAATTAGGGAGCAAAAAATTAAACACCTCTGTACTAAGATTTGCTACCCGCAAGGTAATAATAATTTCTGGAAGTGTACACATGGAAAATAAGAGTCAACTGAACTAATTTCATCCCCTCTAACCCTTCATTTGGTTGCTTCTACATGCTGCATCTGGCTGCATATCAAAGGTTCAGCAGGGCTGTTCTTTACACTCAACAGGAGACCTGTAGCTCTTTTTATCTGAAGATATTCAATCTGTACTCATCAGTGACTTCTCCCCGTACCCCATTAATTAGCTCTGCGTGCTGCCTGCCATTGGAAACATGAAGAAAACTCCAAATGAACATGAGTACCGCTCCTGACAAAATGAGACTGACACAAGTGGCACCTTCCTGCACTGCGGATGCAAAATACTGAGCAGAACCAAAACTGGGTGTTTTGGGGAGGAAAATGTGACTTCACAGAGGTAAGACTGCAAGTTCCAATGGCACACCTGGTGTTTAAATAATTTTGGTAATAAAATGTGCATGTTGTTAAGAATGTCAGGAAATAAAGGAGTGTGATGTTCACTGGGGACTCAGGAGGAAATGAGTCCTTTCTCTGTTCTGCTTAGATGGGGCTCATTACACATTTACCCACCTACAGGGGTCACCTACATAGGATGTCCTGGGTTGGAAGGACCTTAAAGATATTTAGTTCTGACCCCTCGGCCATGCACAGGGATACCTTTCCCCAGACCAGGTTTCTCAGAGCTCCATTCAAAGTGATTACTGAGGCTCCTTATGGAGTCAGTGGAGAAAAACCACCCTGGCCAGTGTACATTCCATCAAATCAAAAGAAGTCGAAGATAAAAGAATTCCACTGCATGGAGCTGCCTTCATTTTCAACATTTACAGTGGAAATATTAAAAAAAAATAAAGAAAGACTAGGCGGCTTTTGCTGGCTGAAGCTAAGCTAAGTTTTGTTTCACTGCAAACACCTCAATGACCATAAGCTGGCCACAGACCCCTCTGCATCTCAAATCTGCACGTAGAAGGCAGGGATGCCACATCTTCCTTCATGATTCACAATGACCATGGTCACCTTGGATTGAAATATGGAAAAAGGACAGCCTTCAGCAGTGGATGGCACAACAAAGATTTAATTTCAAGTAGAGCTTCATATTACTGTTGCAGTAACAATAAAAAAATATTCTGTAACTCCTGATGTTTTTAGCAACCAATCCTCTCAGATAAGCACAGTGATTTAAAGTCACCATGCAGCCCCATCATTTCTGAGCACTATGACAAAAGCATATCAAAAAGCCAAAAAAGAACAAGGCATTTCTGATCTTGGTTGAGAAAAAAAGAGCAAAGCCACAGCTTCAGCAACTGCTACAACATTACACAAAATACAGCATTTACTGAATATTTCACCATTTCAGGACTCTCAATCATTCAGCTGGTTGTGGTGTTAGCTCATTGTCAGGCCTGATGCTGATTAAAAATCCCTATCCCAATCCAATTCCCCTCACCACGCTGCTTTGGCATATTTATCTTTTATAGGGGACCTTGATGTCAACAGTTAACAGAGTTTATCCTTCCAGCAGCGTGAAGGACCTGACCTGACTAAGGCAGGAGAAGGGACTTACCTTCTATTTCCCTATCAGCTTCTTCAGCTGAAAGAGGGTTTTTCCTGGGAGCAAAAAAAATCTCAGGCACCCCAAATTCTGAATGTTTTAAGTGTACCTCTGAGGGTTTGTCCTTCTGTTGTCACATTTCTTCTCTTTGCCCACAGAAGTTGTGGCTGCCCTACCCCTGGAGGTGCTCAAGGCCAGGATGGAGCTCTGAGTGACCTGGGATAGTGGAAGGTGTCCCTGCTCATGGCAGGGGGTTGGAATTGGATGACCTTTAAGGTCCCTTCCAACTCAAACCATTCTATGATTTTATGATTCTCTTTAAGGAGAGGCATGAGACAGAACTTCCAGCAAAGCTCTGCCAGCACTGC
Source organism: Hylia prasina (assembly GCA_013397195.1). Taxonomy (NCBI): domain Eukaryota; kingdom Metazoa; phylum Chordata; class Aves; order Passeriformes; family Sylviidae; genus Hylia; species Hylia prasina. Next base: position 458,002 of record VYXD01005237.1, read on the forward strand.
CAGAGGAGGTGGGCTGAGAGCAGAACCTCTCACAACTAATTCAGTAGAAGCTGAAAAACATTTACAATTGCTGCCTTTGCTGAAGAAAGCATAGGAGAATTTTTCTCCACTGAAAACATGAAGGGATGGCTCAGGCTCCTACTACACAAGCATAGATTTCAAATTATGAGCTTGTACAGTTATGCTTTGTTCATTTAGAGCAACCCAAATTATAAAATATCAAAGAGATTACTTGTCACACCAACTCTGATCTTAATGCTGCACCTGCCCTTGACTTAGGTTAAAAGGGGGGGCTGAGGAGGAGGTGTCTATGTTTTTTGGGCTTGAGGGTAAGATAAAGGTGGAAGATTGGTAATAGAAAGGCAGAGATTGCTGTAGCACACATTTCACAGCATCTACCTCAGCTGGCCTTTCTTTATAAAGTCAACACTTCTCTAGCTACAACATATAAAATAGACAAAAAGAGTAGGAAAGGTTGAGCACATGAATTTTACAGATGGAGAACCAAAGGTCAGGGAAGTTAAAACATGTGCAGGTCTGCACCAAGAGCAGCCAGCCAGGACCTGAGCAGGATACAGCCCACAGGGGTATTTTTCTTCAAGGTATTTCCCAATTCTCTTTTCTTACACGTTACAAAAAATACTGAAAATTAGCTCTTAGAATTCCCATATTGAAAGAAATCTCTTGCAATGTCTACTTCTGAGTTTCAATTCAGACAATTTTCTCTCCCCACTGCAAGCTTCCACACACAAAAGACTTTATAACTATTGATTGATTGATAACTTTTGCAAACACTTTACTATTATAAACCAGCCATGGACAGAAAAATGTTCAGGCAGGGTCTGTATTATCTATTCCAATTCATCAGCTCTATCCGCCTTCTCAACCTCCTGTGTTTGATTAAGTCTCATCTCCCACAAACTGATTAAATCTATTCAGCCTCTTTAAATTATTATTCCTCATTGGTCCAGAGGTGCTAAATGTTTCTAAATGTGACAGTAATCTGGTTTGAAACAAATCAGCTGCAGAATAGAATCATCCTTAGCAAGATGGATTCACCAGCAGCAGGGAATGGATGTGGGTCCTGTCCAGGACAGATGGGCCATGGAAGGCCAGAGGAGCCTGGGGTGCACGCACCAGTATTTCAACAAATTTTGCTCTGCACACAAAACCCCCAAAAGAAAAGGCCTAAAGGCCAAATGTTAAAAGGAAAGCAGCACATCAGAAAAACAGAACTTTGTGGGAAGCTCCCGAACCTGCCATTGAGGGGCTGCTGACCCAAACACAGCAGATGTGTGTCTCAGTTTCAGCTGCTCTACTTGCACATATACACTTCCAAAAATCTTTTTTTTTTTTAAATTATTAACTTTTTTCTTTAAATAGTAAGCAAGATCCTGGCTATCTTTTCAACACACACAAAAAAATTCCCTCCATAATCACCTGCCTGGCAGTGGGAGGAAGTGAACATGCCACTGCCTGAAGTGGAGTTTATGGATAAAAGTCCATCAAGTCTGATGTTATCTAGGGACCCTGGACCCCAAATTCATTTTTAGAAACGAGATCATTCTTAGGCAGGTGAGTTTGCATCCACTTGCACAAATGAAGAACCCCTGCCACTATCTTCCCTACATGCAGCATAGTCTCTTACGAAATGTTCTGATCATTTCAGCAAATTAATGAGAGCCAGATGGCTTTTTTTTCTTTTTGAACCATTGCTCTCCCACATGTACGGGGCCACTCACGGTTTTAAGCAGTACCACAACAAACATTAAAAATACAGAGAAATATTTCAGCACTGTGTCAAGCTGGGATGATAAATGTAAGAGAAATCTCTTGAAAAGGAAAAGTCTTCCACTTTAAACTAAGGATGATTTTGGAGCAAAGTCCTGATATAAAGTGTTCTTTTGCAAACACCATTTTTCTGGACTGACCTCTTGTAACAGATATATAAACAAGCATATGTGCAAAGATAAGTTTTTTCTCCAGGGGTTTGTGCTCCTCAGCAATTGGAGAATCTTGGGGGGAAAAAAAAAATTATTAGCAGGTCACAGGAGATTGCTCTTTGTGTTCCTCAGCTGAGCATTCTGTCTTCCAAAGGTAAACAGCCTTTTCAGCCACAGCAGTAACACGATGCAGGCAATCACCAGTCATGTTGAATTGCCATCAAACCACTGACGTTTAGTAAATTAAAGTCCCCAAGCCATCAGCTGTGCTCAGGGCCCATTTCAACTTGAGGATGTTCCATTACATTTTTTTTTTCAAAGGGAACTTCTTTTTTTGAACCTGGGAAATTGCAAGTGATTGCATTCAGCAAGCAAATAATAGAAAATTCATATATGCTGGAGAATAGGAATGAGGAGCCCAGAAAACATCAAGTGAGGACAAGGATCTGGTGATGATAATAGGAGGAAAAAAAACTTGATAGAGATGTACAAGGGCAAACTGCTGCACTTGGAGCCACTGGAATCCAGAACAGCAGCAGACTAACTGTGAAAACAGTTTAAATTGCTGACTGTGTATCAGTCTGGGGGCTACAGCAGCAATAGAAGTTTGAGGGGTTTTTGCCTTAAAATACCTGTTTCCTTTGTAAAAGCCTGACTGCCAATATAAGCCTCTTATACCTACAGGCCCTCAGCCTGACATGCTCAAGATCATGACTCCTCAAGGCTTAAGGATGCAGGAATATCCCTGCCCATGGATCTGAACATCACTTGAAATTACTTGCTCACCCCGTTTTGGTGGGCCTGTCACACATGGAGACTTTTCAGGTGTGCAGCAGCAATCAAACCTCATCTAAGGGCTCACAGCCACACTCTCCACAGCTGCACAATGAAACTCTAATTGTTATTAGAATTAATATAATTATGTAAGTGTATATAAATAATTAAGTAATTAATTCAAATTCTAATTCAATTCGAATGAGCGTCTTTACATTTTCTCACAAAACTGAGTCTTCATGTCCTCTTTGGCACACCCAACAGGCATCAACAGAAGTGACATAAATTCTCAGTGGGTTGGAGCATCCATGAACCACAGACTTCACTGTGAGGTTACAAATTTTGGTCCAACCAAGCAGGAGAAGTCAATTGCACCCTCAGCAACACCTCCTGCTCTCACCCTGGTTTTGAGGATTTTTCTAGACCTTATGATTTGTCTTTCATATTGGAGTCAGAATTTTTACTTTCCCAAACTTTTTACTACAAACAAAAGCTTTGTTTTCCTGTCCTTTGTTGTTTACATATTTTCAGGTAGGAGGAGAAAGTTGATTGACAGTTGACTTGACCAATGTGGTTTGAGAGGTGGGATTTCATCCTCCAATCCACAGGCACCTTTAGAAATGTATAAAATTGAGTTTTGTAAATAAACTCAGGCTTTTTCCTGCTTTGTTCATCACCGTGCCCTCATGAAGTTTTTTCATGCTGTGTTGTGGCATCCTGCTGTCACAGGCCCGTGTGGTGGTGCCTCACAGCTGGGGAGTGCAAAGCCCTAGGCTTGGATTTCTTGTTAGAGTATGTGCTGCTGTCTATTAGCCTGCAATTTGTTTATTCTCCTTCTCCCAAACATGGGGCTGTCAGGACAGACAATTCAACCTGGGCAGGTTTCCTAAACGCGCTCGGTCCTGGGGCAGGCCCGGTGGTTACCGGGGCTGGCAGCTGGCACCTGCGGCCCCCGGCGCGGCACCTGGGGACACTGATGGAAGAGGACAGCTGGCAGGGCTGGCACGGGGTGGCAGGTTTGATTGATGGAGTGATCCCGGTGTCACAGGCTCGTGGGCTGTCATTAACAGTCTGCGCTTCCTCCGGGCAGGAGGCAAAGCACCACAGCCTGCTCCAAGAGCAGGGTGTCTCTGCCTCCTACCCCACCTCCCACAGCCTCCTTAAACCTCTTCTTTTCTGGACACTTTTGCACATAAGGGGTACAGGGCATGGCAGCACACAGCTGCTGAAAAGCCACTCCCTGCTTCACTCCCTGAAAAAATTCAGCCTTTTTTATGGACAAACGAGTCGTGAAACGCTTTGTTCAGGCTATTTAATTCATCAACTAGCTGGACAGCAAATATGCTAGGATGTTAATTTAACAGAATTATTCCCCTCTCAATAAGGTAAATGTTAGATGAAGATCATTAGGCAGGCTGGCAGCCCTGTCATCCTCCTCCTGCCAAACCCACAACACGAAGGAGCTGCTAAAGAGGCTCTGGCAATGTGAAGCTTTATAATCTTCCCTGAGTGGACCCTCCTGCTGCCACGTTGCCTGTATTTTTGGAGCTGGTTTAGCTTTGTTCCTTTACCCTACAGTTTCATTTGTCTTTCAGAATACCAAAGCTATGATTTCAAAAGTCAAACATCCACATGAAAATCCATCAATACATTCATAGGGAAAACAAATCCTTCTGCCCAAATGCTGCTCTGTGTGTCACATCACAGCCAGGAACCCTATTCCTGATGTGCTATTGACTTTATTTGACCATCAAATAAAATAACTTTCACAAATTGGGTTAGTGTTTTTCCCCACGGGAAGTGCCATTTCTTTTAAGTAGATCTTGACCTTACAAATGAACTCTATCTTGCCTTAGATAGTTTAAAAATGGGCCAGAATTTCTGGCAGTTGTGTGATTAAGGGCTTCATTTCCCTTTGGGAAAAAAATAAAATAAATAACTATTATTGTTTCAGATCTTTAAGCTAAAAAAATCTTTATGATAAAAATATTTCATTTTTTTTCCCCACTCCCAACCTCCCAAGTCACTACAATGCCTTAAGGAAAACAAAAATCTAAACAGAGGAGAACAAATACTGCAAATTGTAACAAGGAACTGCAAGGGAATTCTTGCATGAAGCCCTTCTAAAATGATTTGGCCTGCTCCTGGCTACAGAAAAATACAGACAAAGTCCTAATAAAGGAACCACATGAATTTTGATATTTTTGGCCCCAGAAACTATTAAACAAATCAGAACTGTTAATGATTCTATGATAACATAACTGCATTATTTTTTCCTGTTCTAGTAGCAGATGGTAGGTATTGAAAAGCACCCCAGACTCCCAGGTTGGAAACACTGCAGTTCAGCTGAATTGGATCTCATTTCTCATGTCTTACTCCCTTATTTCTAGACGTTTTCCTTCCTCTTAACTTTTTAAAGTCTGATAAATTCTTACAGCACGGGTTTCATTTTCCTGGGCATTCGTGCAGCACCAACACACACCCAGTTTAGTGTGTGAGAAGGGGGTGAAAGGATACAGGATAAGCTCCATTTATTGCCTCTTCCCGACACTTTTACCCATTCAAATCTTTGGGTTCTTGAGTCACACTCAACACTGTCAGATTCATTTCTAAACCCACATAAAGCAGCAGCAGGAACATCTGGGTTGTTATTAATCTGTGTTCTTCCCCAACATTAGGAATTCTTCTATCTAATGTGGCAGAGCCCAAGCCAATACAGCTCCCTTGTGTTTACTTATCTTCATGAAAAAGCTACTGAGGCATCTCAAAACTCTGCCCCCTCTGGGTCCTGAACAGGCTGACACGTCTCTCCCTCGTTTCCATCCCATTTTTCTTCAACTGAGGCTGCATTACATGGTTATTGTCTCACATCTCAGCCCACGACTGTTCCAAGCCTGCCTCTTCCATGTGGATAGTGCTTTGGTAAAAGAGATAATAAAATTTATTCAGCAGCTCTTGAAAGTCTCCTCACACAGGAAAGCATGTGGGGAAAACAGCCTTTCAAAGCTTTGAAGCTCTATACCAAAACATCTGTTTGGGTTTCAAGGAGTTTGCAGCCCAGTTCCCAGAGCTCAGAGCTGGAGGCTGAAGAATCCTTCCAAGCCCTGGTACAGCTTTTTTCAAACATCTCCCCACAGTCCAACATAGAGGCTTGAGCTTAAATTCAAACTAATACCTCTTCCCCTCTCCATGTTTTCAGGGCTCTTTATTTAATTCTTCCAGCAATTTTTTCCTGTAAAATCTATTACGATATCTCAGCAAGAAAGTTTTGAATTTTTGGGTATCTTCAGCTGGAAAGACAAGGGCCAACTTGCATGTCAGAGAACAGATCACACAGCAGCATCTAAATGGACTTATTAACCAACAGAGTCATCCTAGTACTTACCAGTTGTAAAGATGAAAAGTTCACAAGACATACAAGAACATACAATACATACAAAACCACCTTAAGAACAGCTGGAGCTGATGAGTTCAAAGGTTCACTGAACTTCAGTCAATTGACCTAAATCATTGAACTGTTTGACCTGGGAAAAACAGAACAGGATACAAAGACCATGCTCTTCCAAAATAATCCCAACTTGTGGCCCCAGGGTTTCCTGAGCCAGCAGAGGTTGTCTCTCTACCACCAGTGTGTTTCTCACAGCCACATCTTTAACCTGCAGAAACTTTCAGCTAACAGATATTTATTCTGCACAGAGATTTCCAGAAGCAGATTCTTTGAACTAATTCAAATTTTTATATGATGTTTTCTGATTCTTCAATTATGAAAGAGAATGAACAGTATCCCCTATCAGCTTATTCCATAGCATGATTAGCAAACCTTCACCATCGTCCCCCCCATCACTTCTCTTCCAGCTCTTTTTCCATGTACTAAATTGCTCAGTTATTTCACCCTTTTCTTTAAATTTAAAGCTATTTGTTCAGTCATTTCATCACTTTCTTTAAATTTAAAGCTGTTATCACCTGCCTGGCAAAGAATGGTTTGAAATTTGACTTCTCATTGACCAGAAGAAAGAAATATGCAGCTACAGCATATCTACAGGACAGCTTCCTTCTTTAAAGAGATAAAATCTTGAGCAGAGGTGGTAAAGAGAAAGCCCAGATTCTTTTGGACCACACCAAAATACCAAAAACCTTTTTCATGAGGAACACCTCTGCCACAAGGTCTACAATGACACCTCACACCACCATATCCAGCATTATTTTCCACAATTCCCCCCAAAACTACTTGTGCTACATGAGAAATACTTTCCCAATTCTCCTCTCTTTGACTTTTTCCTTAAGGAACCTCTAGGATGAAAACCCCTCATACTGCTGAGCTTGGAAGTTATCAGCAGCCACAGCTTCAATGAAACAAAAAAAGGATGACATTCTTTACAAAGACCACAAGACAGGAGTTTAAAAGATTCTCAGCTTAGCTGTCCTTTAAACTTTCCTCTGCCTTTTTCTCTTAAGAGTATTAGCAATTGCTGAGAAGAATTTCTCATGTGGGTAATTTGATTTTTATCTCTGGAGTGGGTGGAAAGGACTAAGAGGATGACTGTTGTCCTGACCAAAGGAAAGCTGGGAAGAGCTGAACTTCTGCTCCTGGATACACCAGATAAGCAAACACTCAGAGGAAAAAGCCTATTTACACTGGACAGTGCTGGCATAGAAACAAGGGGGTGCAAACCAGCTGTGAATAAATACCTGCTGGACAGCAGACAATGACGTTCTGCTCCAGTTTTCCAGGGGGAAATCCAGGGGCAAAAGGTGTTCATACTTCTAAAATGCAGTGTGATCAGTTAATGAAAGGGCTCATGTGATGTGATTGCTCATGATGGCAGGAAAATGGACCTAATGACCCAGGAGGTCTCTTCCCAGACATACATTGTCCTGGTGAGGGGTCAGCCTCAATGAGTAGAAAGAACAGGTAATAGCAGACCTTGTGTGAAATTCTGGTGAATTTCCTGAGTTTTGCCCAGAACTGCAGAAAAGGTGCATTTTCAGTCCAGTACACAAGTGAGGCTACTACAGTTTTATAGAAAACCCTACCAAGATACTCTTTTATACACCATTTGGAAATTATCAAATCAGTGCAGCTAGAAAGCACACAAATCCAAAAAAACCCATAAAATATTTTTTTTAAAAAAACAAGCTGATGACTTCAGTGACGAGAAATATAGATTCCTACAAAATTTGGTTTCCTACTAAAGTGGGAGAAAGAGATAGCAGCCCTCAGCATTAATCTTCAGTAAATACAATTTTGCCCCTTTAAGTTTCTCTCACCTTCCTGGCTCCAGGTGCTCAGCAGCCAATCAAGGCATTTTGTTATTGAGTTACTCAGAAGGAAAATTTAGAATTCTTCAGAAACAAACCCAGACCAGTTATTGAAAATGATCTCTCCAAGCCAACAGCGTGTGGAGCACACACAGCAGTGCCTCCCATCACCTGCACAGGCAGAGCAGCTGCCCTGGGAGCTTCTGGCCATCCTAAACAAACATCAGCTACAGGCAGGAACATCGACTCATCCATGCCAGGCAATGTCCACTTGACTTCCCAGGACTTCAGCAGTCTTCACTCAGAGTGGAACAGGACACTGGGATGCAGATTGCCATCGCATCCCTTCTCCCTCTAGTATTTTAACTTTGTTTCTTGGTCATACTTTCTCCTTAAACTGTCTTGTGGTGAGTTTATAACACCTCATCTGTTCAAATTTCCTCAGTAATCACTCAGAACCATCCCCCCTTTGGAGTCAGGGGATGCTTTGCTTTTGTATTTTCCATCCATCATACACCAACAAAATAAAAAAGCATATATTAATAAACCTCTGTTTAGGTTTGATACAAACCAAGATTTTTCACAAAACCAGGATTTCTCTTACAGTGTGGAATTACATTTTTGAAATGACTGCATAAACCATCTCAGAGGGACATTCACCAGCTTGTCAAAGGGTTTGGAATCTTACACCATCAGCAGCAAGACAGCTTGCACTGGATATCAGAGATTTTGAAGACTGGAACAAACCATTAGCTTATTTAACTTGATCAGTCATACAAGGCAGTCTCCCACAGTCCCCCCTGTATTAAAGCTCATACCTTCAGTCCAACCAAAATCCTCCCAGAAAGTCATTCTGTCATGATCTGAGTACATCAAAAACAAGAAAATGTACAATAAACAGACAGTTTGGCTTTCTCTATCCTGAAGCGTCCAACTTTTAATTTTCTTGTCCTTAATTTGGAGCCGTTGGTTATTCACGTGCCTTCCTCCACCAAATTAAAGGCCTGCTATCTGTCCCAATGATATGCAAAACAGAGCAAAGCCCAGTTCTTCAGTTCAGTCTGTCAGAGGCAGATAACTTTTCCCTGTCCAACTGGGGCAGCTTCTGAGACTGGTGGAAAATCACACTTCTAATGCAGCTACAAGAATTTATACCAGTAAGAAAAATGACTCACGTAGTCTCAGCAGCAGTTTTCAGTAAGGTGCTAAAGTATAATGATTTCCAAGAATATTTATTAATAAAATGCAAATTATAACAAAGCTGATGTCTAGCACTTACCTCACATTCCTTTTTCTCACCTATCCAGGCTATGTTCACAGTAATGAAACAAATGTTCATGCTCATATTTATGTTCTCTTCAAAATCTCTGTGCTTCTCCACACCTCTACTCAGCTGTATCTGAATGATGGCAACCAGATGAAGATAATATGATTTTAAAAATAAATCAGAACGGTGCAAAAATGTTCTTTTGGGTTGGTTTTTTTTTTAAGTCTACAAAATTGAGTCCCTTCCCTTTGCTTCATCTCCAGTTACCACAGTTAATAAAGTGTTCTCTGTCATAAGCAAAGTGATTTCTCTCAGTAGAGAAAGCAGACTCTTTCTGCTTTATAGAGCAAACATTTACACAGTCCTCATGGCTTCTAGGATTCTTCACATCACAGGTTTCCTATTTAGAAACCTCCTCCCACACGCACACCCCACCAGGCTGTGTCAGTGGAAGGGCTTAAAATACAGATTGCCTCCTTCTTTACACAGTCCTGCCCTAACCCCTGCACTCTTTTTACAGACAAAAGAAATCAGGATTGCTATTTAAATCACACAGCACACAACATGCTGAAGGAAAAGTAGGAATTTCAGCCTTTAAAGGTGATACGGATTTCCCGTAAAGGTGTGAGGTTTAATTGAGGATGCATCCCACAAGGAAAAGGGGAGCACAGATAAATCTCTGTTTGGGCACTTTAGAGAAAGTTACCACCATAACACAACCTGGAAATCAAACATCAGTCTGAGGAAAGCCAGGCTCACATCAGGACACCAGAAATATCAGGAAAATTCAACGCAGGCTCTCCCCAAGTCCCTTCTGGTCAGTGAGATCTATTTTTACTGCTCTAGGAACACCTAACCCTCAGCAACCAGCAGAAGCCAGCATTTGCAACAACGATTAAAACATCACTAATTACAAAATAATTAACTCCTAATAACTGTAGGCTTTTTAAGCTGTACAGCAGCATCTCAGGGCAGATGCCTGAGCAATCCTTCTCTCACTGCCTGTGGGATAAGAACATTAAACGCCAGCCTGCTGCAAACATCAGTGCATTAAAACTGCCCGCTGCAGCAGAAATGAGCAATTGCAGAGAGCCTTTGTCAAGCCATGTGGAGCACTTTCTAATACTCCAACTGCGTCAGAGGAGCTGACCTGCTTGCATTCCAGCAGGAGTTTTGAGCTGACTTCAAGTCGCACGCAGAAGTTAAGAGAATGAAGGACCACGCTGGAGTTGTTTTCCAAAAGCAGCCAACAGCGAGGTCTGCTTTTGTTAATATAATCATTATATGAAAAAGATGTCAAATGGTAGCTTTTATGCCAGCCGAAACTTCGTCTTGGGAAAAATGCTCTTTGAAAGTTGCAATCACTCCAGCTGCCTTCAAACCAAGCATTTTAGACCAAAAGAATCATTTTCGTTTCTTTTCATTTTCCCCTTCACACAAAGCCCAATTATTTCCTTGCTATAATATGATGGTTCCACCTCTCCATTTGCTGGAGGATATCCACCCCAACCAGTGCCCACAGTTCTTACCACACACCCAACCAGTACTTCAAATTCCATCCAAACCCATTCTTGAAATACCTTCCCAGACTCCCAGCAGGAATTTCCCCATCCAATATCCAGTTCCCACCAGCTTCTGAAATCCTCTCACTCTACAGCCTCAATCCCTCCTCCTGCTCCCAGAAAGGCTCCTCCCTCACAAACTACTCCCCTGGACCAATCTTACGTGGGAAGCATTTAAGTTCAAACTCACCTAAAGCATTTTGATAATGGAAAAGCATCTAGGTGCGGATTATTTTATACCTAAGTGAAATTCACAGGGAGGTACAGCCAGACGACCCCGAGCATAACTTATCTTTAAGCCAGTGTGACAATGAGAAGAAACAGCACAATGAGAATCCCCCCTGGCTCCTCCATTAATACGAGACTTTGCCCACAGCAGCCATGGAAAATTGCATCGAGGTTTGTAGGGTATTTCATATCAGCTGTGGGAGTGATACTGAAGGTCACAGCAAAAGCTCTGCACCTGCCTCAAATTTTACTCATAGCAGCAGAGGAAGAAGCAGCCAAGAAGTTTGTCCAGAAAAGTTTAAAGAAAGCTGCAAGGGATGGAAGAAAGCTGCAAGGGATGGAAGAAATCTCCAGAGGAGACTTTAAGCAAGGTAAGGTGTATATGACAATAAACCCACAGCTCAAAAATCACTCACAGGCACAAGCACTTCTCTCTCCTCCCCGTTAAATCACACTTCCCTCCCACAGATGAGAGCTGTCGGGAGCTCTGCGCCAGCCAGAGGAACAGACTGGGATGAGTGGGGAGAGATTAATTGAAAACTGAGAAAGAGGAGGATGCTCAAGATAGCAAGCAGCAGCTCTGCAGGGCAAACAGGGAAGAGAAACTGTGCTCAAAAGGCAGATTTAGAGAACTGGGTGGCGAATGTCTAGAGTCACTGGAGCTTGGGATTGCAAACAGATTTCCTAATGACGGAAGCAATGAGACACTTTTTTTTTCACCCATGCAAGCCTTGCTTCTGGGGTGATGGGTCCTCTTCCCCAGAGCCTCTGGCTTCCACAACCCTGAAAACTGGAATTTTCTCTGAGCTTCATTTCTCATCCATAAATCAGAGTAAGGATGCCATGGGAGTCTCCTGGGGTCTTCCTGCAAGCAAGACTTTAACTGTTGTGAAAACTATGCAAATATCGCTCATGTTACTACAAAGGACACCAAGACAGTCACAACAAGAGGCAGTTCTGGTCTCAGCATCTTCTGAAGAAATTAAGTCATTTGACACTAAGAAAGAAACACCTCTTTCTTTTTCTTCTTCAAACTAAGAAAGTCACATAACTTCAAATCTGTGTCAAGAGAACAGTTCTCACAGGTTAGGAAAAAATATGTAAATAACTAACAAAATTCACTGGTACCAGCCCAGACAGAACCAGACCTGCCACTGCTTGCTCTGTCCTGAGAGGTGGGACCCACAGGGCCTCCTCATGGATACCACAGACCTAAGAAAAATGAAAATGCAATGCCCATTGTCTCTCTTGACTGCTTTAAAGCAGTTTCTCCAGTTTAACCCAGAAGGGTCCTCACACCCCATTTAAAACAACTCATATGTGTCTTTACAGTAGATAATTCTTCTCTTTTAAAGAGGGAAGTAAATTAAACTCTGAACCCTAATCACATTAATAGCCCCGCCTGACACTATAAATCACTGATGTAGCATTTTGTTCATGCCCATAAATTATTGACACCATGCCCTCCTGCAGAAGACTCCTTGTCCTTAAAAGCATATTAATATGTTTGCACCCAGTCTCCTTTTTGAATACACTGGCTCACACTGTCAGCTTTCCTAGTGCTCTAGGCACCAATTTCAAATTTCATAATCAATGATATCATTTTCCTTCACGGCAGTAATTTGATTACTGCTCCTGGGTGTGACAGGCATTTGTGACCATTTCTTCCTGTCTTCATCTGAAATTCCTAATCTTCTTTCCCTCCCTCCTCCCCGCAAAACCTGTGCAAAATTGATAAAATAACATCAATAAATCAAGGCTCTTGCATTTTCCCTGAAGGGACTGTATTCCAGATTTCTTCTCTGAAACACAAACAAGGACATAGTTCATCTAGTTCAACAGCATGACCAAAAGGGGTATAAAATGATGATGATGTTTTGTGGCAGTTATTGCCAGTTTAGTTAATATGACTGACTGCTTTTCCTGTGCAAGCTGTCTCTTCTAGATTACCCTATCTTTGAAATAATCACCACTACCACCTAACATTCAGTAATAATTTACTCCACAGCAATTGGTATGACAGAGCCCACATCAGCTGAAACAAAATTGCAACATTCTAGGAAAAAAAAATTAATTCACATTTGTTTCTGACAAGTTCAGAGTCCCTGTTGACCAACCTGTACACTGCACTGTTGAAGTACAGCACATTTAGAACTTTTCATATACAGCATCAAAGGAATAGAGTTCAAACTAAAGTTGCCACTTTCTTCCCACTAATTTCAGAAGTTTTAATGACAGCGAGAGCAGGAGGTAAGAATCTGTGTGTTAATCAAGTTCCAAAACAAGTTGCAGAAAGGTGCCTGCCCATCCCTGAATTTGGCTGATTTCATCGATCACACAATTCTTAAGGTCACTTAAAACCACTTCCATTTCCACAAACATCTGGAGAGACTGAAAGTGGAATGCAGCTGATAGCCCCTACTGTGTTTTCTTTCGGGGAAAGTGTTTTTTTTCCAGGTTAAGTAACTGATTTCTCCCTACCCCCATTAATACAAAGCCTTCCAGAGGCAGGCTGGGGATCACACACACACTCTCTTAGCCAGGGCTGAGTAAAACAGAAGTTCTTTGACTTTTCCCCCTCACATGTAATGTTTGGGCGAGATAAAACACTGCATGTGTGATATACAGATTTAGACTATGGAAGCTTAGTTAACTTAATTCAAAAGACAGATTTCCATGAAACAGATAATTCAGGTTTTTTTCTTCTGACTGCTTTTTTAAAGTATCTGATTCAAGATATTTAAAAGTAACCTCAGATTCCATTAAGTATTCTGTTCTCCCTTGAGATATCTCAGAACAATCCATTTTTTTCATGTTGGGCAACCACCCTGACATATGAATTTCTGTTAAACTTTTATCTGCAAACATCATGCAATGGTGCTAATTTACACCTGCACAAGAGAAAGTCCATGGCTGAGATAAAAAGTAAATGGACCACACAAGCAAAAGAATTTTCACCTTCCAGATGCTGAATTGGGGCAAAAACAATTGTCCAAACTGTCATATTTAATCATTATTAATTATTTATCCTACAGCAGAAAAATACATCAAGAGTTTGTCAGGCTGAAGGAAACATTAACATGAGGAACCCCCCCCGAGGTCAGATGCAGTTTTTTACTCAGAAGAGTTGTTAATCTTTTCCAAGAGTTAAAGCCCAAATGCACATACATGAATTTTGAAAAGGCTGAAGCAGCAGAACACAACTGAACCAAAACTTTTCTTTGAAAAGAGCAATGCACGTTCCTGGAATGAATAATTCCTTCTTGTCTGCTCTGTTAATTCCTTCTTCTTGACATTTGTATTTCTATCATAAATTAGCTGCAATTTTCTTCTCCCACAAGATGAAACCTGTGCTAGTAGACAAGTTCATATTCACTGTGAATTACTGAAGCACACATAACTTTTTTCTCTTGCAGATTATTTTCACAGAAATTCCTTTTAAGCAAGGTAGAAGCAAGTTCTTTTATAAGGCCATGGCAGCAATTTGTTTTGCTCTTTTAGGTGCTATTTACTGAGCTAATAAAGACACTCATCAATTAAACATGAAAAGTGATTTCAAATTTAAAATTATCGTTCTGACTTCAAGCTACATATATGAAGCTTACATGCTGCTTTTGCTCCCAGGTGGAGCTGAAAAGAAACAGCAGATCTGACCTACAAAGCTGCTTGGAGGAACTACAGCAGAAAAGTGGCATCACATTTTGCTGCTCTTCAAAACCATCTATTTGTCCAGGATCCCTTTCAGACTGAAAAGATATTACCATTTTTCCTAAGGCCAATGTGTGAGGAATTAAATAATAAAATAAGAAAATAATATCTCAAACAGTGGTTGGGGAGATACCATTGCAAAAATCTATATCCCTACATCCCTATTTGCCAGCATCACAGTTTGTGGAACAGAGAACAATTCAGTATTTCAAAGGAAGCCAATAACCATCATGAGAGCTCCCATGGGTGACGTTACTTAATCTGCAGCTTCATCTTCCAGAGGAAAAAGGAGCCCATGAGGAAAAACTATTTCCATAAACAAGGGTCTTAAAAGCCAAAGAGAAAAAAGGTTTTGGGTAAGTTTCAAAATCTGGGCGCTTCTGTCTAACACTCCTGGTCATGCCCTTCCTCACCTCAAAGCTGGGGAATAATTTAAAGTCAATGAAAGCTCAAGACTTTGGGAAATGCAGATCTTGGGGAGCACTATCTTATAAGGGGCTAACAGGAAGAAGGAATTTCTTTATTTCTGCATCAGACTCCCTGTGGTTCTACCACAGCAGCAGCAGTAACACTTTACCCCTTCCAGAGCACGAGCCCCACAACACACCTCATGTGAGTGACTCCATCCCTGCCAGAACAAATGTTAAAGCAGTTTGTTACTCCTCATCCTCCTCTTTGATCATTTCAAAGCTTTGAACAGTAACAGACTGCTGAGGAGAGAGCTACCAGCACCGACAGGGAGAGAGGATCTGCCACAGCTGATATGCAGCACATAGAGACAGCGTGCAAAGGATCTCCCAGGGAGGAAAAGCAGAAGGAATTGCAGGCACTTCATCCTACAAGGATCAACAAATCCCACAGACAGACTGCAATTGCATGAAATTGTTCTGCAAAAGGAAATATGAGAGGAACAGAAGTCACCTGCAATTTCATAGTTCTCATTGAAATGCAACCTACATTTTTAGGAGACTGAGGAAAAAGGGCATTATTTATGTCTATTTGGAGGACATAGGGAAAGCAAAAGGGGAAGATTCTCTTCTGCCAATTTTGAGACCAGGCAAGTGGCTTAGCTAAATAAACAATGTCTTCAGAAGTATACTGATAATATTTTAAAACTATAAGCAAAATCTGCATTCCATTGGCAAAGCTGTAAAACTTGCCTGGAGACTACACACGGTGCTCTGATCACACTGGCTCCTCAGAGCTGACCCATAAAAGCCACAGCAATTACTGACAGATGCACTAAAAATTTCTGACTCGCTTTTGGGGGGAACAAGCCGTGGATTTGTATTTGGAAGCTATTCCAAAACTGTTAAGAATCATGTAGAATAAACAGCCTTTTGCTCAGCTGCCAACATACCAGCCCAAAAGCTTGACGAGGTGGTTTCAGACAGAAACAAAAAGCCTCTGTGTTTGTACCTACTACAGCTTGCACTAAATTCCCCTCTCTGACACAGAGGATCTCGGTGCCAGGGAACAACCATGAATTCACAGGCCAAAGGCTCACATCTGCTGCTTGGCTTTGAAATCCTTCCTTGCTTTTACAGGCTTAAATTGCAAAGGATGCCAGAGCCTGGTGCCACTTGGAGGACCCCACTGACCACTGTGTGGCCACACAGACCAGCCTGGAGACCTTCACTGCTCAACAGCTTCAGGTTTTGAAGTGCTGCTTCCCACACACGGTTACTTTGCCAATTCAAGACCTGAGTTTCCTCTTGTTGGTGCACATCTGCTGGGATTAGAAGGTTCAAGATGCCTCTAAATGTTAATCAGGAAAACAGGAAGACAGGTCATTCCATAATCCACAAACACAGAATCATACAAACCACAGAACAGGCTGGGTTGGAAGGTACCACAGAGCTCATCACACCCTAGCATGGCAGGAAAACCTTCTGCTAGACCAGGTTGCTCAAAGCCCCATCCAGCCTGGCCTTCAACACTTCCTGGGTGGGGATAACATGATGCTTTTCTTACTAGAAAGGAGATTAAATACAGAACTATCTCCTGTGTAAGTCTGTCCAGCAGTTGCTGCAGGAACGTGTTTCAGCCTCGTTCATTGCCTCACCAAACCAAGCACCAGCCTTTACAGCGGAGAGCTCATCCTCCTCCACAGACTGCTCAGGAGCTCTCTCTGAAATGGAACCATCAGTGGTGAGGTGTCCCCTCTGCAGCCAGCTTTCAGGACCAGTAAAACTTAGTTATCAAATGAAACACTGTGAGCAAGCATGAGCAGCCTTTCAGCTGTGACAGGAAACCAGACACAGGGTAATTCTTGTCTTTATTCACTCATCATAGACTGCAGTGATTTCAAACACTTGCCTTTTTTTCTCTGCAATGCATACCATATCATTACCCCCTGAGAGGCCACTTTACACTTGGCTCTCCTGCCTCCTTTCTCCTGCTTTGTTGTATAAAGTTATATGGAAAATAATACCTAAGTGGCTCCGCATCCTGCAGGGAAGTAGCTTAAAACATCACTCAGTCTTTCTGAAAATTTTCATGCCACTGCAAACAAAAAAAAAAAAGTCAGTCATTATACCTCAAACTTGACAGTTTCTTTTGGATTGAAAACCATAAATTAAGTAAAAAATATTTATTTATTCAAACACATGGGTTTGCTTTCCACCAAAACACTTCTGACAGCTGCAAAGATGACAGCAACCTGTGATACCTGCTCTGCATCACCCTTGTGGCTGTCTTGTTATTTCTAGAAACCCAAAAGGTACCTCCTGAAAAATCAAATCATTCTGTCCTAATTAGAAGCTTCTGAAGACAAACTTCAATTGGGATGTACACTTCCCACACATTAGATGCTAATTCAGAAAACAGGAAGCCCTTCTCAGCACGTCCTTCAGATGAGAGGTTGCAGACTTAAAAACACCAGGTTTAAAAACCAAGCTGAAAACTCTGCTGTTTAATAATGAAACACAGCAGTTGCGTTTCAGCTTGTGGAGTTCTTCTAGTAATAAACAAAACCCTGGCTGCAGCAAGACAGGTTTTGAGAAGCTTCCTCACAGTCACTAAGTTTTACAGGACAGGAATTTACCCTCTCAGTGCAAACATGGGGGTGATAAACTCTTTCTCCTCACAACCTGCTATGACAGGAGTGGGATGTAACTGCATTAAAGCCATCACAGTCCCTTTCCAGGGATGACACAGTTTTCCAGTCTAGTGAGCAACCACATTTGTGAATAATCAGGTCAAAATACCTCAAGTGCCACAGGTTCCCTGTGTTTATCTTTGCTGGTGGAAAACAGGAATATTAACTGGGCTGATTTAGCTTTTCTGCAGCAAACTCTCACTGCTTAAAAGCACCTCACAGTCAAGGTCATTGCAAACAGTGCAGGTGCATTGCTGCTGGACAAGCAGAAGTCCATGGGGGGAGAAGTGAGAATTTCACATCCTGTTACTCTTCTCTGACCATCTAATGCTGCTCATAATGCTAATCTGATCATTTATTAGGGATGTGAGATAATGTCCATTCTTGCTAGGCAAGGCAAGGACTACCAGCAGCTAATACACTCAATTAAAGGCTATTAATAACTTAATTTCCAAAGGCAGTATTTTCATTTGTGGCAAAAATTTAGTTGCTTGGTACGCTTTTCTGCAAAAACAGAACTTGTCTGGAATAGGTATGAACTAGATATGACCCCATTTGTGCTCTAAATTACTGATGCAAACTTTTCAGGGCAGATATCCAGTGATTCAAGATCAACAATCTGACATTATTTTTGCCTGTGTGCTACCAAAAGCCAAAACACACTTTGGAACTTTCTGACAGCGTGTGTGTTTCAGGCAGCAAAAGCGCCGTGCCCTGAAACAACAACACTAATGGTTACATCACATAAGCACACAGTCTCTTAGAAACACTTGCACTCTCAGTTTTCACCTACTTAAAGGGAAGTGGCAAGGCTGTAAATCTCACAATCAAAGTACTGGTTCATCACATGAGGGCGATTTATTTTTTACCTTCTGTACAAGTTCTTAATATGACAACTCCAACATGTACTTTTATTTAATTAAACAATCTCCTGGCAACAGGATACAAGACCTCTTTAGAACATTCTGTGTTGCTTTTAGCAGCATGCAGCTGGAGTTTTATAAATTACTGCATCCCCCCGTGTTACTTTCTGATGTGGTGTAAATTGGCATAATTCTGCTGAGTCTGTTGATTTACACCAAAGGGTGGCTGATCCACATAGTTTCAAGCTTCCAGAATGAGGCACAAAAATGTATTTGATATGCCCCACCTGAGGAACACCAACTATTGTCACTGGGGCAGCATGTCCCCTCCCAGTCCCCTCTCCCTCCCTGCCAGTCAAGTCCAGCACCAGAAGGATCCTTTGGGCACCTCAGCCCCATTTTCCAGTAACTGCTTCATTAAGGGCTTTAATCACTTAAAAATTGCTAGAAGTAGTAAAGAGGGAAAGCATGCAAGTTCCTCTCTTCAATATAATTAATGTGTGATGTTCTACTCTTGACTAGAACTTGAAGTTTCAAGGCTCTTCTTGTCCTGATGCCTCCGAGCATTCCAGCTGAAAACTGTTGTTTACTCTTTAACTTTTAACTGAGAGGCCCTGAAATATAATCAATGCTCACTTTTGAAACCCTACAATTTTAATTACCATTTTCAGAAACCCTCTATCACATGTTTTATGTACAATCAATGCTGACCCATAAAGGGAAAGCACTCTCACATTTTGGTATACAAGAAGTTTGCTCTTTAAGAAGAAAACAATCAATTACTGATCATCTAACTGCCTCTGCGTGCATTTCTATTGCTCTTCTGTTCTTGCAGATTAGACATTATTGTGTCCCAAGAAAGCAAAAATGCTATAAAATTCAACTTCTGATTTGTTCAGCACAAGATTTTATTTATGTTATTACTTAGAGTGGTAGATTTTTTTTTTTAAACCTACACAAAGCATTGTAGCAGCTAAGGTGGCAAAATAATTAAATCTTGCAACACCACAATTTGATCAATGTGTTTTGACACTGCTTCCTTCTAAATCATTCTTAATATGCTGAGATCTGAATGCATGTTGACACATCAAGATAGCATTGTGTGAGAGTTGTCATGCATTGAAACAAATCTCTTCATATACATAACCCTGGTTTTAATATGTTGTAGCAGATCACGCCATAAGAAGCTTGTCATGCCCAGATTTTGTGTTTGAGTGTTGCTTTTTATTTCATCTGAGGTGGAGGATCAATCTGCAGTGTTTTCAAGGAGGCATTACAAAGGATCAGTGAGAAAATTACTGGCTTTAAACACACAAAAACAATGCTTTCCTAATTAGCATGCGTAAATAAGAGGCACAAAAAGCCCAGTGACAGACATTGAGAGAAAAGATGTGCCAGGACACCCACATTTTTCAGTTTTAGTTCATCAGGGATAGGTTGATAAAATGCTGAAGAAAAAGCCTACCTTAAATTTCTGTTCAAAATCATTAGGTGAATTAGGAAAAGTAATGTATTTGTACATAAACTGGTGTTGTCAGGAACATCTCAGCCAACCTGCTGAAATCAGTAGCATTTACACTGGCCACTAAGAAAAGATGAGCTAACTGGTTTACATTTGGGACTAAAGGCTTGAACACAGTAAGAGTAAACTTGACTTCTTCTCATTCTCTCTCCAAAGGACCTGAAACTGTACATCACATGCAGGCATGTCTGGCCTAAACCAAGCACAAAAGGTGCAGTGGTAACATGTAAACCAGAGATTTGCTCAAATACGTTCAGCTAACCTTAGAAACAGGAGGGATGTGTAAATCTAAACCAAGCACAAAAGGTGCACAACTCCTACTACTTAAAAAAATCAGGTTTCAAAAGCCAGTGTGTTCTCAGAAACAATGCATGTTTCATGGCAAATACTCCAGTATTTTTGGAAGCCCAAATGATATCCAGCAGTGTTTGAAGTCCCATTACTCCCTATCCCTAGGAAGTCAAGTACAGCTCAACCAAAGGAGGAGAAAAAGTCGTTTCTCTTCAGAAGAGAAAAGAAAGAAGAATGAAAAGAGAGCTGAGCAAGCTTCCCCCTTTGAAGGAAGTATAAAACTGAGGAGAAGGCAGCAATGGGGTTTTGGCTGCCTGATCAGCAGGCAGGCACCAGCTCCAGCCAGGAAAGGAGCAGAGCTCTCCTGGAGCCACAGCAGCCTTGCTTGGCTCTGCAGGAATATTCCACTCTATACCTTCTCCAGCATTGAACCTTGCATGTTAATCCCTAGAATTCTCCTTATTTAATAAATGCATTAAAGTCTATTGATTTTCAGTGACTATGAAAGGTCAAGTCAAAACAAAGCAGGAACATTTGGCAATGCACGGGGCTGTAAAGAGGAAAAAATTCCTAATGAGAGTAAGTGGTTACTGTGCAGATTGAAGAGAAACTTCAGCCAGTCAAATTCATGTCTAGTTCCATGGATATAAGCAGAGAGTAATTCCACTTGGGCCAAAACTTCAACCAATACCTTCTGTGGTCCTGAGTTTTTATTTGCATGCTCAGGAGACAAATTTTAATCTCAAAACTTCAGACATTATTAGTATTTGTTTAAAGGCCAGGAAAGGCTGCTCTAATCTTTCATTGTGACCTCCTGTTCAATACAGACCAGAAGATGGAAGCCAAAAGCTTTGCCACCCATCTCACAGGGGAGGAGGGATGAAAAGTGATTCCCTGCCCTACTCAGGATATCTCAGGTCAAAACCGGCAATGGCAGGGAAATGAGAAGCAACTATGTGCCTAATTTTTAATATCTGTGATATGAAATCTTCCATACAAGCTAATTTATGGAACAGTCACATTTTCTTTTCCCAAACTTTTTCATTCCACCCAAACCTACCCACAATGAAAAATGATGCTGTGATTAGAGGCATGCTTAATTACTTTCCAGCAATAAAATTTTATGAACCAAATTTTTATCCTAGCCTGTGTATTTTCTTATTTATTTTTATATATTCATAAATATGCAAAGCCATTAAGATGATTATTAATTGCAGCAGAATGCAATTAAGTGGCTTTCCACAATAGCAGTCTTTGAAACTGCAATGTGTATTCACTGTTTTTCCAGCACCTGGCTTCAATTATTTAGCTCTTTGAGGATCTCTGTTATCATGATATAATGAATGTTGTACTTAAATAGCATTGCTACCTGAAAGAAAGAACACTGATCTATTACTACATTAAGCTCAGCCATGTAGTGAGTTGTGTCATATAATGAAACCTTCACAAAACTGATTACCTGCAGAGCCTCACACTGTTCACAATGTTAGCAAGTCAAATTCTCTTTCTGGCCACAAAGTTGTCGTATTTTCCTTCTCCCAGATAATTCCTCTTTAATCTTTTTGCAGACTTTTACACCAGTGCTACCTAATTTCCAAACTAATATTTTAAAAGCTGCTGATCCAACTCTCCCGTGCACACTGGATGAACAAGGGTGCGCCTGCAGCAGGGAGAGACCATTTATAAAATTATGGACCCTGCACACTATAAAACACCCAAAATCTCGTTAGCAGGGCTGCCTCTTCAGGAGTTACTCCTCCAGAAAGGAAAACTCTTTTTGAAGGTCAGCAGCCTGACCTCACTGATGTTTACAGCACTGACTTCCCCACCAGACACTTAGAGGATGCTTTCAGCATCTCGCTTCAGTAAGTGGTAGCAGCCGTCATAAAAGGCAGGATATTGTTACAGCTTGCAAGAACTGACATTAACTTTTAGCCTAAGTGGTAAATTTTACCTCCAAAATGATCATTTGCTATTGAAAGCATGTGCTTTAACCATTTTAGCTTCACCTGACCTTACTCCCATTCCATGCTCCTCTCTGCCTCGCCCTCCCACGGGTGCCAGTGCCCACCCCCCCACCTTACACAAGAACTGAAATGCTCATTTAGGAACATTTTGCCCAATTATATTGCTGTTTTCTTTATTCAACTTGCTGATGGAGAGGCAAAACTCATGAGGTGATGAGGAAAGCAAAAGCACAGTTACAGTGCAACACAGAGGCTGCTGAGGAGAACACTGAGCAAGGCAGCACAGGAGGGGGATAACTCCCAGGAGGAGATGCAAGGAAGGCACCTGCCAGCCCTGAATAAAGCCAGCAGCAGCAAGGCACAGGCATTTAGCCTGCACCATTCCCACAGTGTAGCTGTGTGGGAGATGTGAAATGTGGCAAGTGCTCCAAGAAATCTCCTCAAGTCTCTCTCGGGATCTGGCAGAGTTTTATTGGCTTCTGCTCTGGTAACAGTAAAGCCAGATGAAGGCACACCTGGGTGCTGGGGAGCATTGGACTTCAAAAATTTACAGCATCAGGGGTGGTGCTGCTCCCTGCGTGCAAAACACAACTTGCATTTTTTACAAAAATTCTCAGACCTTTTTCAGCCTCAGCTGCGTAAAAAGCCCTTCTAAGCAGCTCACCTACCACTGGTTCTCCCTCTGTGAAAAACTGAGATGTTCCTAAAATAGTGTCATGTTATACTGCAGTGCTATCCAGCTTTGATCCTGTAATCCCCTCCAGGAGAGGGGACCCTGGCACCGGCGCCCACTGACAGCACAGGAGCCACACACAGAGCTGCAATTCCAGGAGGAAGGATTTAAGCAGGTGGTTTTGGGAGCCCTGTACGTGCACAGCAGGAGAGGGGACTTGTGGTGGTTCACTCCAAATTGAGATGTAAATACGTTTTTTTTCCTTGTTGTTCAGTCAAAATATACTGATGCAGACCCACTACCTGACCTGAGATTGTAATTTTAGGGCTGTATTGAAAAAAACATCACATTCCAGTCAACTTTTTTTCTTGCTCCTTGCATTATTCAAGCAGAAAAGGAAAAAAAATTAAGCAAGAAGAAAATCTTAAAGAAAATAAAAAATAAACAAAGAATAATAGGAAGAAATTCACAGTCCTATCTGCTTGCCCTATTTACTCATCTGCTTCTTGTTTGGGACAGATACCTGTTCCACAGAAACCAGCCTTCAGAAGGGGGAAATGGCATTCCAGTCATTATTGCATCAGGATGGAGATCATCCAGCCAAAATGCATGACATGAATAAATGCAGTGATTGGCTAAATGGGGGCAAGTGAATTAGCAGAAAGCATTCCTACTGCAACAACTCTTTTTTGCTGCATAATACCAAATTTACTTTCCAACTTGATTTATAGCTTCAGAACTAATTCAGCAATTAACTACAAATTGACAAGTATGTTTTACTAGCAGCCAAGATTTTAATTTTTTAAAAAAGTAAATTTAGCACAAAGTTCTCGAAGTACTTTGGGAAATAAGGATCTAGGAAGAGGTTAATATTAGGTTAATATTGTTAAAATGTTTTGCATTGACATATGAAAATTTAACACATTAGAAAAGAATGAAGCTGAAACTGAATGCTTTAATCAAACCCTGGTGACATCATTTTTGCTGAAACAATTTGGAAAATCAGAGAGATTAAAGCCGAGATCCATCAGTAAGACAGCAAGTGAATATAAACAATTTCTGCAATTTCTGCTGATTCAATTTTGAAAACCTACAAGATTAAACCTAAGGCCTACTTATAAGATGGCAAGTGAGCACAAAGTTACTACTCTTCAAAACACAGAACTTTTATATGAGAATAATCAATGAGAAATCTCATTAAAGCTGCTTTTCACATTCATCAGATTATTTGTTAAAGATGCTAACAAAATTAAATCCCTCCTAGTACGATAATACAAAACAAATATAAAATTACCCAGATCACAAAAAAACACATTCCCAGATACCAGTCAAAACCCAGAAGCAAACTCGTAATGCAAATCAACAAAGTATTATTAAATTAGGTCCAACTGTGGAAAAAGAGACTCTGTCCCTAGTGCTGGCTGTTCCATACCCTGGCAGCCTGGGATGCTGCTGGGAAATCAGCCAGGCTGATTACTGTTATAAGAAATCTTTTATTTGGCTCTTCAAACAGCTGATGTCAGCTCCTTCCACTCTTAAAAGGACCCATGTCAGACTACAAATAAGAGAACAAACTGAAGGATTACAAGTAGGAATTAAGGAGAAACAAACCTATCAGCCTAGCAGGAGTCCACACAGATTTTTCAGTCGGGCAGTTAAGTGTATCAGATGATACAGAGCAAGAGAAAGATGAGGACCTTCCTTTGGGATCATCAACACAGGGTGGGAATGTGGGAATGGGCCATGGAAGCCTCAAATTCAGCTTCTCCCCCTGCCCAACAGGCACAGCCAGCAGTGCAATAATCCCTAATCCAGACCCCAAACAACTCCTGCTTCCTCTTTGCCTTGCTGCAGAGCCATAACCCAAATATACAGCAGTGGGGAGCCTTAACAGCCAGGTACAGATCACCTGGAGAGACACACCACCTAACAGCTAGGGTAAAAATATGATCCTGACTTCTCAGCAAGCAAGGGAAAGCAGCTGCTTCAGGCCCCAGAACAGGAATCAGATGCCCACTGGTGGAGCCCAAAGCCTTCCTGCTGCCCAGGGATACTCCTGCTGGCCTCAGACCACAGCAGAAATTTGCAATGAGAGCATATTCTGCAGTTTATAAAGTGTCTGATAATTCCACTGCTGCCTGCCCTCCAGCCTGTGATTGCAGATTTTATTTTTCTCTGATTCTAATAGCACCGAATTAAGACACAGGTTCTGGCTGGCAGCCTTGAGTGACCTTTTTGAAGACCTGAAATAGATTTAAACTCAAAGTCCCTGGCAAAGGAAGCCTGGCAGGCTGTTTTCACACAGCCAAACAGGGCCCAGTCACAGCAACACCCCCACAGACCAGATAGGATGAAAAGGGCAAGTCTCTCAAAATATGGCTCTGACTTTGAAACTCAGATGACAGGGCTTCTGTACATAGGGTATTTGACAGCTCTGTAACACAGCAGCTCTGGTCACCCCTTGAAAAAACTTCATCAAAGTTTCCATAAAGATAAGCTTTTCCAATTCTGCCTTCGCAACTTTGCTGAGGGGGTCCATGGGCTCCAGAGCCTTTAGAGGGAGCAGGCAGATTGAAGCAAACATGTCAACTCCTGTAGCCCAGAGCTACCAATGCGAGTTTTCTCCTCCTTTTTTTTTTTTTTTTTTAATGTTTAAAGTGCATAATTAAATAGAATGTATCAAATGCAGCCATGAAGCAAATAGAACTCAGAACATATAGCTGAGCACAGAATAATTAGTTATAAAAAGTCTCAGTTAAATAACATAACTGGATTAGGCAACTTTATTTAAAGTCCAGAGGAGGGAGGGTTGATATGATGATTTAAATACTATTACCCAAGTTAAACCTGAAAACCCTGCAGCATGTAGCAGAGATGAGCAGAGACCAGCACGGGTGTCACAAGGCAGTTCTGTGCCTGTCAGACCCCACATGGCACTGCACCTCTGCTCCATCACTACTCCACCTCTGCTGCACTGCTGCAAATTCGCAGTCATTCAAGGACATAAAATATTCAGGGGAACATAAAACATCCAAGTGAATCACTACCCTATGCAGAACGCCCCCAGGGATTTCTCATCTTCTGACTGTCAGTTTAAGCCATGGAGGAAGATGAAGAAGGCCAGCAAAAGGGCCAAGGAAGATGTGGGCAGCTGTGGAAAGGAGCACGATGTTCTGAGCATGGAGCTTCTCTCCAAACACAGAGCAGGGAGTGGGGCAGCAGGGACTGCTCCAGGCACCTCCCTGTCCCCAGCCTGGGCTGGAGCAATGGCACCCAGACACAGCTGGAATTAGCACAGCTGTTTCACAGATCAAGGCACCCAGGAGCTGAACTGGAAAACCACAATGAAATAAAACAGGACGTTTGTTTATTTGGAACCGGACACCTTCTCTTTCACTGTGCAATCTCCCCCTTTACCAACCCAAACTGAGGGTCAGGGAAGCCCTAAAACAAACCTGCAAGGAAATCACTTAAAAACCATCACACACCAATAACAGAATGAATTTAATTCCATGTCAGGAAGAGATGAAAAAGGGCAAATATAATGGGAACCTACAGTTTCACAGGAGTTTGTGAAATGCCCAACTGTGTCTGAGAGGACTGTGCATCTGTGTGGGGTATTTACTGCCACTGTGACACCGGAATAAAAACCCATCACTTACAGGATCACACTGGTTTGGTTGTCTTTTAATTTACTGTGTTTTTTAATCCCCCTTAAATCACCACATTATCACTTCAAAGCACAAACCTTAGTTCTTTTACACCTCACAGCAGCACCACGTGCACACTGTACACAGGGACCTGGTCCCACGTGGGCTTCCCATCATAAATAAGGTCATTAGAGCAGCTCAGGGCCACACTGTACCAAGCCCTGGACAAACAAGTAGAGTAACCTCTGTCCTGGGCAGCTCCCCACCTCATCATCTGCTCCTGTTCACATTTATCTCACTTTAACAAGACAAAGCCAGTTCCTATTCCTGCGTCTGCTGCAGCACTGAACATGACATTAGTACTTAACAGCATCTTTAACTCATTTTGTCTAATTTGAAATCTCAGATTTAAAAAAAAAAAAAGTTTAAAGAAAAAAATCGAAGTTTTCAGCGAATTCTGCTTTCAGAAAGTTACAAAGTGAGTGAGATCCATTTAAAAAATGGAGACAAAAGGGCTAAAGGGCATGGACTGAAAAAAAATTAATAAATAGAGGCTGTAAGAGAATCATATGACAAATGTAACTGAAGCCAGCATCACTGAATGAGTAAAAGCCATCCAGCAAAAAAGATTGTGTAAGGGTAAAAATGAAGTGTGATAGTCCTGTCACCTTTGGGGCTTCAAGGGATGAGTAATGAAAAGTCCTGGATTTGAGCTCATAGAAAACAGGGCTGAAAGGGACCTCCAGAGGTTATCTAGTCCATCTCCACACCCCAAAGCAGGAGCAGCTCCACAGATATCATTCCTGACAGATGTTTTTCTAACATATTCTTAAAGACCTGCAATGATGGAGTTGCCACAACCCCCTTAAGCAATCTAATGGCATATTTCACCCTAAAAAGTTTTTGTCGCAGAAGTAAATCTTACTTGGTGCAGTTGAAGCCCATCCTCTCTCACCTCGTTCCCCATGGACAAGGAGTGTTTTCCTTTCTCTGTGCAGCAGGAGAAAAAGGCAGGAATGTCGTGACAGACTCAACCACTGGATTCTAATTTTTGCCACTGACACTCCCTCTACTCTATTTGCTTTGTAATCCTGATTTTTTGGATGGCCTACTGAAAGTAACATAGGATAACAGGATGGAAATATTAACCTGTCCTGCCTTCAAATGGTTACTCTTGAACACAGCAGGACATGGACCTGTCGGAGTCAATCCAGAGGAGGCCACAAGATGATCACGGGGCTGGAGCGCCTCTGCTGTGAGAACAGGCTGGCAGAGTTGAGGTTGTTCAGCCTGGAGAAGGCTCTGGGGAGACCTTCAAGCCCCTTCCAGAGCCTCAAGGGACTCAGAGAGCTGGAGGACTTTGGAGAAGGGCAAATAGTGATAGGACAAGGTGTAATGCCTTTAATCCTTCCCTGTGAGGGTTCAGAGGCCCTGGCACAGGATGCCCAGAGCAGCTGTGGCTGCCCCATCCCTGGGAGTGTCCAAGACCAGGCTGGACAGGGCTTGGAGCAACCTGGGATAGTGGGAGATGTCCCTGTCCATGGCATGGGAGCTGGAATAAGATGAGCTTTAAGATCCCTTTCAGCCCAAACCATTTTCTGGCTCTGTGTGGATCCTCTCTTCTCTGTAAAGATGACAGGAGAATCATGATTCTTCCTCCCATGACCATAGAGCTGGTAATTCTGTGAGGATATTGAGTCCAGCAATTCTCATCTCTCTGACCCTTTCCCCATCAAGACATGGGCTCTTGCCAGTAGACAACACTAAAAAATGGGAAATGGGGGGAAACAATAACCAAAAGAGAGAAGCAGCTGTTGACCATGTTTTCAAGGGACAAGTCTTTAGGTAAACACAGCAAAAAAAGCCAAGTTCTCCAGTAAACTGAAAGATTTTGGCTTGATGCTGATACTGCCTGGGAAATTACAATGGACTGTGTTACACAGGATCTCTAGTTTGACCTGTAATATTATGGCATTAAATATGAGTCACGCAGGCTTTTGAGAGCAAGGAAGCAGGAGCTGGTAAAAGATATATTTTCTTAATAAACACAAAATTATAAGCCAGTACTTTCTGGATATTTATGCAAGACAGTAACACCACAGGAATGAAAGCTGTGGGGATCTTTATATTTGTTTGGTGAGCTTTCTTTGTGCACTGAAATCCAAAGCTCCACACCTTCAGGCTGTTCTCCCCAAATACGTGGGCAAGCATCTTTTCTAGGATGAGAGCTCAGATTTTTGCTTTATCACACAACTCTGACAGCTAAGGTATTTCTAAAAACCACTAAATATCCTGGAATTCATAACATCAGTACAAACACTACCAACAGGAGACTTCCTAAGGGTATCTCTGACTCAAACAGTACTTTTTTTTTGTTTATTAATCCAATGACCTGCTCTGTTTCCTAATGCCAATTAAATACCCAAGAAAAGAGATGAAGGAGGGATGTAAAAGTTGTTACACTTTCCTTATGCCTTCCAGCCAAAAGCTTGTCCCCTTTTCTGAGCCTTTTATAGTCTAGGCAGGTCTCACCAGCATCACCAGCCAAGGGAGAGCTCTTGCCTAAGGAACTGTCTGCCTAAACTCCTCAATTTATTAGAGCTTACAGACATCAGGGAGCAAAGAGGTGCAGTCAGCAAAGATAAGTTGCAGAAGAAAGAAAATAAAAACCATTCATTATACACACAAGCCTTGACTGCAGAATTGAAAGTTATGCAAAATGAAGGGCCCTGATTAATCATCAATTGTACCATCTCTTAAAAGCCATACATTCACTTCACCAACCTGGAAGTCACAGCCAAGATGATGTGGTCACTCAATCCCACAGCTTCAAAGGACACAGTAACAAGTTTTCCCCCTTCTGGATCCATTCCCTCCTGTGATCTCTTTAGGTACATTGACTTATTGCAATTAGGATTACACATTTAGCAGAATCGAAATTAATGGACCTACATAAAAGAAGTGCCTGGCTCTCTAAGCAATCCCAATGCCAAACTCCTTAGTAAGGAAAAATTTCCATTCAAAGTAATGGGAATACAAAACACTTTAGTCTTGGCCCTTTGGGATGGATTTTTAGAAGAAAGCTCCTTCTATTCCATTACCAAAGCAAGCAGCCAGACTTTGCTAAGTAGTAACTCGACTTCCATGCTCACCAGGTGCTAAGCCCTTACAAAAGGTGTAAAAGAAAATGGGTTTAAATGTGCTGCCTTACCTGTGGTGTTCAATGACTAATCTTGAGTCTTCCGGGGAAAAAGGGAGGAAGGAAACAAAAACCTAACTGTGCTCGTAGTCTGCTTTCCTTGCTTCCAAGTGGCCTTCTTTCACCCATCCAAAAATTAGACCTGGCCTACTGTTCCACTGTTCCAGCAAAGAAAAAGAGACCAAATGCCATTACCATGAAGACATCTATGGGAGCTTGCATCCCACTCATCAGAATTTTAACTGGATATTGACATGCTCAAAATTAGATATTGTTTTAAAAATAATTAAAAAACCCTGAAACACAAGACTCCTGCCATGTTCTCTGAGCTCTTTTCAGTCAAGACTTGCCTTTGAGTCAAATATGTCTCTTAATTAACAACTAGTCTTTCAAAAATTAACGAAGGAAAGCAGTACTAAAGGCTATGGATGTTACAAAGAGAAACAAGAATAATGTTGTTAGCTTTTTGCTGTGCTAGATGAGACATTACTGTGCCAGAGGCACAAGTAATGGAAATGTACTTTTATATAAATCTCCTTTCTTTGCTTGGATTATTTTAAATGACTCCACTACAGTGTATATTAACCTAGCCACCAACCTTCCTGCAGTCAGCTTTCTTTTTACAGTTTATTAGGAACACAGCCACCGTGGAATCACCAAAGGACGGTGAATATCATCACACTCTCCCTTTGTTTGTTAAACACGCAGAATGGCCGTGCAAGAAACTGAACAAAAAACAAATTCTGGGAGGCAAATCTTCTGTCCCTGTCACCATATGTTCAACCCTTTGCACTAGATGTGACATTTCAGCACGGCAGCAGCTCCCTTGGCCTTGGCCAGGGGTTACAGTGGACAAGCACCTGAGAACTGCAGCTGTTTTCTTCCCCTCTCCTCCCTGAGTTGACTCTAAATGCCTTTTTTCAGAAGCTGGAGCCCACAGTGTGACTGGTCAAGCTAAAACAGATCGAGGTCAAGTCAGAAACACATTCCGTATTTCTCAAAAATGCCTTTNGTGACTCTAAATGCCTTTTTTCACAAGCTGGAGCTAAGACAGGTCAGGGGTCAAGTCAGAAACACACTCCGTATTTCTCAAAAATGCCTTTTACTGTTCCTTCCTCATTTTACCTATTTGTTCCTACTGCATCCCAAAGCTGTGCCCAACACTGAACAAACACAGTTAACTGCTACAGGGGTAAATATTGCATTTCCTCTTCCCATACTAAGGTTACACGTTGAGAGGCTTCACTCCCTCAGACAAGTACAACTGTGTGAACACCCAACAATATTCAAAACCAAGAGCTAAATATCT
The DNA here is from genome assembly GCA_013397195.1 of Hylia prasina. Taxonomy (NCBI): domain Eukaryota; kingdom Metazoa; phylum Chordata; class Aves; order Passeriformes; family Sylviidae; genus Hylia; species Hylia prasina. The sequence goes on from VYXD01005237.1 coordinate 489,317, forward strand.
TATCACTTTCTCTTCCAGTATGTTGCATTCAACACTTTTCCTAATTTTCCTACCCTAGAGCACAGATAGCAGCATCCTACTTACTCTGTGAGGGTACAGGGGAAGTTCAGCATTTAGCAATGGTGAGAAAATTGGTTTAGATCCCTGAGGGAAGGTGCTATAGAAGTGCATTCAATTCAGTTGTAATTCAATCCAGTTTGCTGGAGCTGAAAGAAAACAAAACACTTTCAAAGTTAAAGGGAAAGCCAGCATTTATTCCATTTTTATATGTGTGTGTACATATATAGGCACACACACATGTACATAAAAATAGTTTTATATAAACATATATTTATGTATGTTTGTATAATGTGTTTTATTTTTGGGTGTTGGCATATGTACACACACATCTACACCTACAAACACACATATAGCCTTAAAATTTTAGGAAGTGAAATTTCTTAGGAGAGCACTAGGACAAGGTTAGCATAAGGCAAGTTCTGCCAGGCATACAGAAGCATAGACTATATGGAAAAGAATAGTTAAAGGCATTTTCTTCTACCACCATCGTATTTTTTTTCCTCAGGATATGAACAAAACAAAATCAAAGCAATTAAATCATTACCTTGAGGAAAAAAACCCCAGTAATTGTGCTTAATCCTCTGAGTTGCTATAATGAATACACCTAATTTACTTTGACTAAGAGAAAATGTATTTTTTTTTCCTCCAAAGCTGACAAAGGTGGAATTCAAAGAAACCAAAGTAACACCCACAGTACTTTCCTCAAAAGAGAGGGAAGAAATAGCCCATGGTGTGTAATTATCTAAAGGTAAACAACCAGAAAGGCCCATTGCAAAGCGTGCCTGTGATTTATAAGGCTGAAGAGCCTCCGAATGCTCTCCCCATCTTTACCTGCATAAGGCAAATTGCAGGCTGGAGAGATGGGTTCTCCCATTTAAATCCTGCAGCATCGATATTCTGTCCCTGGAAGTTCAGTTCACAGCAAGAAAGCTCTCCAGCTACACTAAACAAGGCAGAAGAACTGGTTCAGACAGGCAGATTACATATCTGCTCCTCTCTGACCTCCAGCACCTCCCAAAAATTGGGTGGATGAAAGAGCCGCCGGCGCTGCTGCCAGCACATCTCCCTGAGCTCCTCAGCCTTGGCAGAATTAGAGGGGCAACTTTACACATGGATGAACTGTTCTGGAACAATCTTTCTAATGCAGCTGACACAAAGAGTCTTTCCTCCAATACCAGGGAAGCGTGTCCCACATGTTTGTTTCTTTTGCACAGGATTCCTGCCGAGAGCTCAGCAACATTTCTGGAGGGGAGTTTCTGTCCAAGAGTGGCACATGTCCAAGGGGTCAGTTAAGTCTTGGGAAAACATGAGTGGATGGGGAGTATCCAGAACCAACTTCCAGGCCAGACTCTCTCAAGGGTGCTCCTGTAGAGATGTGGGAACGTTTTTGTGGGATACCAAAGAGCTGAGACACGTTTGTCTCTGGGAGAGATTGCTGAGCTAGGACCCTTCCAGAATTCTTGGTTTAACATTTCCACACTCAGTGATGCACGTTTCCTCAGCGACAAAAATAAAGATAAGCATTTTCAACATTTTTTATATGTACCAACTAAATACATATTCCCTGGTTTCAGAGCAAAATGGTGTCAGTGCTCGCACCCAGGAATTCAGGAAAGGACAGGACAGATGTAAAGTAAGGGCAAGGGTCAATCTCTGAGATCAAAGGGAAAGGTGCCATAGGGAACATCTCTGCTCAATCCCTGAAACCTCAGTACTTTACACTGAGATTTAGTGCCATATGTACTCAGCAGTAAATACAGTGCTGACAAAGCTTTTATTTTTAAACAAATAAAGGCCAGAAAGTACAGATTTCCTTAACTCTCATGGGGCTTCAATTATGCAGTGCTGCATGTACCATGTAAGCATATTTCCAGAGCTTTAGCACTTGACATTTTGAGATAAAATGTCATGAATAGTATTTGTGTACCTCTCTCCATATCTGCCCCACCGCCCCTCCACTTTGACTTGAAATCTTTCAAGGCATCAGACCTCTGCTTCAAACGATCCCTTTTCTTTTCTTTCTTTAAATTTAGAATCAAAGACCAGACAGACTTTAATGGTATCTTGCAAACAGTTTGCTCTAAGACTTATTTCAGGAGCTTTTCTCCTCTAGCCTGCCCACTACTAAGCTAATCAATGATTTTTCTGCCCATTAAGTACTGCTGGTGGAATCACTCCCTGCTGCCTGTTTGCTTCTCCTTCCTTTCCTCTTTCCAGCCCAGGACCACAATAGCCTCTGAAAGAAATCAATGGCCCCTGCCCAGGTCAGAGCATTTTGGCCTTTACATTGTGCCAAACCTCAGAGTCTCTCAACTGAAGACTCTGACTTTCAGCTCCCCGTGCTTTCACTGTGATCTCCTCATGCTCATCCTCCTCAAATCTATCCTCATTTGCTATGCCCTGAGCAAGGAATCAGAAGCAAATAGAAGGCATGAAATTGAATAACAATTTTCTGTGAACTTCTGTGAACTTCTAGATTGCCTTGGATGTGAAGGAGGGACATGGGACAATGTTTTGTCAAGTTAAGCCAGTAAGAAGAGGGAGTTTAATGGTGGTGTGTGTGTGTGTGACTGGTTTCTCTACTGGCACGTGGATTTATCCTCAGACTGAAGGAGGACAGTCATTAATTTTATCACACTCTTCTGGGCATACAGTTGTGGTGAACCCACCTCCTGAAAAGTGGATTTTGGCTGCAATATCCCCACATGAAGATGGAGAGAGCCTGTGTCCCAGCATCCTCTTGTTCTTATCTGATGCAAATATGCCGCTTTCCAATTTCACTCTATCTTGTCTGTACTTTTATCTAGCTTGCCCCTAATTGTGCTGCTCTTCCTGAAAGGTCAATTGTTCCCCATCCAGCTGATGGCCTCCCAATGGAGTCTGAACTGATTATCAGCCCCTGCCTACTTGTAAGAGCTATGGTGAAGATGACGTTTGGCATAATTAAGATGTGATGTCCTGTCAAGGATGCCTTCACAACTGGAAGAGCTAATGCGACAGCTCTGAGCTGGGAGGAAAAAAAAAAAATAAAATAGTAATAAAAAAGTTGCTTTTCTTCTCTAGTATTTGCCCTGTGCTGCCAGGCTGCACAAGGGGGCCGTGCTCACATCTGTTATCCAGGCCCCTGAAGGAATCCTTCACAAGAGTGACTCTGCCTGCAAAGCAAACGGGAGGAGTTTGAAGGTGGCATGTGAAAAGCTGCCACAGGTCTTCCAGAAATCAGAAATCTTGGCTGTTCATCTCTTGAGAGCTGACCTGGGGCACACAAAACCACAGTGCCTGTGAAACACAAAGCAATCACACTGAACTCTCTTTCAGCCATTTGCATTTTCAACTATTTCTCTTCAGAGAGATGCCCTGTGCCTACGGGAATATTTGCCTCTATTCGCAGCTGACTTTTAATCTAAGTTAGAATCCGTTGGCTCTTCTTTTATAGTTGACAGTGGAGTTGTGGCTCTGTTAGATAAGTGCTCTTTTCTGTTGCTTCTTGTATAAAATTCCTGGAAGATGTGGCCTCGAACACCAAGATGTGGTCCCAGAACACCAGGGCAGAAATAAAATAGTGTCACTATTATTGAAAGTGCTCAGCAAATCCTACTTTGACAGTTGTTGAATAAAGATGCTCAGCCTGGCCAGGAAAAAAAGTACAAAATAACCTACAAATGTTGAATTATAAAGCTTGAAATTCAGAAATATGTATTAATGCTTCAGATTTGTTATCCTGATGTCCAGGATTAATTCTTTGGGTTTTGCTTTGGTTTGGGGTTTTTTTCGGTCACAGGGGGACTTTACTACAGTAATCAATTTTAAATATAAAAAATAGTTTAGGATATGTGTAGAAGTACAACAAAAGGAAGATTTTCTAGATAACAAAGACCAAGATTTATGGTTTTGATATTGTTTTTTTCCATTGGTGGGGTTCACAGGATTTGTACTTGAGCTCCTTCTGGGTATTTAAGCTCATAAATACTATTGAACATATTAACAACCTCAAAGTTTCTGGTCCCTAGTTAATTTAATTAACCACTGAAAATCTTTGCTGTTACAAATTAAATCAGATTGTATCAGAGTTCACAGGAGGAGGCAAACCTCAAAAAGCTGATCTGTCCTCTCTAACTGAGGTGCAACTGAGCACTTGTTTCCATGTAGAGATGCTATTAATAGATGTACAGCCCACTGCTTTATAAAGAGAAACACTTTTAAAAATAAAAATGGACCAGTTGAAAATGCATTTGCTTCCTTAAAGACCCTAAGTCCTCACATCCAGCAAGGTTCTGTGAAAGGTGAAAAACCACTTGGAATTTCACTTAAAACCATCCTGTCTTCCAATCTCAGCAGATGAAAGTTAATACAGATGAAGGGATTACACAATACTGGAAGAGAGTCACTAATAAAGATGTTTCTCAGAACAAGGCAGTTTTCATCAGTATATGACAATTAAGGGAGAAATAGCCACACTGGAAAATATTGGAATTTCTAAGAGTTTTTGTCCCAACAGCACCTGTTCTCAGAGAAGCAGCTCGTTCTGGGGCACACTAAAAACCCACACTGTCAAGCACAAGTGTAACCCTTTCAATTCCCTTTCAATTCCTCTTCACACTCGTGTGCTGCAGGGTCAGTAGATCTGAGTGTGTGAAAACACCACTTAAACCCAGAGCCCCTGAGGCAGCAGCTGCTCCCAGCAGAGTGAGACCTGACAGGGCTCATCCAGCAGAAAATATCCTGCATTTGAGGGAAGATCTTAGCAAAGTTCAAAGTCCATAGAAAAGAGAGGAGAACTGGGGCAGCCTCCAAAGCAACAGTAACCCAGCTAAAGGAAATCACACCAAGTCACAGCAACAACATCAATTCTGCTTCCAAGAAGAGAAAAATGTCCCTTGCCACTTCATGGGATTGGGCTGTCCCAGCACAAACAGTGAGTGAAAGGAGTCAGGACTCTCTGCTCGATTCTGCCATTCCTGCAGATGGGAGCTTGAGAAAATTCAACATCTACATCTAGGAGATACACTGACTTATTCAAAAATAAAGCGCTAGATTTGGGTCAACAAAATAGGACCAGAGGCCAGGTGTCAGTGCTGTGGTCAGCAGAGCACAGAATGGTGACAGCCACAGCAGAGCCTGCACTGTAGGCATCAAGCAAGGCTTCAGAAATAAAAGTGCATTTCCAGAGAAACAAATGAGGTTAGGAGCTTAAATCCCCTTAAATGAATTGCCTTTCTAAATGCAGCAATGGCTTTTTTGCTCATCCCAAATATTACAAGTTGCCCAAAAACCCCCACTCTCTGTGCTGAAGCAGCTATCTGGCATATTTCTTTCTCCAGAAATACAGAAACACATAAAAATGGGAAAATAAGAATTAAAAAAGCATAGTTGATGCTATTTGTTCAATTAGTTGGACAGTTTCTTATTAATGTGGTATTTTAAGCTTTGTGCAAGGGTTCTTCAAACTACAGCACTTTGAGTGTGCAGGTATTATCAGTCTTCTGTTAGACTCCCAGTTAAGAAAGTCTGCTCGACCCAAATGATGACAGTGTCATGAAAATCAAATTTCTTTTTTGCCATTTTATAGCCACTCATCTCAAGCTGACACTGTACAGGCTCCTCACGATTGGCATCAGATGGGGCATCACCATCCAGAGCAGCCTCAGGAGCTGCTGGATGAAGAGTTTCTATGATTAACTTTAAAAATGTCAATTGCTCGCCACGTTCAGCATTCAGGTTTGTTCATCAGTTAGTAATAACATCCCTAGCTGAGCTGAAAACATGTTCTGAGAGAGGGCTGGGGAAAGGAAAGCTTAAACAGTTGACAGCAGTTAGAGATGAAGCAGACTATGCTGTTCTTTTCTGAAATGAGGATGCAGTGATTCCAGCAGCCTTCTGAAACAGAAGAAGCCACAAGATTATGGAAACAGACCTTTTCTCCTAGTTTTTCTGACAGCTACAATTCTACATTCCTCAGCTCTGTCCTGCAATTAAAAGGGAAAGATACCAGAAATAGCTGAAGAAGCAAGAAAACAAGAAAAGAAAAATAAGCTGATTCCAGCTACTCTTCTCTTCTCCATGTGCGCAAAACACATTTCATTATTAGATTAGAAACATCTTCCAGCAGCATCTCCACAGGCTTTGAAATTGCCACCATAAAAGTACATCACAGAAGTTATTTTTAAACTGTGGATTTTGTTACAGAGAGAATCTCATTTTTAAAAATTTAATGGAGGGAAAGCATTTATTAGAAGACTATGACAGCTGAGGGGAAAAAATATTCATCATATTCAGAGAACACAGAAGAGAAAACCAACTTGGAATGTGTTCTTGCTCTCTCAGCCTGAATACCTCTCTCTTCCCTGACTGGTGTCAAATATGATCAATCAAACTAATTCTGCACATACGAAAAAAGAGCTTCTCCAGCTCATTTGGCTCTAAAGTAACAGCCTCCCCTCATGCACACTGAAGCTAAGACTGCCACCTAAATGAAAAGGTGCTGGTTCCATATGCTGGAATGCAGGTGGATCTCCAAGAAGTCAATCAATCTGATGTTCAGGGGTGTACCAGTGCCTGCAACGTGCATCAGTCTCGAGGCCAAAATGAAAATAGCAGATCTCTTGTGAAGGCACCGCCTGCAGCCACAGCCCTTTCCCAGTTCCACTAGTCCAATGCTCTTCAATCACCCCTGTTCCCCTGAGGGGGAATATCTGCCCCCCTTGTGCTGCTCAGCACCACCACAGTGGTTCAGTGCCCTCAACAGCAGGTTAAGATGAAAAAAATGTGTAGCAAGACAAACTCACACTGAGCTGGGAAAGTCCCCAGTTGCCAAAAGCAAGTGAATGCATGTCCTGCTCAGGTGTACAAAAAAGAGGAGTGGAAAAAGGGCCACATGCAAGAGGAAGGATAAGACCAAGGTTAAATGGGAAGATCTCTGCCATACACAAGCAAATAAACCTTCCTGCATTATTCAGGGGCTGTGCAGTCAGGGATGGGTACACCTCTTCTAGAAAGGAAAAAAATATTCAATGTTCTCTTAGCTCCAAAACTGCAGCATTGCTCCAGGGTAGAGATCCAGGGAAGTAGCTGAGAGGTGAGGCCAATTTACAAGTCAAATAACACAAAAGGGGTTTATGGTTGTTTTTTTTTGGAGGCCAGATACTTGTCCAATGAATTGTTATACTGAACTGGGTCTAGGCTCAAAAATTGTGTTTAGTATCTATAGTAAGTTAAACCCAAAAGGAGGGGGAGGAAGGAATTCTTAGCATAACACATTACCACAGCCACATTTACAAGAAAGCAATCCACAATTCAAGAATTATTCCATTACTCAATATCATCCCATTAAATCAAACCTTTGCTGGACATTCTCTTACTACAATTTATTATTCCCACCCCCCCCTCAAACAGCACTCTGCAGTTCCTTCATGCACAACCCAAGCAACACTAATAAGAACCTGTAAAGGGTCAGGAAAAGGGCCTAAGCCAGAGCTCTGGCAGCAATCCAAGCTGGAAAAGACACTGACTATGCACAATAGCAAGTGAAGACAGCTTTTCCCCAAAGTGATATTTTAATTCAGAAAAGAACCTTCACTAATCTCAGGGTTTATTATTATCTGTGTAGCAAATGGGACTGCAGTTGGTCTACATAAAGCAGTCGTTTCCTACGGGGCATTTTAGACTGTAAATGATGAAGGACCAGACCTAAACCAGAAGCCTGCTGGAACTCTGCTCTTGCCTTTAAATTGATTTAAGTGTGCCAAAAGGCAGGGAATGAAAGTGCAGCACTAACAAAAAGACCTTGGTGGAACACAGGGCACGGGAGGGATCCCCTCAGGCTGCGATCTACATGGGGACCCACATCTGCACCAGACCTCCCTCCTTCTCTCCCTGGGACCGATCCCTGAGCAGTGACTGGGGCTCTGGGAGATGCAGCAGTTGCACCTTCACCAAGCTGGAAGCACAGTACAGTGCCAGCGGAACTGTCAGGCTGAAGGACAGCTGTACATCCAACACATCTCATGGGAAATCTGGGATTCATTCACTGAAGGAGCTTTGCTCTCTGGCCAGGATGTTTTTCTCTGCTCCCACAGTCACCAGCGCAAGTGAACTCCCTAATGGAAGGGTTTTGGTTTTGCCAATAACCAGCTTTGGGAAAAGCCTCTTCTCCACAAATTCTTCCACAGACACTGTAAAGGGAGAGAGCTTCTCTCAGTGTGCACCAGGACAAGAACTGGCACAAGGAAACAAAAACCTTCGTCACAGATGCCAGTATGACAGAAAGAGCAGTAGCTGCATTGGAAAAAGTTCTCCACCACACAACCATAAATAAGTATAATCAGCAATTATACATAATTTCCAACCTCTCACAGGCTGAGACATTACATACAAGGATGACAACCACACACACCGAGTTCTGAAACCCAGTAACTCACAGGGTTAAAAGGGACTGAGAGCTTGGTATAAACCCAGTGCTGATCTGCCACCATGGCACACATCCCACACCACCTCCCTCCCAGCCCTGCACTCGAAGATCTGCATTACAAAAGAGATTTCCTCCAAAGCTCTTCCTGTGATGAGCTTTACTGAAGAAAAGAGGAGAATCTAAAAGAAAGATAAAAGCACAGGGATGTGGGTTAGAAGAGGTCAAAACCAGACACCAGGTACTGTCACTGGGTTCACAGGAATGCTTCATTATTAGGTATTTTTCTTGTCTTCCCCATCTGCACTACAGAGAAAGTCTTTTTCCAGAATGCTCAAAGGTAGCAATAATCAATTTAAAACATATGAAATACAGTTAAAATGCATTTTTTGAGCCGTGTGCATTTCGGAACCGAAAGCAGAATGCCACAGAGTAGCCATCATTAGGAAAATGGTCTGCTTAAAGAAATTTAATGACATAGGAAGAGGACTCTGAAGTCTTTAAGAGTCTAAAAATATTTTTATAGAACTTGCCAGGTAGGAACAGCTAGGTGGGAATTTTACAAAACCTGTTCTTTCAACCTGCAGTGTATGAGCTGTACCTGCAGGCTCTTCAGTTACCTAATGTTCTCATCAACTGAACTACAATTAAATCCATACACTGATACCCAGTGGCTGAAGTGGAGGTGAAATTCAGGGTCTGCAATTCTTCTTTCTTTAGGGGAGTGCAGTTGTTCTGCTTGGGATTCCCAGTGCCTGAGAAGATTCCCTCTATTTCTGACTATCCTTTTTAGGGATGGGTTAGAACTGCAGCAAACTCCTTGAGCATCCAACACTTCCCCACTAAGACATGGGAAACTTTGCCAGGATTCAGCCCTCTTGCTCTGGAGGAGATCCAGCCAGGTGTCTCATCCTCATGCAATCTGCTCAGCTCCACTGACTCGGGGAGCAAGCTCACCCAAAATTTTGCAGAGGAACGCACCCAGGGAAATCACTGAGATTCAGAGCTTTGCAAAAACACTGTGAATTTGAAAATAGATTTAAGCAGCAGCTCAGAGCCAAGTTTTCAGCTTGTGACATGTGCATCATGACTGGAGCTGCCTTCCAGTTAATCCCAGACACGCATCCCTAAACCAGCCTGCACAGGAACACCCTCCAACACCAGGGATGGAAATTCCCCACTGGCAGCAGGTAGTGCTTTGCCCTCTCATCTGGATGGCACAGAGCACTGCCAGAATGTCACTGTCCAGTCTTGTCACTGTGCAGACCTGTATTAACCACAGTCAAGTCCAAATTACTGACAAAACATAAGAATAAAAATTTACAGTATTACTTCAGTCTTTGATAAATGAGCTACTGCACAAATTCTGCCCATCTTTATATGCAGACATTTCACTAGGAGTTCAAAAACTAACCCGTGTTTTTATTTGAGGAGAGTCTTACACAGGAAAAAAATATCATAACATATAACTTATGCCAGAGAAATTCTCTGAAAGATCAAAACCTGATGGATAAACAAGAGTTAACATTCAAATTACACAAACGATGAGGAGGAGCACAATGTACTTACTGAAATTAAATGTACCTTCACTCTGGGTATAAATCCAGCACCAGCTATTTGAAGCTCCCTATATTAAATTTTATTCATTAAGTGAAACTAAGATTATGCTGATAAAATGCCAGACTGCATCTGTACTCCCCAGCAACAATACCAGTGATAATTCCTGTTGCTCCTTTGCAAAATTCAGTATCCTTGTGCTTTATTGCAGCTGCACCAGACCCTTCACCTAGCCAAGTTTGCTCTGCCAGTTGGCATTATGATCCCTCCAAAAATAAACATATTTGCAAGTTCTGCTCTCCTGCCTCACGAATGTCCATTTCTCTTCAGCTTATGATCAATATAGTTGCTAACACAGTGCCAGTTGTCCTGAGCCACTCCACAGGGTACAGACAGGCACTGAATAATTGCAAGGATGGGATGTCTTCCCCTTCCTTTTTTTTTTCAAATGCTCCTTCTGGAAATATTTCTTCATGGCATTGGTTTAAGCAGAGGGTGGATGTGTTTTAGAACACTGTATTCTGTCTCAAGCAGAAATTATAAACACAAGAGCAGAATTGCCTGGTGACTTTTTCTGGTCTGTATCGTGTAAAATATATGGGTGCTCGGATTTAAAGGATATATCCAACTTCCCTCCTGAGATTTAAGTTTCTGGAGACCATCTCCTGCCTGAAGGATATTGTGCCTTTGGACTACTACAGCTCAAATTCTTAGCAGTGCTCGGGATCACATGTTTTTTTGAAGTGCTACTACCACCAACACTACACAGAAGTCATCTAAGCCATGCTTCATGTCAAAACATCTCCTAAGCACTGAGGCAATTTTGGGTGGCACACAGTGTTCAGTTTCATGGACTGCTCATTAAACAAATAGGGTCAAATCACAGAAAGCACAGTAGAAGACACTCTTAACACATCAACATGTTAAATCAAACGTTCATGTTAAATAAAACAAATAACCAAACAAGCAGTGTAGAAAAGAGAAGCCCAGGAAAGCATGAAGGAACCACCATCAAACGTATAAAGTGATTAGGATGAGGAAGAAGAACAGCTGGTCCCTGTGTGCACCAACGATTAGACAAGAACGACTTGTTTAATTTATAGCAATACAAATTCACTGATAAAGAGAAGAAGGAATAGCTTGGTCTGCTTGATTTGATATTAAGTACAGACACGCCAAGGCTTTTACTCGTCTGACTCTTAGTCTTCAACACATTCAGCGAGAGGGTTTTTTTAACCAAACACTACATCCCAGAAATGTTGACCACTCAGCTCTAGTGCAGAGATGATGATAATAAATAACCATTTATTTTGAACCAACTGTAGGAGCAGTTTTACTTCACGGTTCAGCTGAAGATTATGAAATACATTTCCACACAGGAAATAAGTATGGCTTGGAGACAAAACAGATAACCTGCTGCACTCTTCTCACAGACTTCTCCAGGCAGGAAATCCATCTGAGCCATCCCTGTTGCTGAGGCTCTCAGTATTGGTCCTGTGCTAGTGGCTCACTCTCGATGGCAGAATAAGCCCTGCACAGACACCCAGATGATGCTCACTCTGCCAGAGGCCTCCTCAGACAGGCACAGCCTGAGGAGCAAACACACAGTGCAAAAAGGAAATTCTTTTTTCAGGCGTGATGGCACTGATGTAAATTCCAAAATGAATTTCCACTACATTTTCTTTCTCCCAATACACCTACTGCCTCTTCCATCCTCTCACATTTCATCTTCTCTGAGATGAGATACACATTTATTTCTTCTCCTTTCCACCCAAGTCTCGTTGCCCAGACATGGCTGCATAAACGTGTTCAAATGTAAAAAGGTACAAGATGCTGATGCTTTGCTTGCATGTAACAAGGGGGTTTTTTTTCAGGAAAACAGTGCATGAAATAGTGGGCCAGAGCTTCTCCAGACCTGCTGCTGTTTGCCTTCAATCATTAACCCAGCACTGCCAAGTTAGTCCCCGATTTGTTCATCAGAAATTCCAAGGTAAAAAATAATTTTGTCTTGAAATGAGAGGTAACAACTAGTGTTAATAAAATGCAGGGAACCCAAGTGTGCCAGAACACTCGTCTGGGTTGTTGGATTACTTTCTGTGCTTTTAACGACCCATGTGTCCAAACACAGCTTCTTCAAAGGAGATTAGATAACAACATCATCACTTTCATTTGCAGTGGTAGGTAGGTAATACATGAGAATATCATAATACCTCAACTAACATTTGACTTCTCTTGTTTAATAAGAAAGAAAAACAGACTATTAAGGATGCAAATACCACATTAATTTGTGCTTCCTTCCTCTGAATCCAGTTCCTCACAGCATCGAGCTGTGAAGAGAAGATCCAGCAGCACATTTTGTTGCCATTGTTCTTCCCAGAAACACGTAGTATGTTTTTATATGATTACAGAATTCAGACTCAGCACGACCGTGAAGTAATAAAACAGATATTTAAGAGAAATTATTTACTGGTGACTTCAAGGGACTTGCAACCTAGCACTGAATATAGGTTTTATCACTGAAATGCAGACAGTAAAGTGAATTACTCAAAAAAACCCTTCATTTCCACCATCATGATACTAAAAAAAAATAAAAAACAACAAAACAAAATGAAACAAACAAACAAACAAAAAAACCTCCACAAACATGGAATGTTTTTTCTGGGCTGGGGAGGGGCACAAAGGTTTAATGTGGAAACTTTCAAGAGCAGACTCAAAACAGAGGAACTTTTCCTGAAGTTCTGACGTCACACCATGCCTCAGACACACTTCCTGTATTTACCTATTTACCTAATCCACAAATCAACTATAAACCAAACTACAAAACTATCCAAGTTTCAATGGAATACATTATTTAATGAAGAAATATCTCAAAGGACAAAATCCTGCCAAAACCTACAGTGTTACAGAGAATGAAAGACCAAAAATAATTTGTATGAGACAAGTGCAGCTCACAACGACAAATCACATTAGCTGTTGCCTTTTCAGCCAAAGAACACCTGAGCCATCGGTATTTTTAGTCTTAATCCTCTTAAATTTTTAAAACAGCGTAATGGTTATGCTTGATCTGAGTTAATTAAGTCTTTAATTAAGCAAGAATCCCTGACAAATCACTGTTACAATGTAAAGGAATGACCATGCTAGACAATTTGACATTTTTCAGAACCATCACTTCCCAGGTCTTTACTCAAGCAACACAACTGCTTCAAGAAGCCATGAAATACTTAGAGGGGGAATGGCTTCAGGGCAGCAGGAAAACTTATTTGGGGTGCAGTCCCACACATCAACACTGTGGAGCTTCAGTCAGTCCATCACTCACAAGTCAGAAGTTCCTTTAATGCAGCACAGGAAAATTAATTTGATATCTCCTCATACAGCCCAGCTGACACAGGACATCCCAAACGCATTTCATTTAACCCTTCAGCCCAAACAGGAGTCACAATCAGAGCACCAACACAGCTGAGTAGTATTAAAAAGTATTCCCAAACACAGAAGTGCTCACATGGTTGCTCAGGAAAGCTGAAAATAACCATTTGCATTGCTGAGCAGCAGTTTCAGTTAATAGCCCCATTTTCCCCATCTATGAGCAGAGGATTTGCTTGCTTAGCTCCCATTAATGTTAACGGGGTTGGACCTCCAAATCCCTACCTGAGGTGGAATACTGGCATTCCTCCTGCAGCACATTTTCCCTGAAGTTAAAGCAGAGCAATTCACTTTATTTAACCTCTGCCCATTCTCTTCACTTTCAGGAGCTTTAAATGTAAACTTTAAAAATGATAAGCGTTACTTTGAGAAGAAAACAATTATTTTGCTTTTTTTGGTTTTTAATCAACAAGCCTGCCATGCCAACAGACCAATTATAAACCTATTCAAATAAGAAAACAATTTTTAATACTAAAGTATACAGATAAGTCAAAGCCAGCCTACAGATCAAATTTTGAGATGAAGCCCTTCACATTCCAAGTAGAACAAATACTCCACTAGTTTCTGTGCTTACTCCCCGCCAGCTCCAACACAAAAAACTAGGCTGACTCTCCTGAAAGGTAGATTAAGCAACAAGAGGTATCAGCAAAACCTGGGTGAAAATAGAGAAAAAAAAATAAATACTAAAATATTCTTCTGGTCCCAGTCAAACAAGTCAGTGCAGACAACTCTCAGCTTGCAGTTTCAGTTGTGGTCCAGGTCGCTCTAATTACCTGTGGGCCAGGTAATTCTCTAGTATAGACCATAGGCACCAAAAACATATGAAGAGTAGAGGCAAAATCCCAAAGACCAGTTCATTATGACCAAAAGCTTCCATTAGAACACGGCTGATGAAAGACTGGATTCATCTCACTCAAACAAAAAGCAAAGACTTGTGGACACTGGGATGGGTAAAAGTTGGTATCAGTGTCACCACAAGGGGAAAAACTTCCCCTGAGCAGCAATCCCATGAGCTGTGAACTCAGCCACTGGGCAAATCAGGAGGGCAGGGTGGAGCAGATCCAGTGTGACCTGAGAGCCAGCCTGGAGCTCCTGGGGCTCTGCCTGCAGCAGCCCTGGGGCACGGGGAGAAGCAGCTGCCTCCCACCGGGATCGAGACGCGCTGCTCGCTGACAGCTTGTCAGAACACTGCCTAGAACGTTTGGGACTTCCATCTGCAAAAGCCTTTTCTGTGCTAATGACTTCCTACAGATGTTTTGAAATGTTTTAACTGTTCTGGTTTGATTCAGCAAGACGCTGATGGTGTGCTTTGAGGGAACTGCAGCAGGAGCTGCAGCAGTGAACCCACCCAGGACCTTCCTGGACATCCAGCAGCAACAGGATATGGAGAGCGAATTCCTGTCTTGCCCAGGAAAACAAGATAAGATGAAAGATGGGACCAGTGGTGGGACAAGAGCACCTGGTTTGGCTGTAGCTGCTTCACACAGAAAAGGGAATTTCCATTCTGTACAAAACCTTGCCATTTTGAACTGACTTTTCAAACCAAGCAAGAAGAAAAGGTCAACAACATTTCTATAAACCAGAATGTTTTTAACGTTGACTATGGCGTATTGACGTCTCCCTAACAGTATCAAAACAGTCTCAAACATAAATATGGTACTGAATAATAAATCCAAAAGTCAAAAGGAAGTCAAGCATAAAAGCAACATACATACATAAACATCCCCCCAGTCGAAACAAGGGCTGAGCATGACATGTGTCCCAAAAATGCTTGGCTGCCCACGCAGCTGTGTTTTCATCAGAGGCTCCTACTTATTTCTTCTCCATTTCCTTCCTCACTCTGCTATTTGTCTGTGGCTTGGCCTTATATTTTGTTCGTAACGCAGTGATGCTCAGCCTTTAAAACCCAACTGTCCTATTACTGAAATGTAATACTCTCCTCCAGAACAATTCAAACCTCTCCTTCCAGTTTTACTATTTCCTTACATAATACATCATTAAAACTAAGTGTCATAAAGTTGTTTGGGTTCTTTTATGCAGAACAAAGGCGGTCAGAGAATATTAGACAGAATGAAATCCAGCCATCCTCCTCCTCCCTGTTCCACATGCACAATCTTCCTTTTAACGTGACTGACATGCAATGGGCTCCATGCAACACAATTTCTCTGTACAGCTAACACAGCTGGGAAGAAACGAGCAGGCTTTTGGGTTCTGCATGCCTTCATCAGACACTTAAGCTGAGCATCATCAGGCTCTATGGCTCTTAATAAAGGACAATTTCACTTTCAATTGAGGGCAATTAAGAAATCAATTTTAAAAATCTAAAGAAAGAATTGCAAGACTGAATGAGGGAGGATTGGTGTGAACGGAAAAGAAAGGCAGAATATGTGAGATCAATAAGACTGTGAAGGACAATGCCATAACACAGCAGCTGATGAATAGCAGAAGCCTCTGGGACCAGTGATACCAGAGGAGTCACTGCCTCTCACCTGCTATCAGTGACAACCTCGGTGAGATGTGTCGAGGTGACTTGTGGCCCACGAGGTTTGAGAGTTACAAATTAAAGAAGTTTCCAAAAGGCTCACAGCCTTTTCCTTCAGGTGTGCCAAATGACTCTGATGAAGATGCTCAGATGCACTCAAAGTGCAGCAGAATCAAATCAGCCAAACACAGTCAAGCCCAAGAGAAAACAACATTTTTGACTTCTTGCATAAAGCAACGTTTTTGTTCCCCAATAAAACCTTCCAATGGGTCTTATTAAGGATTTGAAATAAGGGAAGGATTTTTTTTTTTCACTTTGCAAATACAAGTCCACTGAAGCTGAGGAAGAAACCAATCACAAGCTTGAGTGCATGTGCTTCAGCACAGATGATCTTTCGAGCTACATTTACACCACTGCTTTCCCTACAGGGACATCACTGCTGTCTGACTTCCTACCTTCTCTCCACACCTCCAGTAGTTAATGAATCAGTCACAGGGTGAGATTTTCTGGAAAAGTTAAGCAAGAAATTCTTCTGGGGAGAAGGAATAAGTTGTTACAATAACAAGTAATTTACTATCTGAATGCTACGCATACTGTATCATCTTATTTGTATTTCACAGTTAATCTCCCAGCTCACAAAAGTTTTATTGGATTGGAGGCATGTGCTGTATTCCCCTTTATAAAATTTTACAGTCCCTTGCTATTCTCAGGGCTTGTTTTATAGGCACAATTTGCTGCTTTAATCTCACCCAATTGTCATATTCTAAATCACGGTGTATAAAAATGTCTTAAAAGGAGAGATGCGCTGAAGGGTAGTACTTAATTACACTTACTGCCTGATTTAAATGTTATCTCTGCTTTGCCAAGTGCCAGGCACAGAGTAACCCAGCAGAGCAAATCTGCATAAACCGATACAAGTCATTATTGGGCTTTTAATAGCAACCCTGTTCTCCTGTGCAGCATTCTGATGAAGGTGTGCTCCTCCTCCTCCTATCATATTAGCTCACAAGAAAATTAAGTAAGGAGGTTGAAGACCTGGTAATTGGTAAGGTCTTTCCAGTTACTCTTTGCTAACTTATTTATTTTTATCTCCTTGCAGAAATCTTTGTCAAGACAATTTCGCTGGTCACCTTCATGAGTCTAATGTGTCCTAAAGGAACTGAAAAGCAGAGTGCATAAAGCAAACAGAAAATCCATTTGTTCAATGGTTTCCTATTCCTTTTCTAGCACTTCCACTCCAGAAGAGCTTCTCTTTACACTCTTTCCTCCCAGCTCCTAGGAACCAGACAAACAAAACTGAAAATACCACCAAAATTTCAGGTAATTCATGTTTTGATTTCTGACTTCCTCCTCCTCCACCCAAGTGAGCACAGCAAGGGACTGATTTGCCTCTGCACTAACTACATTAGACATGCAGTTAAATTCTCTGGCTCAGGGGAGCAGAAACACAGCTTACAGTACATCATATCTAAATACTTTCTACTTCATGCTCCAATCCCTGCTCCTACCACACACCAGAGAGCTCAATATAGGCCCACTTTAGCAAGATCACTCTGAACTTCAGGGAAAGCAGGAGAGAGACCTTTTTTGCTTAGATTCATTGTATTTAATGAACCAGTGGAGGCAGAGTAAGTACTACAACTCTCACTGATCTATCCAGCAGCTTTATTTCTGGCCCATACCTCCAGCATAAATTCAATTTCACTATTTCTTTTTGTTGTTGTCCCCTTGAGCGTGCTGTGCTCATGGTCCAGCACTGCCAAAATCTAGAAGGGACTAAACTACAGCTTTGTGCCAAGTGCCCTGCAAGTCACTGTGAAAGGACATCACTGAGTCAATCCCCAACACTCAGCAGCTCTCTACTCAAATGACATTTCCAACTTTGCACACATTTCAAACCGTGCCAGAGCAGTCACAGCTATGCACCACTACTCCTTGCCCATCTACGTAGCATGGTTCCAATCATGAGATGTCAGCATTGTTTCATGCAAGATAAACTCCATCACTGTCCCTATTGAGTCTATGAAATATGTATGTGCCACTGCTACCAGCCACAACTGTGCCATCAGTGCCTTTATTTCAGCCTTGGCAAACAAGCCACTGGCAGGGGGAAGAAGAAGAGGGGGAAGAAAAGCAATTCAGAATGATTAGATATTTTATCCTCTGATTTTAAACATCTTTTCTAAACCCAACTGGTGTGAAATACACAGAGGGCTGAAGCCACAGAGTGTCTGGCATGGCAGAAGCTGAACCCCTCAGTCTGAGAAGAAATGGGCAAGAGCTGGGTACAGAGAAGCTTTCCCAGCTCAAGGTCAGTCCAATCCTAGCAAAAGCCTGGCAGGATGACTGTGCTCTCTAAGCAGCTCCCAAAGTCCAGCCAGTGGATCCCTGGCAATGAGCCTTCCTTTGGGCAGAACAAGAGGAAGGATATGAGGTAGCAAAAAAGCCATGGCATTGGGAAAATGCTGCTCCCAAGAACCTCATTCAACTCATTTTCCCTTAAAATGAAAAGCAGTATTTTCCAGACCACTGGTATCTGAAGCCAAGTGAAGAACTTCACATTTGTCTCAAGGGATCCCACTGCACTTCAGCAGTGATTTCAACAAAAACCTTGATGACAAAAGTATCCAGTCCTCTGCAAGTAATTTAGAGAGTTAAAAATGAGACATAACCCCAAAGGGCCTGAGACAGAGTTATACAACTATAGGTTTAGCAGAAATGAGTTGCTGATTACAGTATTTTTCATGATTAGAAAACATTCCCCCATGTAAAGCTCATTTGAGTAGCCACAAATTAAAGTCTCTCTGATGGTAGACTCACCTTGCCACTTCCAGAAACAGCCACACACAGCAAAATGGTGCAGCAAAACCACCACATTTCATGGTGGTTATATCACCCTCACAGGAGAACTGGCTGCTCTGGTGGGTCCCTTTCCAACACCCATACCAAGTTTGGCACCGCTGGGGCTTCTTCTCACCTCCCGTGANCTCCCTTTTTTTTTTTTTTTTCCCTATTTTTACTTTTTTAAAGTAATAATATTACAAGATTAATTACTTAGCAAGGTCTCTATAAACACATCTGCCTTTGAAACCTCTACAAAAGCACAAGTGAAATTCCAGAGATAAACAAACACAAACTCCCTTTTAATTAAGCACCGTGCCTCTCTGTGGGGGGTGACAGAGTGAGCAGATGCAGGGGGATTGCCAATTAAGATACAACTTCTTTGATGGGAAGGGTACAGCCATACACAGGAGGAAAAAAGAGAGGAACTTGCCATCCAAGCCATTATTTTAATTGGCTGCTCAGAAAGATTATGCATTCCACACATTCGATGCTGCCAAAAAAAGTATTACTGATCCAAAATACTAAAGAGCCATCAAAACATGTCCTAAAATGCTTGTGCCATGTTATTACTAAAGCTACCTGTGCACCTCACTCATCCTGCTTGAGAAAGCTGTAACACAGGGAGATCATTCTCAGGGTTAATTAGACAAAGGAACAGTCAACTCTTGGATTTAATTTTCTGTTATTGATCATTATTATTCACTAAACACCAGGCATGCTTGGCAAAAACTTCTTGAAGGGAATACACAGTTAGTTCTAGCCTAAATCAGTTTAAAAAGCAACAACAAAAAAAAATAAAACCCCATGCAAATAGCTAAAATAAAATCTTGAAAATTGCACGAGCCAGGATGCAAACAGAAAGTGAACCAGAGGATGGACTGGTCATCTTCTGCATAACTTTCAATGATTTGACATCCCTATATATTTGGTGTCCTGACTTTTCTGGGATCCTAATGCCAGTGCTGTTATTCTCTCAGCTTTGCTACAAAGCTGCATGTTAACTTTCACTTCTGTTTTTATTTGGTTTTAATGGAAAGGCAAATAAGTTTTCACACAGCTTGTTCCACGCCTTTGCAGCCCTTGGGGAGAGGGAAAAAAAGGCAGGAAACTGAGAAATGGCTTGCTCAGTTTGCAGCCTGCTCAGGAATCCTGATTTTGCCTCCTTACACACACTTTTGTCTCCACCACAGAGGACAGAGCCCTGTGCAGGGGGAAATTCAGGCACAGGAACCCAGAGCTGCTTTATCTGAGCCTCCTTCCCCTGAACACGACAGCTCTGTCATCCAGACCAATGGAAACACAAAAGAAGATTGGGATTTCACTATCTCTACTCAAAATAAATGAGTGTGGCAGAAAAGGAACCCTTGTCTTTGCGAACAGAAGAAGAGCTCAGCCGCTGCTGAGGACAGGATAACCAGAAATGTGTTCCTGCCTTGGGAAAAGAGCCCAGGCTGCAGAGGTAGACTGGGACAGAGGAGCTACTCCCTTCTGGGTCCCTCCAGCTGGCAAGCCAGAAACAACAGCATTGCTAAATCTCAGTTATAAACAGCAAAAACAATTCTGGCTTTTGTGGAATGAAAACAAAAACAGCCTGTGGAAAAAAAAAAACAACCCATATCTTTCTCCATTTCTTTCTTCTCTCTGGGAAGTGTCTCAGTGCCACTGGCAGGACAAAAAAGACAAAAGGTAAGAGGAAACTCCTGTGATACCCTTCCTTCCCCCCTCCAGCTGCTTTCCCTGTGGCAAGTGGTCAGTTTTACCCTTTGGGGCTTCCTGCAATCAGTGACCTCACTGCACTGGGGACTTGTCTTCAATGCACAACCAACACTGCATGTCCACTGACCCCAAGCCCTCTCAAGAACACTACAGGGAGTTCTGCAGTGTCCCCACACCAAAAGTTTCCCCCATCTCTCCCATATTATCTACATACACCATTAGTGCAGAGAGCTGGCACAATGCTTATAAAAATACAGAGGCTGGAGCAGCTTAATAGTATGACCATACTTGGTTATTAATCACAATGAAATGCCTGAAAATAAAGGAAGTAAGGTTATTTAATTTATGAATGAAGAGGTGAAGGAACCTAATTACAGCTAGGTAATTCCAGCACATGGAAAGTACATCTCCTGCAGCAGAGCTCCCTCATCTAGCAGAGTTCCAGTGTCTGAAAATAAAATCCAGACCCACCAAGGCTCAAAATGGAAACAAGATGCAATTTTTCAAGAAAGAGGAAAGTGCTTCCATTCTCACTTTCCTTAGGTATATTTTCCATCACATGAATCCACTATCCATATCCATTAACACTTACTAGATAATTTTCAAAAAAAAAAAAATTAAAAGCAAGAGAAAGGAATCAGGAAACAGCAAAGGGCAAGCAAAGAGGAGGAGAACCAATTCAATCTAGGCAGCTAATTTAAACATTTAGTCAAGAAACTCAATTCCTCGGATACTCAAGAGGAGAGAATCAGGCTCTAAATTCAGAGCTTTGAATCACCCTGTGGCAGCTCTGGTGACTGTATGTGGCCTTGAGGCTCCCGAATTAGGTAGCTGCACTTGGATGTGCCTACAGCTATTGGCCATGCTGCTTGCAGCAAATGCTAGAGTGATTTGGACACCCAATACTGTTTTTAATTCTTGCTTAACTGTAGTGACAACAGTCTCAAGAGTTTTGTCTCATTTCTGGAGAGGGCAATGCTGTTATGAAAGTACCTGATACCCTGAACCATCCACAAGCACAAATTACACATTTACTACCTGCAGCATACTATATTCATATACTTCATCTTTCAGCCTCTAAAAGTAATACAAAGTTACATATTTGCCATAAACATGAACAAAGCAAACTTCATGCTGACAGGCTGCATGCAAACAAAACCAGAGAACATGTTTTAAGGAGAACATCAATGCAAATCGCATTGTAAAAACAGTCATTAATCAGATTTCACAATTCCTTGGCATAATTCCTTTGCAACAACTCTTATATTACTGTACAATTAAAATGAAAGCAAATATCAAATTCTCGCCTATCCACAACTAACAAATACCCCCAGTTCCTGAGAAACAGTATTAAAGTTCTGAACTTGCACATTACTCTCACTGGACTTTTATCTGGTGCAGTATATTGTCACAAAGCAGAAAATGCAGGTTGTGCTCATATTATCTGTAATGAGACAGACTCTCCTTCATTTTAACGAGGTACCACTGCCAATATCAGCCCTGCTGTGTAAAAAACCCGAGGCAACTATTTTTTTATTTATACAAGAGCAATGAAACCCAGCGAGATCGGATGTGATCAAAGGCACCTTCCAGCACCTGGGACACAGTGAATATTCATGCAGCACCTTTAAAAAGCAGCTACATCCCACACACCTCATGCCAAGGCAGCTGCCAGGGCACTGCCCAGCCCTGCCAACAGCTGGAACAAGAAACCATGTGGCCATCAGCCCTGCACACTTCAAAGTGGGAAATCCAGGCACTGCCATGATGAGAATTAGTTCATTGGTTTCTCCCTAGTGAAGCATTTCAGTTTTTCCATAAGATATCACAGGTCTGAGGAGGGAAAGTTGGAGGGTTTCTTCACACACAGATGCTGATGCTTGTGGGACCTGTCACCCTTCCAAGTCACTGCAGCACCAGCAAGGCTCGAGCACCATGAACTGTCTGCACAAATAACTCTGCTGACCTGAAGTGGTCTCTCAAACTCCATGAGTGGAGCAGCAGGAATTTCCTCTCAGCTCCCACACAGCTCTAGACCTTCTCAGAAGCTGCCTTCTGTTTCTCTGAAATGTGCTTCTAACTCACCTCACTCAAGAACAAGTCACACTTCAGGCCTTATTTCCACCTGCCCATAGTATTTCCACTCTCTGCACAAAGGGACAATTAAACCAGTGGTCACATGTGTGGGGGATCATAAAG
The DNA here is from genome assembly GCA_013397195.1 of Hylia prasina. Classification (NCBI taxonomy): domain Eukaryota; kingdom Metazoa; phylum Chordata; class Aves; order Passeriformes; family Sylviidae; genus Hylia; species Hylia prasina. Next base: position 511,999 of record VYXD01005237.1, read on the forward strand.
TACAGCACTGGGACGAGAAGTTAGCTCTGAATTAAATGGAGCAGACCAACATTGGCTGGCTGGAGATATAAATAGTGCACTAACAATTGCAGGTTCATCTGTATCTTGAGGTCAGCTGAATTTCTTGTGATCCACAATTGCCTCTGCTAACTTTCTTTCCATCTCTCTGTCTTTGGAAGCCCTCTTAAAACAAGCCCATGACTCCCTCTAAGGCGCTGAGAGAAAACAGAAGTGCAAACACGATTTTGCTCAAGTAATGTCATAGGAGCAGTGTGTGGAGGAAAAAAGAAATGATCTTCTGCTGCCACCAGATTAAAGCCAGTGTGATTGGAAAGATGCCCCACGGAGCAGCCACCTATTTGGAATAAATCTAGGCTTGAATTTCAGGTCGTGCAAGACATGAGGAGCAATGTCACCGGGCTGCCTGAGCTGCACCAGCAATGACCTGGCACAGCAGGGAGCGGCCACAGCCACCCCCCTCAGTTCTGGGGACACAGCACAGGGGCAGAACACGGACAGTTTGCACTTGTAAACGACTCCTGCCACCAAGGGCAATGTCAAAGAACATGTCAAGCCACTGTCACACTCAGGGCTCTGCCTTCTCAGGACAAAATGACTGGAACTGTGGAAATTTTATTTCTTTCAGGTGCCACAACTCTAAAATGGCTCAGGATTGAGAGCACAGATGCTCCATGAATGACAAAAGCCTCTTCACTTTTAACTGTAAGTGAAGCACAGCAAATCCCACATAGAATGGAAGGGTGAACAACAAAATTAAGTGGAAATATCATTTAATTTTATGTCCAGGTCCTCCACTGACTGGCTGTTTCAGTTTTATCACAAGATTTTGAGGCTATTACAGGAGCTCCAAAATCTGCTCACTCACAAAACAGGTAGCCCAGGTTTCATCATTAAGAGGACAGTATATTCACCTACAAAAAATGACCCTTTTAAGTGCAAGGTCACCATAGTGGACCAGAGAGAAAATTCTTGATGAGACAAAATTTGGAGACCATGCTGATCTACACCTGACAGTCCTGTAACCTGTGGACAAAACTTTCCCTAACCTTTGGTGAACAAGATGACAATTTAGTGAGTAAATGCTTTCTGCTGCCACAGTGGACAGGACTGACAGGTCCCTCAGCCCTGCCACACAAGGTCACAGGTACCCACCACAACCTGGTGCCTCAGGAGAGACCAACAGTGCAAAACAAAAAAGCTCCTGGAATGCCAGCCAGCCCTTCTTGAGGTGGGTATTTACAAGGGCTGTAGCTTTCTCCTACGGCTTTTCATTACGAGACTTCACATATATATTTCAGATTCTCCTGCTGAGAATATAGATAAGCTTTTAACATTAAATTTTCTATAAAACAGAGTCACAATACCAGGCTAGTGACAAATGCTGGCGTCAGAAGCCTGCAGTAATGGCATTCTGTTAGGGTTTTGTAGAGAAATGAACACAGACAGAGAGTAAAACAAAATTATCTTCCCAACTTGTAAATTTATTTCTGGAACCTTTAAAATGTGATATTAAAGTTCCTTTTGTGGCCATGCAGACAGCCCTGTGTCTTGATAATTGTATATACAAGAAAGGCTTAAAACTATAATACGACATTTGGTTTCAGTCAACATTAGTTCTAGTGTTTGATTTATTCCTTGCAATAAATAGATTAAAGCTTATTACCATTGATAAAGTCGATCTTGTAAACCCCAGGGCGCCACTTTGAAAATTTTCATGGTGAAATCTGGCAGTGTCATGCAGTGTAATGTGATAACACTGTGGTGATGTGGCAGTGATGCCCATGACTCCTTTCCACAATTTCTGATTCTGACCCCACGACTCTGAACAAAGCTGTAACCTTATACTTCAGAGTGGGGAAAAACCTCCCAAAAACCACAATACCCACAAAATATCACACAAGAAACTTACTCTGATTCTTTCATTGTCTTCCCACAGTTGAACATTTCATTAAAAAGCCAAATGTTCAAAGATACAGACCACTGAGTTTAACTTCAATACAAGAAGAGTTAATAGAAAATATAATAAAGAATTGAACAAGTGGGTGCATTATATAGCTGGAAAGGGTCAGATATTTTGCAGGGAGCAGTCATGCACAGCAAATGTGTTGGAATTCCCTGAAGGAGTTAACAGGTACTTGAATGAGGGGACATGGTCTGCAGGGACACACAGGTGGCTGATGGAGTACATGGGGCTTTTACCAAACCCTTCAGCAAAGAGTCTCAAGGAATCTTAAGAGCCTTAAAAAAGGTAGGCTATGGTGGGACAGAAAACAAGGGCATCTTATGGATCATCAACTGAAAAAGTGAAAAAAAAAAGGAAATAAAGGAAATAAATAATTTGTCACAACAATGAGAGGCTGTTAACGCATCACCTCAGCATCTATGCTAAGACCTGCACTGGTCCAAAACCTCTTACTGGTCTGAGAAGGGGGCAGGGAGACAATGAAATGCCAAACTATACTGAGAAGACAGAACTAGCAGAAGGAGTAGGCAAAATTAACAACTGACATGAAAACTGCAGAAGAGTCTCAAGACACTGTGACTGGACAGCAAAATGACAGCATAAATTAAATGTTAATAAATGTAAAATATTGCACTGAAATAAAGGAGTATTACTGTCCACACAGACTGACAGGCTCTGAATTAGCTGTTCCAATACACAAAAGAGATGTAGTCACTACAGACAGCTTTCTGGAAACATCAGTTCAGCAGCAACCCAAAAATAAGGAGCAAATAATTTTGGCACTTCTAGAGGAAGGTATCAAGGCTGAAATACAAAATACCATGTCAGAAACTCATGATTTATCTGCATTTTAGAAATGCATCTATTTCTTCTTATGTCATCTTTAAAAGAAAACATATGACGACATGCAGATGGATCAGGAGACCAAAATTATTTCTGAGCAATGAAAAGCTTCACTGTGCTAAGAATGCACCAGAAATAGGAGTAGACTGGGACTCTACGGCTTTGAGAAGAGCCAACCCACCCAGGTGTGATCCATATCACACACAGGATTCTGGGCTACATGAGCCTTTTGTCTGACCACCTGCATTGTTCTTATTTTCTTGGGAGGTAGAACACACAGGAAGGACAATTTCTACTTCCCTGTGAAGTATCAGCAGGATAAGCCAGAGCACGTTTAGATAAATTGTATTAACTGGGCTGCGATTTGCAAGAGACTTCTCCCATTTCCATCTGCCCTGGAAGCAAAGATATTTAATAAGACATTGACCATTCAGCTCACAATGTGCTATAAAATTTTACCTTTGGTCTTATTAGGGTAACAAATGGGAAATATCACACAAGGCTTGAAATTATGGAGTAGATTAGACTCAAATTGCTTCATAAGTTAGTGAAGAAAAAACACCCTCCAGAGCCATCGCCTATCCCAGAAAGGACAGGTTCAAGCTAGCTGAACACTGTATTTTCTATTTCCATATGAAAAGCTGTAAATTCTGGGTTTTTCCTTTACAAGCTGAGGGAAAAAGCAACGTTTGTGTATAAAGGGTATACATGGAGAGTACTAAGCACAGCACTGAACATCTAAAATACCAGATAATAGGCTCAGGTTGGGTGGGAGCACCCTAGATCCATTAGACAATTTATGCTGTTGTAACCCAAAGATTCAGATCCAAACTAGATGAAAGGCCAAATTGAAGCAGATCAGAAGCTTCCCATAAGTGAAGGAAAATAGAAGAGCAAAAAAATCAGTATTTCGATGACTGTAAGAACACTCTTGCTTAGCACAAGAAGCACATGAAGACCAATGGGTTTTGTGCCATTAATGATAAAAAAAAAATCTCTTCCCACAAGTCTTCTTTTCCTTGAAAAACAATAGGCAAGGATGGATCCAGCCACGTGAGGCAGCTGCTCTCTTACAGCAGCATATTCATATCTTGAGCCTATCCCTAAGAGCATAATTTCCACCCCCATCATAGCTTTTCACACCAAGTTCATGAGCAACCACTAATTGCCCAGAATGTAACATTTCAGAAATCATTTTTGACTTACTTCTTGAATCTCCCCATAGCTCTTACTGCTTCTTCCTCTCTACGAACCAAAAATACAATAGAATGACAAAAATCCTGGCTTGATGGTCATTCTGATGCTGAGAAAATTCCTACACGGGAAACTATTAATTCACAAAATCATGTAAGAAACACTTGTGCTGTTTACAAAGCTTCCATGCTTTGTATTACCTTTCAAAAGATTGAAATATTCTCATAAACACCAGTTCAGCCTCACAGGCACTATCCCCCTTCAATCTTTCAGTGAAGGCAGTTCATAACAGTGCTGTTGAAAATAAGAACAATGGAGAAGTTTAAGTGCACCATTTTTTCAATATCTGATTCAACTATAATAACTATAATATCCTCCATGTCAGTAATAAGACAACTGTTAAACATGATACTTAAAATCATTCACCTCTGACTTCACAAAGCTCCTTCAGGAAATACCTGTTTCCAGAAAACTTCATTACTGTAACACTCAGGAATCAGTGTGTAGGTGCTTTTTCCCTAAACCAATAAAATAACCACCTTCAAGATTACTTTCAAACAGAGAAATTAAACATGCAATGGTGCATGTATAACATCAGCCACGTCTGGCAGATCCACCAGCCTGGGCAGAGGAATTTAGAAGCACCTGTTACTCAGCAGGCAGAAATCCACTGCTGAATTCAGACAGAAAGAAGGGGAACAAAGAAAATGGGGGAAAAAAAAAAAGAAAAATATCTAACAGGTTTCATTTTCAAGCAATTCAACCAACAAAAGATTCAAATCTTTTATTCACACCTTCAAAAACCATCATCTGTAGGTAATTAATTTCTGCATGCCTGACTTCACTCTCAGCATTTTCACTGACACCGGGGCAGTAGGATTGGCCTATTCCTTATTAGCTAACTCAAACCAGTCACTGGCTCTTGAATATCTCGTTCAGATCTAATATCTCCTTTTAAGTATCCATTTCTGGCACAGCATAAAATAATCAACCTATCAAAGCACTGCAGTTCCATCATTAGCCCCCCCAAGATTAATCATGTTTCAGTACATGCAAGGCAAGCCTTAAGCAGCACACTGGTAAGCAGGAACAGATAAAAGTGGATTTCCCAGTGGCCATACTGGAACAGTAGTAATACAGCTAATGATTTCCTGCAAATCACTAGTGTAAGCTCTGTGAAAAAAAACTGCAAAATAATTCAGCTCTTCAGGAGCAATGTGTCGAGCAGAAAACTGTACCCTGTGAGGGCCATGATTCTTCTGTGGTCTCACTGAAAAAAAAAAGCAGTCAGGTTAGGGAAGGTAAATTCTTGCTTTAAAGTTTATTTTGGCTTCACTTCTTCAAGAAGTCATGTATACTAAAAAATAAAATTTTAAAGTCGCAGTGTACGTGAACTTGATAAGGTAAAACTGCTAAAATTCAGGGTTACTGTTTTACCTGAGCATGACAGTAACAACAGTGAATTTTATCCTCCTTAGACAGATAGTACAAGGCAGAAAATCCACTTACATCCCATTTATAGCCATAAAATAAGCTGCAAGAGGAGCGAGGCTGCCCACGCTGACACGCAAAAAAAAGTTTATGCTTTCTGCGTAAACAGTTTTGTCCTTCAAATATAAACAGACACTGGTTATTTGGTAAGCCATGGAAAGGCTCTCACACCCCAAGCCATGGCTATGTATTTTGTACCTGAACAACTCTCCCTTCAGCTGAAGCTTCACTGCCCTGCTCCACTATCAGATGTCACTCTTGCAAAAGCCTAAAAGTCAGAATAAAAGCTGGGGCGTTGCTGCAGTGCACGGTTTTGAAAGACTTCAAAAAGTTACTGGAGCAAGACACACTGCACAAGGTTCTCCCCCAGGAAGCCAGGCCAGCAGCAGCCCAGGAGCCCAGAGAGGCTCCCAGTTAATTAGCTGTTTGCTATGTAGAGAAGAGGCTGTAGGAAGTGCCCAGTGCTGCATCCTCATTTGTGCTTCTCTCTGATCCCTACAGCAGCAACTCAGTCCCGAGCGAAGCACAGCTCATTATCCAGCAGAGACAAACTCTGCTGAGGAGAGAGGTATTTATTGGGCTGTTAGCATCAGCTCCGTCTGGTCACCCCTCTGCCTGCCCTGAGCAGAGCACGAGAAGCCCAGGGGTGGAACACAGACCCTGCTTCATATCTGGTTTGGAGGGAAGAGCATTGAAAGTAAACCCAGAGCTGGCCTTGGTTGGATTTCCAGTGCAGAGAATGGGAAAGCCTTTCATCAGCTGGTCCTCCCTGGGTGACCAGCCCCTCTCAACCATGCTGCTTTTGCTTTCCTAACAGCACATTCCACATCTGCCTGTTGGGCACATTTGCCTGTCTAAAAGAGAGTTAAGACCCTTATCTTCACCCTCTGTGGACTCTTGGCTGGTGCTTTATGAGAACACATTTATTTAGGAAGTGACCAGTGCAGTCAGGTCATGCCCTTTGATTGTGCAGGGGAAGGTTTGGGGCGGGCTCCACTTCAGCTGCCTCAGCAGGTTAATCTGCTCCACCTCCTCAACCCCTCAGTAAATGGCACCTCATTAATGTCAGCACTGTAGGAGCACTAACACTCTCTGCTCTGAAGAGCACAGCCCCAAAGCCAACCACATCACCCTGCACAGGGAACGAGCCAGGTCTCCACAACACTGGTTTGTTCAATCAAATTGCAAGAACTTCCCATTGTTTTTTTCTCCTTTCATGCTTAGCATCCTGCTTTTATCTGGCAGCCTTTAAACAGCTGTTTTCTTATCACGTTAAACCGACATCTCTGACAAAAAACAAATGTCTAATTCTCCTGGATTTCCTCACAGTATGCTGCAGGGGAGCAAATCTCTACTGAGCAATGCTGTGTATTAGCCTGAGCACAGGTTCTGTTCTTTAAACAAATACCATATCCTTCCCACCCTCAAAAAATCCAAACAAACAAACAAAAAAACCCAAACAAACAAACCCAACCTAACAAAACTCCACAACTTTGTGACAATCTTCACAATCTTCTGTTCAAACTTCATCCCCCCAAAAATAGCAGGCCAGCCCTCCAGTCAGTGGCAGCACTGGCACAGTGCCTAGGAAAGTAATGGAGCTGCACTGATTTACGACAGTTAAAAACCTGACCTGGAGATGAGTCATGGGCTTTACTTGCTGCTTGAATTGCAACTAACTCAAAGGGTTTGGGTTTGTTTTGTTTATATCTGGATGTGTTGTAAAGCTTCAGTCACTAAAGGTCAATTCCAACATTTCTTCATAAGTATTTAGGAAAGCTCCTGAATATTTAGGAAATGCTTGGATGTGTGAGATTTTTCAAGGCACGCTGCTTCTTGGATTTGGACTCATCTTTTCTAACACAGTCACCCACTCTGCCATCTGAAATAGTCCATTAACCTACACATTGAGGCAGCCAGTTTTGATCCCAGGGTGAAAAATCACAGCTTAGCTCTGAGCCTCAAAATAAGAAGGGAAAAGGGGAAAAAAAAAAAAAAAAAAGACAAAAAACAACCAAGCAGGGAGGGAGGCTTTGGGATTCTTCTCCCTGCTGTCTGTCAGAGGAATGTGGCTCTGGCTGTTTCTGGGTGCCTTCAGTGTTATGGTCTCTTCTCCCTCTGCTGAGCAATCCAAGCACTACAGAGAGTGACAGAGCTGCCTGCAGCAAGAGGTTCTTCAGTCGTGTCAGGATTACACAAGAACAAACTTTATTTCTCAGGCTAACAGCAGAAAAAAGTAAGAAACAGGCAGAGAGATGTGCTCAGCCTCCTGCTCCCTCCTTGCCCACAGAGATGTGCACTGAGCCGAGCTGGGGCTGCCAACACCAAGGCTCAACTCCAGGCTGGTGAAAGCATCTGCTGATGTGGGGAAACCAGAACTCAGCTGGTGCCCGACCAGGGAAACCCCTGGAGAAGGCAGGAAGCTTCTGGATTAAACTGTTTTCCCTTGCTGCCACGTTGCCAAATAAGAAATGAGACTGTCTGACTGCTCACATGGCTTCCATGCAGGGAACAGGTGAAGCCACCACAGCAGCATTTCATCTGCTGGGGCAGTCACAGCAAATCTTGGCTCATCCCAACAGTGGGCAACACATCCCCGGATGTGATCCCAGCACTGCTCTTCTGCATTCATGGTAATTCTCCAGCACCCAACCTGACAAACCCTATGGGACCAAGAGGGGAAATAACAGGGATATTACTATAACCCAGTACTACCAAGCTTACCACTTTGCAATGCATTAGATCCAGGGAGTTTTCTGTGCAGCACCACAATCTTAAAAGCATCATTAATTCAAAAAATAAAAATAACAGAGCTCCAACATCCATATCAGATTCTAGGGTTAAACTGCATGGCAATCCTGAGATTTTATAAAGTTTTCACCTCCATGAGGAACCACTATCCTTCCTTGCTAAGCAGAAGAACAGATAATCACCCCAGGGCTCCATCTTAAGTGAGAAATAAAATCCCCTATTTCTCAAAGACAAAAAAAGACAAACAACCCAATACCAAATGCTTTTCCACTAGCTCTACCCAAATTCAACAGAACAGCAGCTAAAAATATGTCAGAAATCAAGGTGCAAGTGAAGAAAAGAAAAAAGAAAAGGCTTAACACCAGAATGGCAAGATTTCAAGCGTGACCCATTGCCTGGTAATGTCAATGGGATCCTTTTGAACCATTTCCAAACAAGTCAGAGCCAGCTCACCTGACGTGACTTGTTACTGAGAGCAGCTCATGGAGGTAGAGAGGAAGGCAAAGAATTCACGGGGAAAACACACAGACACAGGAGTCATACAAGCCTTGATCAGTGGGTGGGGGAACACTGTGGAACACCCACATACTTTTGTTTCTTTTAAACATTTCATCNGCCTGTCTGAAGGGCTGGACATCAGTTCTCTCTCTTGGTGAAATGACCAGTAGGCAGGGAGCTTTCTCAAGTCCTAAGTCAATTTACAATCCCACCTTCAACTGGAGCCTGGATAATCTGAGCATTAAAGAAAGAAAACAAAACCCANCCCAAAAGGAAAAAAATAGAAGCATTCCCATAGGATCTGTCTTAAACCCAGGCAGGGGGAGAATGTGAAGAGTAGCTAAAACCTAATATTCTTCAAGGGGTTATCTAACCAGACATTGCAAAGTTCTTTATGGTGTCTAGTAACCCACTGCCCCCCAAAAAGTTAATATGTTTTTGAAGTACTCCAGGCACATTCAGCAGAAATCTGTTATTGAAATCAAGGAGAGACAAGCTGTTAGCTGTACATTGTGCTGGAAAAGCTGCAGATGAAATGCAGAAAGCTCCTATGCTTTCACTCCACATCCAACAATACAAACATTTTCAGTTACTTCATAAATCAAAGTTTGTCATTAAGCTGCACATAAAGTGCTATCTTACCCAAACCTCTGGAAAAGCATCAAGGTAGCTGTTAATTTATTTTTTTTTTTTACAAAGGAATTTTTTTTTACTCAAGAAATTTTTTTTTTACTCAGGAAACATTTCACAGGTGAAGGAACCGTGGGCTGGTGCAAATTCTCTGTGACTGTTTTGGGGCCAAGAGGATTGAGGCATCTGGTGGTGGCCAGAGACAAATGGACTCAGAGAGTGACAGTGTGTATGAGATTTTACACTGAGATACTTTCCACTCCAAGCACACCTAAGGGACTTGATGTAAACTGGTAAGAGAGCCTGGGATTCACACAAGTGAAATAAAAGCAGGAGCAGACAATGAAGAAAGTTAATTTTTCACCTAGAGAACTGCAGTGTTAGAAGATTGCCCTGGAGGATTTAATCAATGAAAGTGAATCTTGTATATTTTTCTCCAGTATTCCCAAAATAAGTCAATAAGATGCCAGCATTCTCTCAGTATAGAGTGCCCATTTTCCAGTAAGCTTGAGTTAAAGCCTTTATCAAAAGAACTAAAGAAATGCATTATGATTTCAGAGAAAAATAGTAAGCAAGGAAACAAAAACAGCAGAATAACCTCACAAGGCACAATAGGTTTTCAGAAAAACTTTTTTACTTCTTTTATTACTAAGGACAATTAAAAGCAAACAAAAACTACTCTAAACCACACATTGCTGGTGCACAAGAATATCTGCAGCTACCCTGGCCTTTGAGAACAGCAAAACATCTGAAAAATGCACACCACCATCAGGCACTACCTAAAGCCATTTCCAGATCCAGAACCTCCTCTCCCGAGAGGAAAACACATCTACCTGTTCATCTGCTTCATCACAAACCCCTCCATACAGCCAAGCAACTCCTATTGCACCCTCCTAATAACCCACCACCCAAAGGATGTGTGCAGGAGAGCTGGGTCCATACACATCACCCAAAATAAACAGCAACAGACCACATTACATAACACACTTCTATATACTAGAATATTAAGTAAAAATATAAATAATATAATCTANTAAGTCAATTTACAATCCCACCTTCAACTGGAGCCTGGATAATCTGAGCATTAAAGAAAGAAAACAAAACCCAAAAAAACCCCACCCACACAACCAAAAAAAATCCAAAAAGCACCCCCCCAAAAAACCCCACCTCCATAATTTCCCCTTTGTAATACTCAGTTTACATGCACAAACCAGAAGAGCTGTCACTTCTTCAGTTTTAAAAGCTTTAAGGAAAATTAGCTATTCCAAGCTACCTGCAAAAGCAAAGAGGTGCAAGTGAAAAACATCAGGGGTGTACTGTCCATGACTCGTCAAAGTGTTGGAGGTTTCCAGAAGGCACAATAAGGATACAGTCAACCTCCTCAGTGCATTCCAACACAAGAATTTCAAGGACTTCAAGGGGCAAAGACAAAGGTAATTCTTCCGTGGCAAGAAGATTATTGCAACAGTTGTACCTGGGCTAATCCAATCGTTTGGAAGCAAGGCTCACCCTCTATTGCTGAGAGGTGATGCTCTGAAAACAGCTTTTACTACAAGGAATCTTGTCAGCCTTGTTTCAAAATAATGGCCCTTATTTTTCCATTTATCAGTATAATTTTTTCCTCAAACTGGCATTCAAAAATATAGCTCTTCCTTTGGGGGGGAGGAACAAAACAAAAACATAGCCTGAAATATAGGAATGTATTCTCAACAGATATACATCAAATATGAGGAGTCAATAAAATTATGTTAATTTATGCCAAACCAAACCTAACCAAGATTTCTCTCCTTCGAGAAGAGGCTGGGACGATTGTGGTCATTTACAGCAGATGCTGATCCTCACCACACAGGGCACGGGAGCTCGTTCCCGTGCCTGTGGAATGTCACCAAGCAAACACATCTGGTAGCAGGAGGAGGACTCAGCACACTGATGTAGCAACGTCACTGGCTGACCTATTCTGCCCAGCACACAATGGAGAGTTGTTCATTTTTCTTTTCAATGAAATGCTGTGCAAGTGTTGATTTAATGGTTCATTCATCAACTCCTCTGAATATTAAGCAATTCATTTTGACTTAATTTGAACAATTCAATTTCACCCATCCTTTCTCCCCTTGAAAAATGTGAATTACTGCCCAGGGAGAAGCTGTTTTAAAAGTTGACTTAACAGGAAGCACTTAACTCCATGGGCTTTATACCCTTCCATAGTCTGATATATATTTATACCAGACTTTCTTCTTTTCCTCTATTACATGTTATACCTGAAATTCACAAATGTAAAAGCAGACACATCAACAAACATTCTTAATACTGCAAACCGAAAGGCATCTTCTAAATTAGCTACTCCCTAAGAAGACCACCAGAAAACAAAGTGCATCATCAAAAACCAACAACCCTGAGAAATTCTGCATCACTCGGAGCCTCTCATTGACAATCCCTTACTTTTCTTTGAAAGTTTGCATTGCCGGATACATTTTCCCAACAGGGGCAGAACACCGATCCGTGCGGGCAGCACCGGAGCTTCAGTCTCACCTGTGAGCAGCACCTGGCACCTCCGAGTCCGCATCCCGCGGGGCTCGCACCGCCCCGCTCCGCAGCCGCTCTCAGCCCCGCGGCTCCGGGGCGGCTGCCGGGACCCCGGGCAGCGGCTCCGAGCCCCGGCTGCGGCTCCCGGGACCCGCCCGGGGTGGAGGAACCCCCCCCGGCACCAAAGCAGCCGCGGCCGCTACACCTGTTGGCCCGCGGTCCCCGCCGCATCCCCCGCGGCTCCCAGCGCTTTTCCCTGATGGAGCCCGATCCGTGCCCGCGCTCACCTGCTGCTGGCAAGTGCCGAAGCCCCTCTCCGCAGCCCCCACCCCCCGACACGCTGTTAACATTCATCCCCAGCCCGAGGGTCACTTCCAGAGTCCCTTCCCCGCGGGAGCCTCGCCCCCGTCTGACACTGAGCATCCCCCGCAAAGCTCGGCCGAGCCTTCCAGAGGGCCGGGCAGCGTCCGCCCGCTGCCAAGAGACACTTTTCCCTCCGGGAATGCCAACACGGAGCCACCGCGCTGAGAGGGAGAGAGGGATGCGAGGGAAGGATGCGAAGGAGCGATGCGAAAGAGAGATGTTAT
>VYXD01005237.1:524750-681065 GCA_013397195.1 Hylia prasina
ATTCCTTTTATTCTTTTTCTACCTTTTCACCCCACTGTTCTTCCCCTCCCTCATTTCTCTCCTTCTCGCCATTCTCTCCCATTTTCACATCGCTCTTTTTCCTACCCCCTTTCCTTTTTTCCTGCCCCCTTTTCCCTTTTTCAACCGCTTCCCCCGTTTCCCCCTGCATTTCACAGAATCACAGAGTCGTTCAGGTGTGAAAAGACCTTTACGATCAAGACCGTCAAATCCAGCCGCTACCCCAGCGCTGCCAAGCCCGCCGCTAAGCCGTGTCCACATCGGCGCGTCACTTAAATACCTCCAGGGATGCTGACCGCGCCACTTCCCGGGGCAATCTCTTCCAGTGCTTGACAGTCCTTTCTGTGAAGAATGTTTTTCTTATGTCCTGTCAAACCCGCCCTGTCCCAAGTTGAGGCTGTTGCCTCTTACTGCTTGTTCCTTGGGAGATGAGGCCAAAGCCCCACCTGGCTGCAGCGTCCTTTTAGGTAGTTGTAGAAATCAATAACATCTCCTGTGAGCCTCCTTTTCTCCAGGCTTAACACCCCCAGCTCCTCCTAAGACTTGTGCTCTAGACCTTCACCAGCTTCACTGCCCTACTATGGACACTGCTTTCTTCGCTCTTCCTTTTTTAATTGATTTTTTTCCTCTTCCTTTTTTTTTTTTCCCCCCTTCCCATCCTTTTCCCTACTAAAGTCTTTTGGCAGGTGGCAACAGGGTTTCGGTCACCCAGAGTGGCTCCAGCAGCAACACAGCTCCTTTCCCCTTGAGAGGGAATGTGTTGGAGAGGGAATCAGTGGAAATGGTTTTTTTGTACTCTAAAAAGTTGGTTGTTTTGCAATGATATGCAAATGCTTTGGTTCTAGCAGATGGCAGTGAGCACTTTCCTTCCATGTTTTAGTCTGGAGCTCAGTATCAAGGTAGAAAGAGTTTGCAATAAGCTCAGTAGCTACTGACTAGTGGTTGCTAGGGCAGGTTAACTTGTGTTCAAGGAGAACTTTCCATCACATGTCCACTTGCTGCTCTTCCCTTCCCTATAGGGGCCTGGGACCCTCCCTTCCCTTGAATTTCCAACAAAGTGCCAGGTTTGGTTCATCAAGGTCTGTAAAATCATTTCCCATCTAAAGAACAGGGGCTACACCATACAACTCTACACCAGAGCCTCTACACATGCACTCCTTCCACCTGTTGCACATTATATGCAAAATGTATATGCAAAAAAAGAGTTCATCTTATCTCCACATTAAAAAAAAAAAAATACTGAAGAAATCTGACAGACCAAAAGAAAACAAAAGCACCTCAACAAGACTGGCAAGTATCAAGCACTGTAAATTTTATCAAGTTGCTTGTCAAGCAATAAATTTGACCTATGGATCTTCTTTTCTGTTATTCTTTTAATTTTAGTACTTCCCTTTTTTAGTACTTCATAACTGGGGTTGCCTTTTGCTTGCACTGATTTGCAAGTGGATTCAGTTGGCCAGCAATGGCAGGGAATGCTAATTCCATTTAGTTGCCAGAAAAAAGCAATAAAAAAAATATGTTTCCCTAAGGTCTCAGCCCACAGTGATGAAATATCCAGACCAACAAACATATTTTGTTAAGATCAGTCTTATGTGTCCTGTCTTTTCCCACAGAAAAATAAAAGTAGGAAAACAGTCCACTAAGCAAACTGAAATATAAATGATGGACCCTTCCCAGCTCTAGTAGTTTTATCCCAAATATATCCCCAAGCTGGGGAGAGAGTGACAGTGTGTACCCCAGAATTGGGCAAGCCCTAATCACATTTCAGATGTGTCACATACAGCCGTGGCTAAGATTATTTAAAGTTATGGGGTCAGTGACAGCAGCAGCTGCTGCTCCTGACCTCAAGGGAATCCCAGTCCTGGGTTAACACAAACTCTTGTCCCTCCGTTTCTCACTGGGACTTCCTGGGAAATGAGCGGTTCTTGGAGCCACTGCAAAGGGTTCCCCCCAGTGCTGAGCTGACCACTGGCAGGAGTGGGTGCATGGCCAGAGGGAAATGCAGCACAGGCAAAGATAAAATAACTGCTCCTCTTTGAGATTACTTATTTTCCCTGCCTTTAGAAAGGAACAGCTGCTACTCAGGTTTGCCAGCACCCAGAACTCAAAAACTGTGAGTGAGAGACTCAGAAATAGGATGATTGTCTGCAAAACAGTCTGATGTTGAGGAGGAAAAAAAAAAAAGCCTCTTTTCATTTGGCCTGTGATTGCTAAGTCTGCAGAGATCCTTTTTTCAAGCTTTTTCCTTGGTCCTTGAGGAGCAGGGATCCACTCTTTTTCTTTTTTTTTTTCTCTTTTTTAAATGAATGCTGGGATTCTAACATAAGCAACTAATTCCAGGAGCTGAGGCTTCAAGATAAAAAGAAAAGTATACCATGTCACAAAGCTCACAATGCAATCTCATTGCATTGGCTTTGGCAGCGCTTCACTTGGCTCTGGAAATAATAAAGTGGGAGACTGAAATGACAAACAAACTGGAGATCCAAACCCAAGAGCCACCAGGGAATGCTAAGCAGATGGCCAGCAAAAGACCAGCCCAAGGAATTTCTACAGTCTTTGCAGGAGGATTACTGACAGCAGCCACCGTGGTGGCCTCCTTCCCATGAGCTCGCCTGGCAGAGCTTGCATCTTGATGTCCTTGTAAAGAATTAAGAGGAACAAGCCAGCTAGAAAGACCTCTCAAATGCAAATCATTTGTGCAACCCCTTGTAGCAAATAGGGAGATCCAAGGACATTGGAGAACCCATGGAAAGGTCAGAACCAACACAACATTTCTATGGCATTTTGGTCCCGCCTTGCTTGAATTGTTTATTGAGCTATCACCAAGATATCACTGGTGTGTGCTTTCAGGAAGGATGCTTTCTGCATGCTTCTATTGAAATGTCTGCTCTGTTTTAATATGCCATAATATTATTTTGTTGAGAGAATTTATTTAACAGAAGTTGCAAAATTAAGTCTGTGCTAAATGGGAGCTGGCACAATGGAAATGAGATTTTGGGATGCCCCATAAGTATGAAAGTGTGAGCATATGAAATCTCATGTAGCAATTCATTTTCAGTGAGGAAAAAAAAGCCCTCAGTTATATTGTCTTCTGTCATGTCCACCTTGATCAGCAGAGAAAACCACATGAACATCAGCTATGGCCGTTTGAACCAAGCAATGTGGTAAAACACCCTGTAGAGACCCATCAAAATCGATCCTTTCTGCTTATCCTCATCAATACATTGGTTTACTGGAAAAGTAAACAGTTATTGTGGAACAGGTTTCAGACTGCCAACCCCTGCAGATTCTCTGTGCTGCCAAGTAGGATTTGTTTTTAGTCTATGTCCATCCCCAGCACTTAGCCCAGCTGACCTGTCCTCTTGTGCTTCTCAGCTGCTTTCTTCAATTTTCACTCTTCTTGCCAATCTAAAAATGCAGTGTTTAACACTGACTAAACCCTACATGCTCTCCTCACAGGGATCAGGATTTTGAACTTTGGACTCAATAGGAAAAGTTTTTCAACAAGCACCTGGACCTAAATCCTACCCACCATATTTGTGGGTGTTGCCCCATTACCTGCCTGTTTGAAATAGGCAGGATTTAATCATTTGAAGATGACAGTGAATTACAGCCCCTCATGCAGGAATACAGAAATCCCATCCCTCTCTCCCAGCCCGTCTGCTCACAGGCTGGTGCATCACTGGAGCACAGCCAGCAGCCATAGAAATGCACTCAGTGAATAAGGTCTTCCTTCCCTATCAGCTAATAAAGATAATTACAAAGGCCAGCGTATATTCATTTGGGTTCTGTCCTTTTCCCACTCAAATTAATGTCGGTTTTGCCATTGATGCTGATTTTAGGAGAAGCTGGCCCAACATCAGGGAGCCAAAATTAGATTGTTTCTGCCACCTTCCCCATAGCAGCCAAGGGAGCTGCTGGCCTAGCCAGGAATCAGCACTAACTCAAGGAACAGCCAGGTATCCTGGGAATGGCTCTGATGGGATCCAACACCTACTGCAGGAGCTCAGGCATGGAGATACCATGATGGTCCCAAAGTGTCACCTCCCACCCCACAACACAGCCAGGCCCTGTGCTCGCCCCTCTGGGACTCATTTGCCAGAGCCAGCATTAAATGAGAGAGAGAAAATCCTTATCCCCTGGGGGCTCGAAGTCAGGGGATGGCAGCTCTTGGTGAGGATGCCCACACATGCTCACACCTGTGTGTGACACACAGTGCTGTTCTCAGACACTCCCCTTGCGGGGCTGTTGGATTTTTATCCCCTCTCCACAACACCAAAGTTGCTTGTTTTCAGCATTGGTGATGCCACCCGAAAAAGTCAGGGGAAATCCATCACGGCCCTTGAGGTTATTCTGGTGTAACGAGCAGCCCTTGTACCTCATTTTTCAGCTGTGCAACTCAGACCTTACAACACCATTTCTGTGCTGCACAGAGGCAGCAGCTCAAAGCAAAGCTTGGAGGGCTTTCCTGCAGCCCAGCAGCTCAGGATCTCTATGCATAGGTGTAGAGGTGGATATGCACATGTAAATACAATGTACATACAGTTGTCCTCCATGGTTTTCCTCTGAAAAGCAGTATTTTCCTTTTGGCCAGCTGTCTACCCACAATGTGCCTGAGCACAGAGACACACAGACACTTAGCAGCAAGGCTGAAAAAATGAAAAGCCTCCTCAGCCACACTCCCATGGAGCACACGCAGCACCCTGATTTGCACACGCCTTGGAAATACAAACAGTTCCTCTCTTCTCAAATTCTGCCACTACAATAACTTTGCAGACAACTTTGCTTACTGGACTTGTTTCATGGTGGGAGTAACTACCAGCAATAGCTTGCCTGCTCCTTGGAGCAGTCACATGCTGGGATTGCTCATATGCCATTCAGATTCTCTAACTGAGAGAGAGAGAAAAAAGGAAGGGGGAAAAGGCAACTATTTCTAACAGAGACACATTCCCTTGTTGCCTCTGCCTCGACTGCAAATGCTGTTACACTGATTTCTGGCTGCTCAATCCCCACCCTGTTTCTATAAACACAGAGACTGTTTATAACTCTAAACTCCCTGCCAAGGGAAGCTTCACACAGGAGGGGAAAAAAAGAAGAAAAAAAAAAAAAAGGGATGGCAGATTAAACAGCTCAGCTCTGATTCTTACCTTCAGAAGCAGACTTCGTTCAAAGCCCGCAAATACTTTTACTTTGCTGTAAGTCTGAGCTATTTTTAGGTTCCCTCTGGGATGCCATATAGGGAGAGCAGCCCCCTCCCTATCATTACTAATCTGCCGAACGTAACAGCAGGACACCTGCTGCTGGTGAGTCATGTTTTGTGTGGAGCTAATGGTATATATATAGGCAAAACATAAAGACAATTGTTTATTTCCCTACCTACTCCATGTGTTGTTTGTTGCTCTAAGCAAATCAAATCATTGCAATGAAGACAGTGTAAAGAAGACAAATACATGGGAAAATTAATGTTCAATTTCAGACCAGAAGCTCTACAAGTGCACAGCAGAAGGATGCTTGTTTGTATTTGTGGTGTGTGTACCTGTGTGTGTACAAGTCTGTGCACTTTTGTATGTGCACAGGGTGATTGTGCTTTTAGAAGCTCCTGCTCTGGTACATGCAAATCAGTGTTTTCACTGAGAACAGGAATGGAAATTCAATTATTCAAATTCTAAAGCTGCATCCCCAACCTGTCTTCCCTTACTTGCTCACAGCAAGAGAGAATGAGAGTGGAAAATGGGCAAATGTAGGGACAACTCAAGTTTATGACCTGCCAGCATGGAGAAAACTACTACTTGTTCCCTATATAAGCTTTCAGATAGGAGGTAAAAGTAGCTTTGTGGCTGTAGAGCGGCTGTTGAACATCAGCTCTGTTCCCCTTTGTTTGCTTCACAGCCTTTACTTGCAGTGACAAACAGACCTGTAGGACAGGCCCTGCTCTGTGCTGGGAGCCTGATTTAGCTCTGGCCCTCAAGCCATGCATTTCACTGTTATGGGCTTCACTTCTAAACTTTTGAGAGATGCAGTAAAGTGCTGCTGGGTTTGGCTTTGTGATCCCTGGAAGATCTCTCTGTTATTTCTTCCTCCCCCCTCTCTCTCCTGTATTATTGTTATTACTTTCAAAATGTGAACTTTTGTTCTTCCTGTCTTTGGAGAAAGCATTAACCTAATCTCCTGCCTTGGGCAACACTTCAATTTGTGGTGGATACACACCATTCCTAACCTCAACTCACCCTACTGTCCTTATATTCTACAGCATTGTCCTTCTTATTAAAGCCAATGCTAAAATGTCCACTGACCAGTGGAAATAGGGTGGACACATAGAAGTTGTTGCAATATCTCACAATAACTTAAATAACTTGAATAAGTCACATTTAGAATCAGCACAAAGCACTGCAAGCCATACCCTGATAGATACAACCACATAAACTTGTATCTTCCCTCCCAAAGTATCCAATGAAAAACTTCCTGTAGGTTTATAAAACCATCACATTGAACATACTGCAGGAGAATGGTTTTAAAATACATGTAGAGAAAATACCTCTGTTCCCTGAGAACTGTGTAGATTTTCAAGCACATTTTTTTATGATCTTGCTTCCCCCTGCCCCATCTCCTCCTCCTGTTGAATTGGGTGAGGGATGGTAGGAACTAAAAAACTCTCCCACTCTGCCAAGTTACCCTTCTCCAAGAAGGGCTGGACTAGGCAGCAGAAAATGGCCAAATTTTCTTCTTTGAGCAGTGTAGGAACAGATGCTGCATAAAGTCCCTCTAAAGATGAATGAAGATACTACAACATTGCATTTATATATGTTTTAGGCTCTCTAAACAGAGTTCAGAAATCTCTTTCAAGCCCAGTAATTTAAAATAACCCCTGGCAGATCAGCATCTTACCACTTAAAAATGATCATCAATCAAATCCTGAATGTTTGAGGAAAGACAACGTGCCCCAAATGTCAACCCTGAGTCTTGTCCACCAAATAAATGTATAAAGAAAACAAGGCATGGGTCCTTTCTTTCTGTATCCAGCTGCTTCTCTGGGTTCTGCTGTGGCAGAAGCAGCAGATCTCAGGCAGACAGGCCCTGCAGCATTCCCGTTTTCCTCAGGAGTGTGTCCATGACCCACGGGCTCTGCGATCCTCTATCCTCCCCTAGTGACCAGAGCACGCTGAGGGCATTGAACCAGCTGAGCCTCTGAGCTCAGCAGAGCTGCTGCATCCCAGCACCGGCAGCAAAGCTGGCTCTGCGCTTCTGGCTCTGTCCTCTCTGGTGCCAAAAACCAACCAAAGTCCCCCTTCTCCCTCGCCTTCATCCCAGGAGGGCAGCAGTAACCAGCTGCAGTGGGGAGAGCGTCAGGGTGAGCTCTCCCCTGCCACATCTCCAACAACAGCCTGAGCGTGCCATCCCCATATCAACTAACACAGCACCTTTATCTGCCTGCTAGACAAAAATGTAGAAGCATAAGGGGGGGGAAAAAAAAAGTCCCAAACCCCTCGGCATGTCTGCCTTGAATCCCAATTGGAAAAGAGTTGTTTGCCTTAATTCGTAATGTATTTAGAATGTGGAGCATATATTTCCAAAGGATGTTTTGTATTTACAGCGTGTCTGTCTGGTTATACTGCTGCAATGTAATTGTTTTCCTGCTGAGAATTATAGCAGGGAAGTTACTCTGGGTACGATTACAGCTCTTTATAGTTCTGCTTTGGAATTTAGAGGCTTCTGTGCACCACTCCCTCCTCCCTGCTTAGAGGCACTGGCCTTGGAGCGCCCTGTGCCACTGCCAGCAATGTGACGTGTGGATGCATTTGGGGTTTAGTTGCTAGAAATGGGTAAATCACTGCAGGAATGGAACAAGGGGAAATCTGTAACAAATCCCCCTACACTGAGGCTGGACTGGGTCAATCTATGACAAAACTTTTCTCGGTCTCTGCCTGGGGAGGAGAAAAGGCAGCAATCCCTGCCTGGCAGGGCTTTGGGAGTGAGACCACTGCAGAATATCCAAATGTTTGTTGGGTTGTTTGGGTTTTTTTTTTGTTTGGGTTTTTTTGGGGTGTGGTTTTGTTGTTGTTGTTGTTTTGTTGGTTTTTTCAGTTTTTGTGTTTGGTTGGGTTTGGTTTTTTTCACAAAAAGAGTTATGTTCAGGGTGGGTAACAGCTGAAGAACAGGGAGAGATTCACTCCTGAGGACAGGCACACCCACAGGGTGAGCTTTAATATCTGACACAGAGCCTTGCAGCATGGGTAAGATACAGACACAACTGGCACAAGCTGTGGTGAGTTCATCCACTGCTTCCTGATGGGAAACACTTCTTGGCACATTTCATAACTGTAGTTGTTCCTTTAGCCTCCAAATCCTAAAGGCTTGATGCTGGAATCATGTTTGCACCACAAATCTCTTCCTTCTATCAAACCACTGTGCGTTGCTGCTGATCCCTCCAAGCAGAGAGCAGAGTCCCAGCCGTGCTGGAGCCACCCAAGACAACCTCGATACCAGTTCAACACAAACCATGTGGATGGCAGTGGAGCAACTCCAGCTCCTGAGGAACGCTGGCAAACCTCTGCAGGGCAGGGCAGCTTTCTCTGGGGCAGCCCTGTTGCTCTCCTGCCCAGATGGTGCAGCTGCAGGAACAAATGTCCTCCTTTGCCGAGCAGCACCGCGTGCTTCGGAACAAAATGCCAATGAGCTTTCCAGATTAAAACATTAAAAATGTATGAACAACAACTGTCGCACACGAGGAAGCTAATATCAGTGGGAGAGCTTTTCCTTTTGAGATCAGGTCAGGCTGTTTTTAATATCACTGTATTCATCCCCAGTTACAGTGCCAACAAGCTGAACACCAGGAAGACTCATTAGATCTTCCTTTGACCTTATAACAGACCAGTGTATTTTACTCAGCTATTTCTAATCGAACAGAGCTGTAAGTCCCAAAGAAGTCAATAGTGGAGAATAGCAGCGAGCCTTACTCTGGAGCCACCAAAAAGGAAAGGATTCTCTTATTTTGTTCTCTTCATTATGTGCTCCAATGACTAAAATCACTTCCCAGTAAAAATAAAACAAACCCTAAAAAACTCTCACCAAACCTACACCTCACTTAATAATATCTGTTTCAGCTTTCAGAGATGGGGCTGTCCTTTTTTTTTTCTTTCTCCTTTTAAGACAGAGTTATTTTCTTCCCAGAACAGACTCATGCACAAAAAAAAATCACCTCAGACCATTTTTTGCTCTATGAAACA
Organism: Hylia prasina; assembly: GCA_013397195.1. NCBI lineage: Eukaryota > Metazoa > Chordata > Aves > Passeriformes > Sylviidae > Hylia > Hylia prasina. Next base: position 533,993 of record VYXD01005237.1, read on the forward strand.
GGCTGAACCTTTCAGGCCTCCTATTGTAAAACAGTTCCTCATACCATCAAATAATTTTAGCCTTTCTTTCCTACCCACTTTCCAACTTTCTCATGTCCTTACAAAGTTTCGGGTCAATATTTTGCTACTTGAGACCTGGCTTTAGTGGCGCTGCAATAAAAGTAAAATCACCTCTTTTCCTGTTATTCAGTACTCCCTTGTTTATATATTTAAAGGCCACATAAATTCCCTTTGTCAGGCCAAAGCAGCAGGATCGATGTGCAGAGGCTGCTTGGATCGCTGCTCCCTTCATGCCATGAGCACTCCCCGTGCTCCAGCCTGCAGGGCTGTGCCCTCGCACAGACCAGCCTGGTGGGTTCCTCATCCCCTTTCCCAAAAAGTTCACTCTCCCCAGCCTCCTCTCCTCTTCACTGCCTACCATTCTCCAGTTCTTAGTGGTTTGCAAAATTTTTTTCATTTTGTGTTTTGCTATAGTCCATTGACACAAACAACAGAGAGCTTTGTCCCTTAGCCCTAATGTGCCCCAGAAACCACAGGTCCATTTAGTCCTGATTCCCCATCAGCAACTACTCCTTGAGCTCTGCCAGGCACTTCGTTATCCATTTAATGCATATTCTAATGTTACTGAATGGTGCTAATGTTTAATCAGCACGCCATTCACTGCCAAGTCAAACACCTCACAAAGTCTAAATGCACTAAATTTGTACGATCCTTTTTGTCAACCAGGCTTGTAATATAATCAGAGAGTAAAAATTAGGTCTCTTTGATAACATTTGCCACAAAACCATGTTGTTTAGACTACTTACTAATTTACTTTTGCATCAGCTTCTGAATTATTTAACACAAAATGATTGCAAACTAACCAGCCTTGAGTCTTAGGAAATGCTTCCTCATAACAACTTTCTCTTTGAAATCAATATGGACACATTTCATACCACCCTGTGAGCATTAACTCAGTCACAAGGCAGCTGTTTAATTCCAGGGAGACAGGACCGAATTTGCTCCCTTTTGGAAGGTTTCACAGCTAAATTGGGCTTTGATGGGACCAGGTGCCTGACCCAGGGCCACAGTACCCAGTTCCTTTTACTAATCCTTCACATGTAACCTGCTTAAAAAGCCTCACTAGTACTTATCAGGCAATGAGACAAACAAACCCCAAAATCTTCAATATGAATTTCTTTGCAAAATCTCAGGAACAGCTTTACCAGAATGGAAAAACTGTGACCTGGGGCATTTGTGCACAGGTCTGGCAGCACACAGCCACTGCTGCACATCAGCTTCTGATTTAGGGCCCCAGATAAATCTGCTCTTTTAACTACATGGGTACAAAGCTAGAGCTGTAATTTTATGGGCTGAAGGATGATCATATTTAGGAAGGGAGCCAGCTGCCAAGAGGATTTTTTTGCTGGTTTCTGTGTAAGGTCCATTCATAAAGGCAAAAATTTCTTTGTACCAAAATTCACCTTTGTACCAAAATCCAGCCCAGGTTATTTGAAGGAGCCTAAACATATCTGAGAACCTCATTCCCCTTGCCCATTCCATACCGTGCTCCTTTAAACCAGTTCATTTTGTCCTGCTGGAACCACTGTTGCCTAGCTCATCAAATAACAAGGAAACCTCAAGGAATTCAGTGGAGAGCTGTGAGTTTTGTACATGAAGAGGATGGCTTGTCTGTGCTCCTGCTGTTATTCAGAAATCATGCAAAATGAAGCTGAGGCAGTGAGCAAAGTACAGACCTGAAGCCTTTATACCTCCTGAGCATAGCTCATTTGCTCTGCTGTCAGTAACTCAAAGCTCCAATGAAAAGAGGAGGGGGGAAAAAAGGAAGACATAAAAGAAAAGGAGTAATTATATGCAAGTCACTAGACTTATCACTTAGCTTTTGGCAAAATATTGACTCCTGAATGATCTTCGTCAAATCTCATAAAAAACAGCCTCCAGGTGATGAATCTTGCCACAGGCATTAAATGGGGTGCTGCTGGAAAAGGAAGAGGAGGAAAATGGTTAAGAAGGCTTAATTTTAATTATGTAAACTACCTGTGTCTGTATTTGGTCACAGCTCTCACAATTTGGAAAAGCAGGATGCTCGAGGGCTTGATTTTTGCTCATTTAAAATATTCATGGCATTTAAAATATCTCCTGAGCTGGGCTTGGTGAGCCTGATGGGCTGAACCAGCCCTGACATCTCCTGCCCTGAGCAGCCTCAGCAGCACCTCAGGATGTTCAGCCAAAACCATGGATCAGAGCAGAAAACTTACAGTGAAGGCTCTGCTGGGACCCCTTAGAAGGCTCTGCTGAGAGGCTTATTGATTTCAGGAGGGAGATGGATGAATGTGCAGCATGTCTGTATCAGCAATCCAGGCATTTTGGACTGGTTTTGCCTGCTGACATTTCACTGTGACTTGGGTTTTTGCACAGGCTTTAACCCAACTACTGAAATCAGGGAGGACAGCACTACGAACAAGGGCTGAGAAGTGGGGAGGAAGAAGAAGAAAGTATTTGTTATCTACTGCAATAATTTATCACGTCCAGACAGTACAGCAGGATAAAGAATAGTCTCATGGATAAAGAATTAATTTGAGACTAGGAGAAACAGGTCTGTCCCAGTCTTGGACCTGCCAAATGGAGACACAGAAAAAGTGCTAAAGTGCTCCCTGCCCACGTGTGGTCAGCAGGGTGGCCCATGCCACAGTCCAAGGAAACCTGAAAGAGCCTCAGTAAAAATCCCAAGGAATAAATCAGTGCTATATATAGAAACCTGGATTTTTCATCATTAAAATATTGCCATAAGCAATGCTGAGATATTCCACACACAGCCTGCCATTTCCAGTTTCCCTCTAATCACTTATCAACATTAATTCAACATTAACTTAGGACCCAGTTTCTTCACCCTCCTCATGCTGGCATCAGGCAATCCACCCATAGTCTCTCCCTCAGACTCCTTTTTTTGGAAGTGATTTTTAAAAATCACTTAAAGTGATTTAAGAATACTCCTAAATGTCAGCTGCAGGCAGGAGAAGACAGTTATTGGTCTGGGTTTAGAGAGAATTTTTGGCTCAGTTTCTTCTTCCTACCCTGCTCATCACTGATGTATTTTTAAATGAATCCTAAAATACACACCAGGAAACTCTATTAAATAAAAATCATGAATGGCATGCAGACTGTGCTATTACTGTGCATAAGAAGATAACAAGACTCAAGAGACTGCCCTTTACATTCTGCTGCTCTTGCTAACTGCAGATCTGGCCCAGCAAATGCACATGTTCCATGAAGAAGAGGGAGTGCCACAAACCCTATGCCTGGGAAGAGGCTGGAGGAATAAGAGATTGCAGAGATAATAGGGATGCCATGAGCTGCATCTCCCTTAATTAACTAAATGATTGGACATGCACAATCAGAGATCCCGAGCGCGTCGTTTGTAGGTTATCAGTGATATCAGACATCAGATGGAGAGGCCCTGGACTCCCCCTGCCAACAAACTGGAGGAAAGAATTAGAATTCTGAAAGCTTTTTAAAGCCAGACTCTCACCTCAAGACACAATAAAAGAAAGCTTTTAGATCATTCCTGGCAGAGGAGTTGGAAAGCTGCCATGCTCAGACAGAGTAACTATGGTAATCCATATCAGGTTGCAGAAATCATCTTTAGCATACAGTCTTTTAAGCCTTCCAAGAAGCTTTCTTCCTAATCTGCTTAAAAATAAAAAATAAAGGGTGTTTCAAGGTCAGACAGTACCAATAATGGGATCAATGACACTGAAGGGGAATCAGGTCGAGGGTACATGTCCCTGAGCATCAACCACTGTCTCTGCAAGGAGAACCAAGAGGCAGGAGCTGAGTGGGAGATGGATATCCCTGTCCTGAGCTCTGCACTGCCATGTGAGCTTGATCATCTATCTCTGCAGAGAAGACTGCACAATTAGGATGCACTGCTGAAAACCAAAGCTTAATTGCTTTGATGCTTAGGTGATTGAGAGCTGAATGCATTAGTACATCAAAATTACTGAACACAAAGGCCTTGATTCTGTTCTGTTCTGTGCCCATATAAGTGATGCCTTGAGTTCCCCTTTGTGGGCACTTGAGGATTACCAGAGCTTCACATGGGCAGGCTCAGCCCTCAGTGACACTTCAACTCTATTTAAATATTTGGGATCACAGCGTGCGTGGTCTAAAGGAATTTGATTCTATTGTTCACTTAGAAAATCTAATAGCATAGAAAATCTAATTCCATTATTTTGAAATTAGTTCAAAATTAAACTACTTAAATCCCCATATTAGGTTAGACCAGACTTTAGCTCTGCTTCCCCCTGTTGTGTGTGTGCAGAGCCTACACTATCATCCATCCAATTCCCTGAGCATTCCTCAAGAATTTGGGGGATCCCTGCACCTCTCAGAACACCCTTGAAATTAAAGGCAGATAGATATTGTTTGGAGCTGGACCCAAAAACCATCAAGCAGAGCAAATGTGGCACAGGGGTGTTTGAAGGAAAAGACAACATATGATCAATAGAAGGGCTGCACAGAGAAATCCCATAAGGAAGACACATCAGATGTCCCTGAGCCTCTGCTGCTTTTCTCTGCTGCCTGTTGAGGCAGACAGCAGCTTTCCCTCCTTGCAAAGATGGCAACATCTCTGATGAGTCCAACACAATGTCAAAACTGAAAACTGTTCCACATCAATCTCAAGCTAAAGGGCCAAAATCTCTGAGATCAATCTCAGAGATAAGGCATCTATCACTGAATGCTTGTTCACACACACTCCTTTTTTTTTTTTTTTNTCCTTTTTTTTTTTTTTTTTTTTTTTTTTTTTGCTATATGGCTGATAGGGGCTGGTTGTTTTTTTTTCCTTTCCTTACATGCAAAATGATTGTTCTAACATGCACAGAGCAGCTGAATGCTTATCTGGCTGGTTCATATGAATACAATAGAGGGCAAACATCTGTGTTTTAGCAGAAAAAATAAGTAGATATCAAAAAAAGCACAGCATGCAGGCAAAAAGCCTCAACAATAATAGATACAGCTCTGGAGATGATTTGAAGATCAGGACTAATATCTCAGTGTCTCTTGTTTTGTGTTGCAAGGACAAGATGCTGAATTGCTGTGATTTTAGTAGTCCATAACTTAATTTTATTCTATTTGATCTAACAGTGCTAGGAATATTTCTTGGGTATGTGCGAAACATTATACTCATTATACATTAAGGTGGTTTTAGGTCTATTACTTGTCTGTAATTTGATTTTAGAATTTAGATCATTCTCCTGTCAGGCGCAGAAGCTGGGGGAATCTCTAAACTGCAATTTAGAAAGGAAAAAAGTAATTATGTGCAATCAGAGTCTCCAAGAAGTGGATCTTTTTATGGGACTGCAGAGCTGCAGGCGAAGGACACTCAGTTATGTCCTGAAAAGGCTACCAGCAGCACCAAGCCTACAGCAGGGGACAAGAATCTGAAGCTGAAGATGTGCACAATGTAGTTTTTTTCCTGCTATTTTTCATTTCTGCTACAATCTCAGACTGTTTTCGAGCACCCCATTCTGGTTCTTCATGCTGTGTCCCTGATCCCTGGGAGGCAGTGGAGAACAAGGAGGAGTGTAGGGCAGGAGCATCTCCCTCGGCTGAGCTGCCATGTGGAAGAGAGCAGTGCCAAGCTGTGCTGAGGATGCCTGGGACAGGGTTTCCCTCTCAGCTGCAGTGCCCACTTCGGCCTCTTTTCTTCTGGGTACAAAACGTCAAGTGGAACCAGTTCCACACTGGTATTTTCACATATTGAATTTGCACGTGCGAAGTGGTGCCAGGCTTTGGGTCCTTTACCTTTTTTTTTTTTGGCCTTCTCCCTGGACACAGCTATTGACACAGGAAGAAGTAAGATATGCAGTAACTCATTCAGTAAAAAGACCTCATAAATCTAGTTCATAAATTCAGCTTGCAATGAAGGCAGATCATTGCTCTCCACCATTTGCATGGCTCCCTGCTGGCCTGCCTGGCTGGGTTTTTCTTTAGGGAGAATATTCACAACCAGTCACCCACCGTGCATATGTTGATTTTAAGACACTGAACTGTATCTTAAGAGGAGGTGTTGTCATTTATGTATCTTCTGTTAATATTCCTGAGTATTATTTACTAAATTCAAAACACTTTTTTTTTCTTTTCCCCCAGAAAGAAACGATCTCAAGGCATCACAGTGAACTTCAAGATTTGTGGATGGAAAAGAGAAAACTTATAGCTCTCTTTTGGCAGGTGAACCCAGCAATGATGATTGATACACCCTCTCGTTTGTGTGACAAGTGCTGCTTTATTGACGGCAGCCTAACAAGACTTTTGCATTGCTCTCATTAGTTTTTCAGAGCACCTGGCCCCTGTTTGAATGTGAAATGGCCACGCAGATGCTGCTGAATCACAGAGGGGGTTTTGCACATGCTTCTGTCTACAAAAGCAAGTCTGAAGGCAGAAGTGCCTCTTTCAGTTCTTGGTGTTACCTGCTTGCTACCCTTTACCTCAACACACCTTTACCTTCCCACACACCAAGAGGACACCTCAGCAGCAGCAGGAGGAGATGATGCCTGGTCTGAAAGCTGCTGGGAGCTGTGCCAGCAGCAGGCAAGAGGGAAAATAGAGATGGTGATTGTAGCTGAGGGTGGGACAGCACTGCCATGTGCTGCAGCCACTGACTCTGCACATCCAGAACGTGCCAACAGCAAGCCACACTTCCCATGGAAAAAGATGAAGAATAGCACCTTCCAATTAGTGAATGCTGCATGTTTTAATAATCTGAACTTTCTTTAGCACCAACATTGGTGGAACATGCTTGTTAGGACAGCTCTGCTGGTGGCTGATCCCTTCAGGAAAACCTGTGCATGCTCTCCATCTATTCCTTCCTGGATCTGGGAGCACTTTGGGACGTGGCTGTACAACAGAGCAGTGCCTTCCTGCCCAAAATCTTTCCCCAGCCAGCTCCAGTTCAGTCTCTGTGCTGATCTCTGAGGAAGAGGGCAACACAGGCAGGAGTGCAGGCCTACAGGGCTGCAAGCAGGTGAGTACAAACACATCCACTGTTCTCTCAAGGGGGTCTTGCACACAGCCCCACCAAAAAAGGCAGGGACTAAAAGCATGAATGAGACTTTATGGATGTCTGCTGTTGGGTTACGTCTCCAGTTGTGATGGAAGGAGCTTGTGCTTTGGGATAGAGATATAGGAGTTGATGCAGATGCTTCTTGTATGCACATTTTCCACCTGGAAAATGTCTGTGAAGACACGGTCTGCTACACCGTGTGTCTGGCACAGGAGGGAGAAACAGATGGAGAGAGCATCTAAAACCTTTTGTTCTCCATAGCTAATAACCTGGAGCTCCTCTGGTATCTAATGTGTGTAGGTTGGCTTCACCTCCATGTGCTTGCTCTTCAGAGGAAAAGCAGCTACACTCATCGTCTGGCTGATAGGAGAATGTGTGACTGTTTTACGAAGAGAAATGGATCAGCTCCTAAAACCATCGTGTCCTTTACAAAATGCTGTTTACAGCAGATCTGTCATGAACATCAGTAACTCACCAGGCCCTTGTAGCACAATATGACATTTTAGTGCCAGTGAAACTGGGACTGAAACCAGACACGTTTTGACACAAGTTTAGAAATTGGGAAAACCTTTTTCTTTTTTTTTCTTTTTTTTTTTCCCCAAAAAACCCTCAAACCCATTGAGCTGTTCTAGTGGAAGACTGCAGTGCTTTTGAACAATGATTTTTCAGCATATCAACTCATGCTCAAAATATAGCAATGATCTTACTTGGACTTAAATAAAATTCTGAAATTATTTCCCCAAGAAAGAGATGTCCATTTGAGTCTCCCTAATAAAATACTGCTGCTGGAAGAAATTTCCTTCCTGCCTCTTGCAGAGTTTGCTGTACACTTTGAAATACCTGCTTTTATTATCCTTTTATTACCCTTAATTTACCATGCAAAGCTACAAATAAGAGTGGCCATAAAATTATCCATCCCTTGTTAAATAAAACGCAGCTGGAATTTGATAGTGGATTCCAGAGGGGACTTCACACTGTGAGAAGGGTCACGCTCCTAGCCCCTCCATGGATAGGAATGCTGACTGACAGGAGGCAAGCAGAGCATCTTCACAGCTCTGGCCCAAATTCACCCTTCAACAACTGGAACAAAAGTCTTTAGCCCCTACAAAGTCCTTGTCTGGTGCTAGAGCCCATGGCTCGTGGCAGTGAGACTTAGACACCCAAACAAAACTTAAAAAAAATTATCTTTCACCATTAAGACTTGCCACAGGAAGCCAATATTGTTCACAGGAAGCCTCACAATTTCCTGTTCATAAGTCATCTGCTTCTCTATGATTTAGAGGGAATACAGATTTTTCTTGGGACATCAGGACTCAAGGGAATTACCTGTAGTTAAACATCTGATTAATGGCTCATTAAGAATCAGCAACAGTGTTTATTCAGTCCCTGTCTGAGTGTGGTTTTGCAATTATGTGCTTTTGAGACTGCAGGTGTGTGAAATATTCATAACCCAAATGGAAATATGATGGAAGTGCAGTTTACACTTACTCAAAGGCTAACTCTTCTGGATTATAAATATGAAACAGAAAAAAGCAGTTATTACTCTGCCCAGGAACTACCCAGAACCTCACTAGATGCTTTACAAACATATTAGGAACTTAATTTCTGTCCCAAATAATTTATGTTAAGTGGCAGAGCCTTCTCGCCCCATCATCCACCTCATCCATGCTACAATTAGACATGAGGCTTTCTTGTAAAAGCAATATTCATCATGGGATAGTTCTTGTAGTAACCACTGTACCCTGAAGGGTCTGTGCTTTTCTGGGGGCACATTAGGGGGAGACGAGAAAGAGGGGCTGGCAGCCCTTGGCTTGGTCTGTCCTTTAGTTTGTGGCCATATATTAAAATTACAGTAGTGGAGATTTAATTCTGCTTAATGGGGAATTGTTCATGGCCCTCATCCCTTCTCTGGCCCCAGAAGAATGTAGAGTTTGGACACTCACTCCTGCACCTGATGCTCTTCTGCTGTTTGCTCCATCAGCTCCTGAGCAGCCACAATCATTGGGCAGCAGCAACAGGGCACTAGTCATTCTAAAATATTAAGTATTTTTAAATATGCAACCATAATGCTCTAGTTTTGAAGATGAAACAAGGACGGGAGAGCAGGAGGAGGGATGAGAGATTGGTTCCTGAGCAAATACTGAGACTCAAGAAGAGTTTCCCCATCCACCTCAGGTGACAAAAAGCTCCTTCTAAAACAGTTAACTTCCCTTCCCTGTGGCTGCTGCTCTAAGCATCAAGCCTTCTCCAAAGGCTGCTTCCCTTTTCCAATTTATTTTATGCTGTTGTTTTTTTAAAAAGGTCATTTCAGAATTCCTCTGGGTCCTATATATTCTGTGCTACCACCTTGCAGAGGCTCTCGGTGGTACCTTACAACTGCATATTAGTCACAGGAGAACAGGAACTGATAGCCAGGCAGAAACAAGTCTAAAAGCAGTGAACCATCAAATGTGAGGAAGGCAGGAGGAAGCTGACAGCTGAAGGACTGTGCAGAGTCCCTAAATCCAAAGCACATTTCTGAAAGGGCACAGTGGGGTTTTTTTCAGAAGTATTTCTTATAGTCTCTCTCCACTGCAAAAGGGAAGGACTTATCTACTTGCCATCACTGATTGCCTGGTGTACAGTGCTTTGCATTAGCCTAAAAGACCACAGTAGAGTGCTTCCAGATGGTGGAGGCAGCAGGCAGGATGGCCAAGGCCAGGCAGTGCCTGGTGCCTGCTCCCCACCCCTGCGGGCACAGCCTGGCCCTGGAGGCTCCTGCTGCCTGCAGGCAGCTGCTGCTTCTCCCCCTGCCCTGCCTTCTCTTCCCCAGGGTGAGAAAACACACAAATGTGCTTCCTTCTTCTGGCTCATGAGCAGGAGTAACCCCACAGAGACACTGTGGATGGGCCTCTACAGCAGGAGGGGAGCTCTGGAGGGGACAGAAGAACCCCCAGGCAGTGACCACTTTGGGCTGAACGCTGCTATGAGATCTAGAAACATGCCCAAACCCATTTAAAAATGTATGTAATGTTGGGAAATCCATCATGGTCTGCGGCAAGCTGTTCATTATTAAAACCATTTGCCTTTTTTTTCCATTCTGAGTATTTCTCTTTCCAGTTGCTGGGCTCAGATAATTCCATGATGTTCTCCACGACATCCAAGGGTCCTCTGCTGCCAGAGTCTTCCTCAGTGTTAGTGCTTGTAAAACACCTCCCAACTCCTCTCAAAGAAATTAATGAACTGAACTCTTATCCTATAAGCCAGGACTTCTAGGACACACACCATTCTTGTAATTTTCCTTTTCCAGAACCACTTTTAAATTTGTGGCATTAGTGCTGTAAAAAGAGTCTGCCTTTATTTCTCTGTATCATGGCAATATCTGCATGAGCTCATTCTCCTCCAGTTCACACATTCAAGGTTCCTATTTAATTTTTCAGCTGCTGCAGGCAGCTGACATTGAGGTGTTTATCATTTCAAAAACACAGTCACCTCAGCCAGTCAGCATGACCTATTTTCCTGGTTCCTGGACCTCATATTTTTTGTCTTTTTCAAAGGACTCTGGTTGTTCATTGGATCCCAATAACTTTGAAGAACTGATTTATTATTTACTAATTTGCCAGTTTTTCTGTCATCTATGATTTTTTGTCTTAGAATTCGGATATTTTCTACTAGATCATTGATAATGATGCTCTATGACACTGAACCAAAAACAGATTGCTGGGCAACTGAAGAGAAGCAGCCACACTGAATGTGGGCTCCCTGCTCCCAGTTATTAAAATACCTGTAGAAGTGAAGGCCAACTTGAAGATACATTTAAAAAAACCTTTTGGAGGTCCTCCAAAATAGAGAGAGACTCTCTGCCAAAAGAAACAAAGCTTAAATCTGCTGTGATTTGGCGTTTTTTGTTTGTTTGTTTGTTGGTTTTGTTTCTTTTAACAGCCACTTTTTCATGAGAAAATACTTTTTAACTCTGCCAGGGCTTTTAAGTTCTGAAGGATAAGGACATAACAGGAAAGCCATCCCATTATTGTCCTGTGAACTCTTTCCTGCTGCTGCCATATATGCAGCATGTCAGGGAGAAAATTTTCCTTTTTAAAATGTCTTTCATCCTTTAAAAATTGAGGAGAGCCACTGTTTACTCTCAGCTGTCATTTTTAGCAAAATAAAGGAGAAAGTCTGGCAAAAAAAAAATCCCCTCCCAACCTTCCATCTTTTTCTCTGTTTGAAGCTATATGCTTGATAAGTTCTAGCAATATGAAGCTTCAAAAATCCATTTCCTTTAAGTTTGAACTAGAATAGTTTCCTATTATAATTTGAATACTGGTCAGGCTTTTCAATCTATGGCAGGAAGGCATTCAAGGATGTGCCAAATGTTAAATGTTAGCATTATTTATTGTAGTATTGTCAGCACATCTTTTTCAAAATAGATCCATACAGAATTGTCTCCAACCCACAGAGCTGTGGCGAAGCAGCAACCTGAAAGTGGCTTTAGAGCACCAAATTTTTGGCAAAAAATATCAAGTAACCTGCAATTCTTGACTCCCCTTGCACTGTGAATGCCTTTTGCCACCTGGGATATTTGCTATATACTTCTAGGAAAGACAAGCTTTGAAACAGCTTCAGAAGAAGACAAGACTGAGAAGAAGGATGTGTTCACACATTTGCTGGTAAGTGTTTCATCTTTGCAGAGCCCAAAAGAAGGCACAGAGAACCAAGCTGTGAAGAGTCTCAGGGAAACCACATATTTAACTTTAGGTGTGTACTTGTACCCAGATAAATCAGGGTTCCTGGTGGCTTCTCTAACTCTCTTTACGACAGGCACTGGAGTTGCTCAGACATTTGCAGTTCTCTTGTTGGCACACAGCTTCTTAATACAGGAGATCTTTTTAAGACTGATACAGAGAAGGTCATATGCTTTTTCCTGAGCTCTGTGATTAATAGTATCCAAGGCTTTAAAAATATATAGGAAGAGACAATAATTGTCAAGGTTTAGGTGTATGTCTAGTGAATTCATTGCTTCCTTTAGGAGACAATTTGCCATACCTCTGATGGAGTAAGACAGTCTTGTAAACAAAAGAAACTCTAATGAATATAACAGGGAAGGGAATGAGGCTTTTGTCCCCATTGTCACATAAAATGTCTCCCTCTCCCCTTCAGTGCAGGAATACTTATCAATACTATGTTTGAATCCCACCTAATAATAGCAGAAAACAGAATAATTTTGCGGAACTAAGACCAGCTTCTAAAAGCAGGAGAGGTTCAGTCCCAGCATCATTAAAATTAGAGTCCAGTTCTCAGTCTCCAGCCTGTGATCCCCCAGGGCAGGGACAACACTGCCCTCAGTGTCATCCCCGAGTTGTTGAAGGCTTGTCCACTCCACAGCCAGGGAAGTCTGTCCCTGGGAAGCCCTTCTCCATTTCTTTCATCTAAAAACCTTCTCCAGGAACCTGAGGTCTTGTCATTGTCAAGCACACAGAGCAGACCTACCCTTCATTTCAGGGTTTCCAGCCAAAAAACCCCACAACCAGTGCTCTAATTAGCAGCTCTGCTGACTTTTTCTGGACTGCAAAAGATTGAGGAGTCACAGCCAAACTTTGATTTAAAATCAAGAGAGTTACAGCCTGGTCTTCCTTTGAGAAGCAGTGATTTCTGCACTCAGGGACTCATTAGGGAGGGAGCTTCTACCACCATACATATACTTTATTAAAAGGCTGAACATTTTAATAGATGAGATGTTCCACGCAGTTCCTCCATTCTACCCCTTCTCTCTCCATGCCCACCAGACATCTGTGGGGATGGGGCAGCTGCACCAGTTCCCTGGTTCATCCAAGGGAATTTTATGCAGGAAAAAACCCCCATTCTGCAGTGAAGGTTACTTTGCTGGTTATATAAGGGCTTGAGGTGGGGATTTTTTTGGACTCCTCTGTTACCAAGGCTTTTCAAAAGTCCACAATAGGCCCAATTTAGCTCAACCCTCCACTGAGTGCCTTGCAGCAACTGTGAGAGCAATTAAGCAGCATTATTCCCCAAGCTGTCTTCTCCTCAATTATGTCGGCAAACAAAGAGGCGTGACTGGGTAAGACCCTCTCTGTTACACAAACCAGCCCTACTTATTTTCACTTTGATCAGGGGAGTGAAGTCAGCAGGGAACAGGGAAGGCAAAGCAGCACGTTCTCTCTTGGACTTCTGAAGTTTACAAATTAAAAAGAAAAAAAAAGAGAGAGAGAGAGAGAGAGAGAGAGAAAGAAAATAATGATGATGTGTAATTGGAAACTTAACCCACCCTTAGTGTAGAGCACCAGGCACATCAGGCAGGACAGTGGGGCCTCAGGTTCCTGGGACTGGGAACTGAGCAGCCATTATAGTTAGCTTAATGAAAAACAACATCAAATTTCCATTGGGAGTCTATCTTTCCAAATCCCACCTTTTTCAGAGGAGCTCATAAAAGGATAATCTATTTTTTGTATCCATTTCTGTTTCTGACTAGGCAAGGGATACCCTTAATTGCTGTGCCTCTACCTCATCTCTTAAGAAAGTAAATAAAAGCCACAGAATTATGATAACTTGAACTATGCTATTCTTTTATTGGTATAAATGTATGGTTTATATACATTTATACCAATAAATTATACATTATAGTCCGCTGGATATAAAACAAGTATGTATTACATGAACTAAGAGTGTATTCTCTTCTTTCTTTCAGATTTCAGTAACTGAAACACATCCTTTGGGTTAGGTTTTATTTAATTGGGCTTATTTGGGTGCAGATTTTTTGACTGATTTAGACAGAATTTTTTTATTGTGCTGAGACAGAATAAATGTTGCCCCACATCACAGACCCCCCCATCACCTCTGCAGTCTCTGCTAGAAAAGCCAACTTTGCATTTCTCAGCTAATGAAACATTCTGGGCAGGCAGGGTTACCATCAGACTCTCCCCACTGAAAGGCAAAGTGCATCACAGTGTTTCTATTAGCTATTAGCTATTTTGACATCACTCTTACAACACTCTTGGTCTTGCCTGTAGCAGCCCAGAAGACAGGAGCTGTGCAGGTTCCTCCCTGGGAAGCAGCCTGGGGAGCTGCAGGAGCTGCACCACCTGGGAAACCTGCACATCTCCCTGGGCCAGCTCCCCACCAATGTCTCCAGGAGGTTTGAACACAGGCCTTGCTGGAGGGATTGTTTTTTACACATAAATGTAGTGTTTGCAAAAGCCGTGGGTGCAGAGTAATGGAAGCAGAAGCTGCTTCCTTATCCACAGGCCTTTGTCTTGAAGCATGAGAGGTTCTGATGGCTGGGGAGAGAGTGAGAGGAGATTAGAGCTCTTTATATAAAAACTTTCTCGACCATTGCTTCATTTTAATCTCTTATTTATTACTGGTTGCATCTGCTTATAAATTAGGCCAGTAAGTTGTCTGGAGCTCTTAATAGCACATTTCACTGCTGCTTTGAAAGATCATCTGTACAGTCAACAAAATAATATTAATGGGTCATTACTCCAGTAAAGCAAACCACTGAATGGTAACAGCAGCAGAATTAACAGGATGGTGATAATGAACTCTTGGAACTTCTTTAGTGCTGGGTATCAAAACACTTTCCTAAGGAGACCAGTATTTTTACCCCATTTTATACCTGGAGAAAGAGAAAAGGAGCAATATCTGGACTGTCAGACAGAAACACAAGCAGATGTTTGCAGCTCAGAAACTGAAATGGATATTTCTCACAGGCCATACCCTAGAGTTTTAATTTTAATTTATTGTCACCTTCTCTCTAAGTCTGAGCCTCTGCCAGCTCAGGGAAAAGCTTCTCTGAAGCAGGAGGAAAAGCTGTGGTTGCCCATTGCCACTGTCATGTCACTCCCCTTTGCTAGTTCATGCCTGCAGAATTTCATCTCTCTGGAGGTACTTTTCTCTAGAAGAGCTCCTAGAAGGAGCCCTAGAAGGAACTCACTCCCTAAAGCCAGGCTGTGTGTACTACTGGGGTTTTTTTAAGGCTTGCCTGAATTTCTGTGGGAAAAATAATCCAAAAATCCTCTGTGAACTTGCTCAGAATCAAAGTAGCCTGAAGTGATTTAAGCTAAGCTAATGAAGGCCTGACTGAGCTTCTCTGCTCAAAGCTTTTGATGCCATTTTAATCATCCACTTTATCACACCCTAATTTTGGGCCAACAGCATTACAGACAGACCCTCTCAAAATAAAGGAGAAGCACAAGAAAGGACTACAGAATGTGGGTGACTATCAATAAGAATTTTCCTAGTAACTATGCTACAAAAGCCAGATCTTACAGTCCTGATGAGGGAAGACAAGAGGGATCTGCATCAGAGACTTGTGAAAAATGAAATCAGGAGTTTGGCAGTCCAGAATCCTCCAGAATCTCCAGAAGAACCAAGGATGGAGGGATTCAATGCAGATATCTCTGACTCTTATGTCTGGAGAGGAGCATCTGAAAATGTAACTCCCTAAGGACCAAACTCATGACAAACTCAGGTTTCACCCTTTCCTTTTGACCCTTTTTCTCAATTTCTCATGAATTCCAGACCAGCCTCAGCATGGTCAGGACCCAGTTCCTCCTTCCCAGTGCCAGAGGATGGGATCCAACAGCACATTCCCAGGAGTGAGCCCAGCCTCCTGGGGACCTTCCCCTCCCAGAAGGAGGGAGCTGAGCCTGCAGCAACCACACTTCAAATACTTTAAAAGACAGGTTTTCCTGCTAATCTGCTCCCTTGAACAGTCAGTGCTGGAAGCAGACCAATGCCTTGGAGAAATACTTCAGTTTCTCCCAGCTTTGGAACCTGGGCATCGTTTTTGATCTGCCTTGTGTGCTCTCACTAGATCAATGTATCATCACAGCAGTTCCCTCTGCTGAAATAGGGCCATCCTTCTCCCAGCACAGCAGAGTGTCTCATCATCTTAGACTGCAGATCAACTCTAATTTTCTCCTCTCTAACACAGAAACTGCCATTTTGCCCTGCTTGTATCCTCTGAGAACAACACTGTAAAGAGAATTTTCTTACCTTCCCTTCAGACTATGTCCTTCCCTCCTAACACAGCCCTTCTCTCACCCTTCTTTCGTGGCACCATCAAACCTGAGCTGCTTGGTCTGTATTTTCCAGGAGCTTCACAACTTTTATCTGCCTTACCCATCTTTTTTCACTGAGTTTCAACAGATCATCTCTCACCTTCAATCAGCCCCAGTGCCAGATGGAAGCAGCCCCAAATCCTCCCCCTACCCCTCTCAATACAGCTAACTAACATGAAAACAGCAACTCCTCCCTTCTGTGCCAGAGACTGTGGCAGATGGCACACCCTGTTTATTGCAGGATAATCCTTTTTAAAAAGAAGATAAGGAAAAAGAAATACACAGAAAGTTTAATGAGGACTTTGAAATGGAGTTCCTACATGTGTATACAGACTGGGAGTCATCTCTGGGGTCACCAAGTACAGTCCCTTCTAGCACGTGCACTACATTGTATTAACTCTCCATAAACTTACTGAGCTGTGGCTGGTAGATGGGATTCTGTTCATTGTCATTCCTTCCAGAAAGCTGCTCCAGCCTCCCTGTCTTAATGGCTAGAAAACTTACTTTGATTTCCAGTGTGATTTTATTGGTCTCCAGTGCAAACAGTCCTTTTTTCTCCCTAAGGTTTTTACGGGCAGTAATCATAACCCTGCTAAGACTTTATTTTCCTATAATCAACAAGCCATGCTCCTTTAGCCTTCTCTTGTAAATCAGGCTCTCCATTCTCTGATCTCTCTAATACCCCCATCTGTGTGTGTCTGTGTTTTAATTCACATTTTTAAGTATAGATATTCACAAATGGCTGTAACAAACAAGGATGCTGAAAGCTCCTTACCTATGCAGACAATACTTTTGCTGATGTAAGCTGGGTCCTTTTCACAACTCATCACAAAGTGGACATAATTTCATCCAGAAATTTTTATTCTGTAGACCTGATGCCAGACTAAAAGGCCTGTACACACTGGTCTCTCTATTACTCTCCCTTTCTTAAATACAGACACTGTGTCTGCTATTCTTCAGTCACACAGTGCCACCCTTGAGTTGATAGATTTATTAAAAACTCTTACTACCAGATTTGCAATTTCACACATCAATTCTTCCAGAACTTTAGGAGCAAAAGTTTCCACTCTACAACTCTCCACTCCCCCCAGCATGTGCCATGGAAGACTTTAAGCTTTTATTCCACTTATGGTGAGGCAAACTCTGTTCCCACGTGCTCCTTCCCTTTAGTCACTGCATTTTTACCCCTGTGCAGACTGGTTGAACTTAAATTTCTGCACACACACGTTAAGATGTGATCCCCAGCATGGTGAGTGATGGTTTCATGCCTACAGTGAAAGTAGGATATTGGATTTGTGCTGAAATGTTAAGAAACAGATAGGATGTATTAAGCATTTCAGAAACTTAACGGGAGTGTTAAGATGAACAAGTATGGTTTTAAAATCTCTTTGTAATGCTTGAGGTGGAATAAGCACCATGTATCGACTGGGCCATTAAAAGAAAACCACTCCCAGGCTTTCAGTGCATTTCTGCAATAAAGTGAAATGAACAACGCTTTTGGCAACCACCAGCTCAGTAATTGCCTGGGAGCCTCGTGAGAAACTGAAGCCCAAAAGACGAAGGAAAGAGGGAATAATACAAAAAAAAAAAAAAANAACAAATATTGCAAGACACCTAAACAGTTATTTCACTGCTACAAAAAAAAAATTGCCATATGCTTTCTTTAGGAACAGCATTCTAGCACTCTTTCTTTTGATGAAATCAATGGAGAGCACCAGAGGAGTCCATTAGCATCAGAGTCAGCTGCTGTGCTGTGGATCTGCTCTCTGATATCTGTGGGAGCCCTCAAATTCTCCTTGTACAGCCCTGTTTAAGTCTGCCTGACACAAAAATGGGCCCCACAGCTGGAACACTCCAGGTGAGGCTGGACTGGAGCTCAGGAGCTGCTGAGCTCGCTGGGCTGCGTCAGGAGGAGCGGGACGCTCTCTCTGCTGCTGTGTTGGTGAAAGTCCTGGGAGGCAACAGGCACAGGGAAAAGGCTGTGGCCATGAAATATTTAAGAGGCAAGAGATGTGAGTATGTGGGGCACCAAGAGGATAGCTGCAGCTTCTCCTTACTATTTCACCCTGGGTACGTCCCTTTGCAGGCTGCCATGCGGCAAGGTGCAAAACACAGGTTACATCTTTTCCTTGCCTCTCCCTGAAGCACAGATGCTGGAAGCCAAGGGGGGCAGGCAGGTCCAGGAGGCAGGCAGGAGGAGCAGCCTCCTGGCCTGGGCTGCCATGCTGCTGCTAAGCAACGTGCAGGCACAGCCTGCAGCCTGCTCGGAAAACCAATCAAGGCAGCGTCGCGCTCCCCTCGCGTTAAATGTCAGTTTACAAATGGAAGTGACAGATCACAAACCATTCCCCTCTGTAGCGATGTGGTCTCATCCTGAACCCATCTCCCTGTGCCCGGCTGGTGCAAAGTGATTCCACCTCTGCTAAATGACTCCCAGAGTCTCCAAAGTACAATTTTGTTTTATAGTCGCTGTCAAACCGAAACGTTTCATGTTAATTTCTTACAACCTACTCCACTGTCTGCTCCGCTCCTATTTGATATTTATTCCCCTGTCAAATGTGCATTTATTTGCTGACATTTTTATTAAATTAGACTGTAATAAATCTGTCTGCATTTACGTTTATGTCCCTTCACGCGGAGGACCCCAAAGCAAGTTCCATGCATTAAGTGCATGGCCAAATGCTCATAAGCATTTCACAGAGGGTAAATAAAGTCAAAGTACTGGTAATCACAAATGATAACGGCTCAACCTGGCCAGGCTGGAAAGGGACCAGGGGAAGCAATGTTTTTGTAGCAGTGGGCAATCATCTCTCTCCTGAGCAAAGAGGGAAGTTTCTGGGAACAGCCCCTCTTCCAGACTGTGAAAATTCACACTTTTTATTTTCTTCTAGACAGGATAGAGAATTTCTTGAGCCCCACTGTTAGCAGATTTTCAGCAGTGAAAAACAGCTTTTAAATGGTTGCAACTTACAAAATGTTGCTGTAAGATACATTACAGATGACATTCCAGTGTGCAGTTAGTGTTCAAATGCTCCCCAGCTCTTAAAAGAGCTTTTAAAAACCTCCTTAGCTCACCAAACCCTGAGTAAATACAATTTTGCATGGTGAAAGTGAGGCATAGCAGAGTGGGATTTGCTTGATGTTGCCCATCAAGCCATCACCAGTCAGGAATGAAGATCAGAACAGCTAAATGCCATCTGGAGAAACCTGGGGCACCACATCAGCTGTCTCACATTTGTGCCATTTGACACTTCCCCCCAAAACTTCCAAAGAGTATTTTTTGTGTGTAGTAACCTTTTTTTTCATGGCAACAACAGGGAGAAGAACAAGTTAAAAATTCACAACAGCAAGGTCGTTCAAGGTTGAGGCTTTTCCTCATCCCCCTCCTGCTGTCCCCTGTCCTGTCAGGGGTGCCTGATATCATGCAGCACACGTGCCCTGCAATTCCTGGGTGTCTCTGTGGCATCTTAACCAGGGGCCTCACGCCTTCCCGCTCCCTCCACGCCACTCACACCCAGCTTGATGAGAGGAATGCAGAGGAATTCAGAGCAGCTCCCTCCAGCTTCAGAGGGCTCCGAACACAGGAAATTTTTTTGCTAAATTACGATGTCTTGAAATTGGCAACAGCGCGCTGATTATGTCTCATTGTGGCTGTGATGTCCTTGGCGATGGAGCTGGGAGACCACAAAGTGAGTATAATGCTCCTCTATGTGACTCTAATGACTGATGATGCTCTGCTGTGGGTAGCAATTTTGAAATAACTGAGAAAGACGAGAGAGAATATTGCCTTTGTCTTCTTGCTTCGGAAGAAGTTTACGTGTAACTAAGGAGTACAACGCAGCGCTGCCAGCCACACACGCTGCTAATAGGGGAAATTTGCAGCCCCATCAAGCAGTTTGTGCTAATCTGCCCCATATAGAGCCCTGCAGGGCAGACTGAGCTGCTGAAGTGGGGAAAGGTGGGTGCTCACTCCTAGGCAGGGTGTCCTGACATGCAGGAAGGAATCTCAGGACACAGGGACAGCCAACAAACGCTGCAGACCACAAGACCACAATGATAAATTAAATTAAGTGTAGCGTTTTTTTTAAACTAGGCACCAGATGCTTTCCTCACTCTGGTTGTTTCCTGTCATTCTGATAGCTCAGAGGAACCATCTCACTGAATGAAACAAGCGCTGATCCCGCAGAGGGATGAATTGAATGCTTTGGTGACATGCAGAGAATGCAGTTATGTTGTCCTCGAGACCTGACCTAGTATTGCTGTTTGCCAACCCTCTGTGCCACAGAGAAGTGCCAGCGTGCTCTGGAGTGTCTCCTGTGCTCTGTGACCCTCTCACAGTCAACATATGCACAGGGGACACACAGAGTGTCCCACATTAGACAGGGATGATGGAGCTTCTCTCCTGCCTTAACCACGCTCTGACAGAGCATGAAGGACTTCAGTGCATATGGATGTCACTGTCAGTCAAAGGGAAAACACCGAGCCAGCAATCATCCTGTGAGTGGGGAGGTGAGGAGGGAGACACGGGGAGCCTGAATGCAGATCCCACCCCTGACATGTCCTGCAGGAAGCTCCAGATCTCTTCTGAGCACCACCCAGGGTCTTGTGCCCATCCCAACCCTCCATAAGGAGACCCAGAGACCCGAGCCCTCCCCAGCCAGAGCAGTTTCAGCTCAGCCTGGCTGAGGGACCACTGAGCACAGCCACCATCACACGTGAGCTATTTTAGTTTTTACACACTGTCTGAACGAGCCAATTTAAACTTGTGCAGGTCAGTCTCCAGAGATTGAAGACTGACATAAGAGGGACACAAAAATCTATTTCTGATCTGCCAGAACAGCAGGTCCTGAGAAGTCCAAGTGCTGTGCTGGCAGCGTGGTTTGCCTTTGAGGGATGAGAAATCAGAAAAGAGGAGGTCAGCTAACTCCAAGATAACACAGCTGATTTGGAGAAGTGTCAACATGAAGTCATTGCTTTGATGGTCATTAGGGCTCCTGAAGATAATGCACTGAGCAAATTTTCTTATCGTCCATCCTGAAGGATTTTAAACTCAAGATATTGTTGAGAAAATGAACTCCTTGCTTAAACCCCAGTGCAGACTTGATTGCCATGGTGGCCTTTCTGTTCCACAGCCCCAGTTTATTTATCTTCCCCCTTCCCACTGCTGCAGGAGCCAATGAAGAACAGAAATGTACCAACAGGTTTGAGTAGATCTGTGTGGAAATCTTTCCCTATGAAGAGCACAAGTCAGTGCCCTCAGTATTTGATCTCAACCTGCCTGAGCTCCCAGAGGAAATGCAGAGAAGGCAATGTTTTCTCACTTCTCGGGAACAATTTAGGTGGGGCATATAAATCTGTGTCCTGTTCCACCCAACAACAAACCAGAGAAACTTTTTGAACCGCAGGAGACTGATCACACCTAAAGGGTGCTCCAACAAGCCGCCAAGGCAGCACACAAGAGGTTTTCTGTGCACCAGAATCCCATCTCTTCTCCTGCCTTGTATTTCTCCTTCTAAATGGAAACCGTTCTGAGGCAGTTTGTGTGCCCTTAATGCATTGCAGAATATTGCACCTTTCTGGGCAAAATCCACTCCTTGCACCAGGTGAAGACCATGCCCAACACCTGTTTCCACCTTAGTCTGGCGGACTTTCCACAACTCTAAACGGGGATGACAGCTCTGGTGGGTGATCTCAGGGGGATCTAACACAGGCAATTTAAAAAGTCAGTGCTCCCAGCAGTCCACTCTCCCCCAAACAATTAGAGGCAAACATGTGCCTGCATTTCAATGCCTTCAGCGTGGAGCTTGGCATATCAATGTGAGCCCACCTTCAGACAAAGCACTGAGCTCACCCTGAAGGGGCAGTGGCTCGTGGCAGTAGCCAGGGACAGATCCCTGCTAGCCCCATCCCTTGAGCCCATCTCTTCTCACTCAGCCTCCTGCCATTCATGGTGTTTGCTGCTTCTTGCAGGATCTCTTGGCCAGGCTGTTTTGAGAGAGATTTGGTGCTGGTGCACGCAGTGGGCAGTTGTGGTTGCAGTGGGAGTCTGTGTGTGTGTGTGTGCCTGCAAACCACACAGGGAAGCCCAGCCACGGGGATGATTTTTTGCACAGAAATTTGCACCTATCCAAGCGAGCAGCTTTCCCACCTTCTCCTTCCCCAGACCCACTTTGGTGTTCCAAATGAGTGGGTTTTGCCTCTTTTTCTACAAGTGAACATTGCTTTTCCTCAGAAACACTGGGGAACAATTAGAGCAATGAGAAAATGGTAAAAAGAACACAAACACATCTCGTTCCTCATGGCACTGACAGCCAGAGTGCTGTGTGGTATGGCAGAGAGCAGAAACATAACACATTTAAAAACCAAACAGGTGAGCACTATCTGTACTTTAAATCACTCATAACCACTCTCGCTTTGCTAGAAATATTTCAGGAAGCCAGAGCACCTCCGTGGCCCTGTGAGCACATTTAACAGTCCTTGGTAATTTGTCACTTGGGATGGCAATCACTGTTGTGCTGGTTTTGTCTGGAGTAGAGCTAATTTACCTCATAGTAGCTGGTGTGGGGCTGCGTTTTGGATTTGTGCTGGAAGCAGTGTTGGCAATTCAGGGATGTTTTCATGACTGTCAGGCAGGGCTTACACGGAGCCAAGACCTTTTCTGCTCCTCACCCCAGGGTTCAGGGGGCTGGGGGTGCCTGGGGAGCTGGCAGGGGACAGAGCCAGGACAGCTGACCCCAACTGGCACAAGGGACATTCCAGGCCATGTGGTGTGCTGCTCAGCATGGGGGGACACAAAGGAATGGGGGGACTTTCAGACTGACGGCGTTTGTCTTCCCGAGTCCCTGTTGTGTCTGACAGAGCCCAGCTTTTCTGAGCCTGCCTGCCCATGGGAAGTGGAGAAGGGATTCCCTGTTTCTCTTTGCATGTGTGCACAGCTTTTGCTTTGCCTATTAAACTGTCTTTGCCTCATTTCCTCCCTTCCACACTTCTGATTCTCCCCCTCCATCCCACTGTGTGGAGCTGAGCTGCCAGCTGGGGTTAAACCACAACTGTATTTTTTTTATACTGTTTCATTTGTGGCAGCACTGCGGTACAAAAACACTCAAACATTGCTAGGTTAAAACATGTGTTTTCCCAGTGGTAATTAGTACAAGAAAATCAGGCTAAACGTATTAATTTGAGTTGGCTTTTTCATTCTCTTCCTGTAGTTTTACACTTCACAGTCACAATAATTGTAGCCCTTATGAACAATTATGTGAAATTATGTAAAATGCAATATGATCAAGGTATTAGACTATTATTATCCCAGCTGTAAATGCATGAATCATTACTACAGAGTACCTAAAACCCCCAGAATTGTCTGTCAGTTGGAGTTTAGGGGCCTTTTTCTGTCTTTTGGATGTTGATGACAATTAAATCATACCTTGATGAGTATGAAAGGAAAAAATCCAGCCTAGCTATTATGAGTCCTCATTAGGAAGCAAAAGAGTGGTTTTCATGTTTTGCCATTTAGTTAATTGTCTGGCTTGTGACTTATCTGAGTCTTTTCTGAAGCAGGAATGCAGGCAGGGCTGGATGTGAGGGGAGCCCTTGGGGATCAGCCTGGTGGGGAGAGATTTGTCAGGCTGGAAGAGGGCTTGACTTGATGTTTATTGAGTGACCTGTTGAATGCATGACAGAGAGCTCACTGATGACAGAAGGATCTTGAAGGACTTTAAATATGAATGAAGACAGAAATTTCCCTCTTTTGGCCCCTGTTGCTTTGCATCCCGGGGTGCAGTGATGCCTGTTTTCTCTTGGGCATAAAAAATAGAAATAGTTTTAAATATCTTTGTATTGTATGTGTGTCTATATAAACCTCCATAATTTAAAGACAGATTTTCTTTTTTTTTTTTCTTGGAAAGGTCAACCATCTTTGTAATTGTGCAAAGCTACATCCTACTCCTTCAACCTGACCTCAAAGTCAGCAGGAGTGTAGACAGATGAGGAGTCTCAACATCACAGTCAGATACCAGGATGTGTATTCATTTCCCTCTGTGCTGAAGGAGAGCTATCCCCACTCATTTTGGAGGAATTAAATTAGTATGCTGGGGGAAGGAACACCATGACCTGTTTCTTTCTGTTTCCTATGGATGTGTGTGATGATCTGAATGTGAGACAAAACTGGAGATTGCTCAGGAAATTCTCATATAATTCACTCTCTCCTAAAGCTTGCAGGAACCATGAAGATCATATTACAGTGTTACAGAAAATAACAGAGCCTTGAAATTAGGTGGGAAAGTCATGGAGAGAAATGTGGCTGAGCCAGGTTCTATGGAAATTATTTACCGTTGTCTTTTTTATGCTAAAAACAGAACAGAGATAAAGCACTAACAAATATGGGACAAAGTGCCTAATGTATTGAAAGTTGAATAACCACTATGAATTGGTCAAAATAATGGAACAATTATTTATATGCAAACCTGGAATAGAGAAATTCTTGCCCAGGATGGTAAAGGTAATGGGCTGGATTTATCTTTCTCATTGCTCCTATAACCCATCCCTCCTCTTTTTCCTGATCAGACCTGCAGCAGCACACATGGATTTGCTGACACTACTGGTCCATCCAACAGCTGCAGCACCAAAACTGGACAGATAATTCATTTAAGAAGAGGACACTGGACCCAAAATAACAGGAAATGTTTATCTTCCCTGTGAGGGTGGGGAGGCACAGAGTGCCCAGAGAAGCTGTGGCTGCCCCTGGATCCCTGGAGGAGTTCAGTACCAGGCTGGATGGGGCTTGGAGCACCCTGGGATAGTGGAAGGTGCCCCTGCCCATGGCAGGGGGTTGGAACAAGATGATTTTTAAGATCCCTTCCAATCCAAAGCATTCTGTGATTCTGT
This sequence comes from Hylia prasina, assembly GCA_013397195.1. Lineage (NCBI taxonomy): Eukaryota > Metazoa > Chordata > Aves > Passeriformes > Sylviidae > Hylia > Hylia prasina. The sequence goes on from VYXD01005237.1 coordinate 558,998, forward strand.
GAAGTGTCAAAGAGGTAAAATGATTCATCAAGGAAAGGACACCACAAATGTTCCCCTTCTCCAGCTCAAAATACAACAGTCACTCCCTAACAGCTTGCTAAGGAGAGCTGGGGCTTTTAAGGAAATTACAGGGAAAAGCTGATGCCTCTTTTTCTCATTCATGGAACCAAACCCTGATTTCAGTGACAGGTACTGCGAGCAGGACTCAAATAATTCTTTAATCTAAGGGCAGGGTGCTCAGTGTCTCCATTTGGAGCAGAAAACCATCTCCTGATTTAGGTTTTTGCCCACGGGGAGCAGTGATAGGACTGTTTGTATCTGGAGTCAGGCTGCAGATGCCCAAGTTTGCAGTAATTATGTAACTGGCAAAGCCAAGCCTGTTAAACTTTAGATCAGCATTAAAAACTGCAAGAGAAAGTTATCTACCTAATTGCCTGGAAAAAACGATGCCCCTCCATTTGCAAGAAGGAGACAATATTAATTGTCTCTTAATAACACAAGATGTTGTTCAAGAGCCTTGTTGGACTTTACTTTTTCCTTGAAAAGGAGAAAAAGAACCCTGAAAATAAAGAAAAGTGTGCAAGGGAGGAAGCTAATATAACTAGAAGTGAAATGTTAATGTTATTTCATTAAATGATTTGTGAAGAATGAGATAAGAGATCAACATTCTCAAAGAATAATTTCTTTAAATACCTTGTGCTCAAGATTCCCCTCTAGGCAACTTTTCATCTTTCTTCATTAAAAAAATAGCATTAAATTTTATTAAAGAGTCCCAATTAAGCTGGTAACTTGCTTCAAAGAGCATCCAGGCTTAGGGGGATATGTTAAACGTTAACAGTGATGGGAAGATTCACCCGTAGAGCTGATTTTAAAAACAGCATCTTTCTGACTGGTACAATTTGGCTTGCACACCCTTGAGGCATTCTCCCAGACCTACTGATACTTATTTTGGGAAGCAGCACATAAATTCTTGGCTTTAAGGTCAAGTAGATGGCGAAGTTGGCTGTAACAAATGCAAACTTTTCCTGATAGCTTTGGAAGATGTCAAAAACTAATTTCTAAAATGAATGCTTTTCTTAGATCCCGAATTGGTCTGATTTGAGGGTGGCACCACACGCAGCAGAAGTGAATTTAGCTTGAATTGAATCCTGTGAATTCAGCTTGCCTTGATGTTTAAGTGGAGTTGGCAATAAACACAACATCTCAAAAATAATACCCAGAGTCTTGGCTGGAGACAGCTCACACAAACAAAGATTTTGGTCCCACCTTAATTCTCATGGTCAAAACCAATAGGAAAGCAAACACATTATATTGTTTTCAGAGGAATACTCAGGGTGTGAGGCTTGAAAACAAAAGACAGAAGTTGCCAAGGACCCTCATAGCCTGGTGCTTGGGAAAGGGGCTGGATGGGTGCAGGGTGATCCTGAGCACACCAGCAACCCTTGGGAGAGGTGGGAAGCTGTCTAGGGACAGGGGCAGAGCTGCAGAACACCTAATGCTGACAGGGGTGGAAAACTGCCTTCAGATCCTACAGGGCATGAAGTGAGTGCTTGTCCTGGCCAAACGTTCTTTGCCAGTGGCTGACTGTGGGAAAGGGATGACCAACACTCCACCTTCATCCTTTATGGTCTGGGGAGGAAGAGCAAAATATAAATACAAATATCACAAACTCAGCCTGAAGATTTACTAAGCCACAGCCTGAACTCTGTGGAAAAACCCGAGGGAAAAAATTCTGAGAAAACCACTTGCTATGAATCGTGTACAGTGACAATAGATAAATAGGACAGGAAGAAAAAACTGCAGTACTCCCAGGTCCCTGCTGATCCCAGTGGAAACAGAATGGGAGAAGGAGTGAAGGACAATTCTTCCACTTGAGAAAACCATCTTCCATCCACCTTCTCTTGTTCCTGTGGCAGATCTCCTCTCTGAACGATGCTGCACAAGGAGATTATTTATTCAGCCATCCAAATGTCACTTTCTTATTTAGACACTGATATAGTCCTTTGCTTAACATTCACATCCTGCATTTCCTTCAGTTCTAATTGAGTGCTAATTTCACATTCATTCTTCATAGCCACGTTTAGACAAGACAGCCTGTGGTGCATATTTAGGGGGGGTCTATTATTATTATTTATTTTTTATCAGAGTATGTCATTCCCAGGCAAAGGATGTGCTGTCTGCAATGTAATTTTATATGCTGGATAACACTTGCATCGACTGGGAAGCACACAAGTCAATTGCATATTGTATTGCAGATTATTTTATATTTATTATTTGCTGTCAAAGTGATTTTGAAAACCAATGCTTATGTGCTGTGTGTACTTTACTATAAATAGGGGGACTCCTGAAGAATGTACAGGGAACGGGATAAATATAATTTGACAATTCTGTCAGAGGTAACCTCCGCTTCTTTCCAATCTGCCACTTGCAACAAACAAGCCAAACTGGTGTTGAATGCAGAGAAAAAGAGCTGGAGAGTCTTAGTAGCAAATATTACAGTGGGCAGATACAGGAAGGTTTGCTTCACCAGTTTAGGAAGGTGCACAGCAGGACTACATTTTCCTAAGAAAATGATAAATGGCACCCCTGAGATAATGCCTCCTCTTTTTCAGCTCTTTTTTCCCCCTTGTTTAATTCCTCTTACAGGAGTAAGGTTTAATATTATACTCTTCTCCCTCTTTCAATGAGACAGCACATCTCACAAGGGAAAAATCAATTCTAAGTGGGAATTGTGTATATTGCAACATTTATATACAATAATTCTCCCCTCCTCTCCCTTGTACACGTCTCCATCAGGGACAAATAATGGAGCCAATTTGCTGGGAGCACAACATGGCAGCAGCTTTGCCCCAGGGCTGGCTGAACAATTTTACCTCTTCTCAGGCAACAGGAGGCTGCTGAGAAGTTCTTATCAGCCCAGGACGCACAGGGGCTTTTAAGTGGAAGGGGGAACAGAACAGAATTCCTTGGAAGTGGTCTAAAATGTTGTACTGGTGTAATTATGAGTGATGCTAAGGCTTGTCAGGCTTATGTTACTTCTTTTCCTTCTTTTCTTCTCCCTTCCCTGAGAGCTGGCACTGCCATCCAGGTGACTGTGGGCTAAGCCAGGTGGATCCATCCTAAATGGAAACCAGGGAGGACTTGTTTCTCCAGCTTCACTTCCTCTCCCTTCCATGTCTACACACACACATTTTTTAAAGGAAAAAATAACAAATATTAAACTGTTGTTTACAAGTGAGGTGCCATGAGCACACATGTTCTGGGTGGAGAAGCCAAGAGATCATATTTGATGGGGACCAAAAAGCCCAGGAACACCCTTTTATCCTCCCCTTCTGCAAAATTGTTGCTGCTGCAACTCATCTGTCCTGGTTCAGAGACTGGCAGGGACCAGGACATGCCCTGTGTGACAGCACAGCTTCTGGAGGGGGTGGCTGGAGGAAAAAGCAATTACATTTTATGTTCTATCTTCCCCTCTGCTTTCTTTTCATTATCCTATAAACCTTAACAGGGAATAATCAAGAGAGACTCCCTGGCTGTACTGCAAGTTTACAGAGGTCAAAGCTGCTTGAACTTGCAACTTTACCTTAACTATCCTGTCAAGACAACACATGGGCCTGCTCTCCAAATTGATTACATAAATCTTCAACACAACTGTTAATCACACTCCTTATTCCAGCTTATCTTTCACCAGAGATAAAGCACAGTTGCTTGGCTGTTTATCATAGTGTTGGCATGGTATTATCTACCTTGAAACTTCAGACTCCCCCTGCCCAGAGGTGTGACAATTAATAGGAATCAGACTCATGTTTTTATAGATAAAGTAAGATTTTGCTGAAGAGTCTTTGTAACACAGAAAAAAATAGAAAAAGGCCATTATTATGTTTATTTTGCAAAGACCTCTTGTCAGCAGTTGCTTGATATATGCCCTAATTTAGGTAATGTTTTTATTGAATGATCAGGACTCAATTTCTCAAGTCATGAACAAGTACAAATTAACTCTATTTCTTATTTCTAGGGTTACCCCTGCACTAAGCCCAAGTTGACAACCCAAAATCCTTCCAAGCTGTTCTCTGCCAAAGAGAGGAAAAGTGAATTTTAGAATTAGAAAACAGCCACTGTTTCTTGCCACAATAATAGATATGCTCCTAATGCTCCCAGGAGGCTTAACAACAAGAAAAAATCACTTTTCTGAAGGACATGGTGACAGAAGAAACTGAAAATTATGCGGACCCTCAGTGCCTAGGGAATGAACCATAATATTAAAAAAGTAGGCATCTAGCTCACATGGTGGGATGTGCTTTATATTTATCAGCTTCTGGCTTGTTGTTGGCCTCGAAGAATGAACCCACCATTAACCTCAAGCAGTGTCTTTTAATTTGCCTGAGGTCCTAACATGGCTCCTGGATGCTTTCATGATGAACCTTAGCTGTTCTAGAAGAAAAGCCATAAAAAGATGTGTTGTTTCTGCCTGAAGGGCCCTGGGGAGCTGGAGGGGAAGGCAAAGCAGGTGGTGGTGTCAGTAATGCTCTGAAGCCTGAAGAAAACCTTGCAGCAGAAACATCACCTTTCGTGCTCTCCTCCCTTCACAGCACCTCTGGTTTTCTAATGTGCATTTGCCTCGTTGTATTTTTGTTTTGCTTTCTGCATAATGATGAAAAACACAGGGCTGGGTTTGCATTATCTGGTTTTTTTACGTGATATCTATAATTGACTTTTGGAGCACAACGGCGTTCACTGAGTGAATTGATTTAAAATTGCTGTAATAATATTGCAAAATTCCTTTATTAGCGCCGGAGTACATCAAGAAGAATCAGTGAGATTGCCATCTAGGATAATAAACACTTGCAGGCAAGTGCAAGCAGCCCACAAAAAGTAGCAATTTTGCAACTGCTTTTCTCTTTCATTCTGTTTCTCCAACAGCCACTGGCCCATCATCACCACAAATTAGATGGCACCTACAGGAGCCATCTGGAAGGATCTGTTTCTCATATATAACATAAGTATTTGAAGAATATGAGGGAGAGAGAAGAGATGGGAGGAAAGAGAACCACCAGCACAGTGAACTGAGCTGGTAGTTCCTCGTATGTGCGAAGTTGGGCAGAAGGGATTGATTCTCCCTCTCTTTACATCAGCATAAATTCAGAACCACTCCAATGACTCAGAAAGCAAGTCAGGATGCTGAGCTGAGTGGTCAAGCCTTAAATCCCAATTCCAGGACACAATCCAAGAGATCTTTTCAAAGAATTCTAGGCCATCATTGCTTTGACTTCCAAAGGATTTGGACCCATTTTCTCACAAAGCAGGAGGAACAAGGCTTAGACATCTCCCATGGTGTGGCTGCAGTCAGCCCTGCCTGGCTGATCTGCTGAGATCAGCCCACAGACTATTGAAAAACAAAGCATCCATTCCCTGAAGACTCTGTGCCATGATCACTGTTTGAGCCCCTAAACAAAGCTGGCACCAGGAAACAGCCATTATTATAAGCCTTATTATGTAAGTGTTCCTTGTGCTTTAATTTTTGACTTCTAGATGAAATATTTCAAGGATATTTTATTGGATATTTTCCATGAGATTTAGGGCTGTGCATAGCTGTGCTACTTTAACTGCCCTGTTTGGTCCAGACTGTTTGCAGAGCTATCACAGAGGCTCTCTAAGCTACTGAGTTTCACTGAGCTTCCAAATTAAATTACAACACATCACGCACACCTAAATTACACATCCCATACTCAGCTCAGACACAACTGAAAAATATCACTTGTTAGCATAATTAATGCAATTATAGTCAGCAAATTTCAGATTCACTGGTGACTCAAACCTCAAACAAAGGAGTATTTTTAGAACTATATAAATCCCATGGGATCCATTTACTCCTAGAAATCAGGATTTATTGATACGTATCACATCCTGGTAACTAAAGCATTTCAGGTACCTCCATTGCAGTGATAACTGGTGGGAATCTGTCTGAGGGGGGCTGCCCTACCTCCTTCACTTAGGGAGGCTCATTGCTATAGCAACAACTGCATTCTGTGATTTGCTTGCTACAAACACCCGCAAAAAAAAATTCTGAAATGATCCATGCAAAAAAACCCAACTGTTCCCTTGACCTGACACAATTAATGTGTTCAAATCTGAGTTATTTCTGCCACAGGTTAAGCATTCTGAATTCAAATGACTCATATGCAAAAAGAAGAATTCCCACTGTGCTTTGGATTAAGGAGGAAACCCTTATTTTGAGCTCTCTGTGCCATGTCTGAACTTCACCAGAGTCAGAAATAGGAAACACCTTGGTCTGGGTGGTGGGATGGACTCAGATAGAGAAAGGAGCAGGGCTTTTCCACTCAGGCCCCAATCACAGAGCACAGATATCCCTTCTGATGGAATTCCTGCCTTGGCATTTCCTTGCCCAAGGCTTAGAATTCAGAGGGACAAGATATGAGCCTTCTGTTAGGAAGGGATGGGGTAATTCCACAGACACACCTGCTTGTCTCCTACTCAGAATTTTAAAAAAGCAGAAGAGTAGGCACTGCCCAAATGACCAGCAGCCCAGTCCCACCCCGTGGGTGACCTTAAGCAGGGTTGCTCAGTTTAACCTCAGCATTCCCAGCATTGCTGGCTGCAGACATCCAAATGGCAAAGCAGCCTTAAGTCAGAGAGAGCAGCACCCTCAAAGTGTTTGTCAAAGGATCTTGTGGAGAAAAATGAAAAGATACAATTCCTCCTTCCATCTCTTTCACAGAGTATCACAGTGCAAGTAAAATTTGGAAGAAATTGGGCAGGACTGGGCATTCCGTATTTCCCTCCTCCCCTCCCAGGAGGGAGAGAACAGACCCCTCACAACGCAGAGTAACAAAATTTCACTTTATTTGTAAGCTTGCCTGTGAGGTAAGAAAGGAAGGAAGGAAGGGCAGGTTGGTGGGGAGCAAAGCTGAGAATAAAGATCTGTGCTACAGAAAGCATTTTATCTTTTTATCATTTTCTCTTGATACTGCAGATCTCTTCTTGTTAAGTATTTCCTTTTCATGTCTTCTAATATCTACTGACAACTGAGGTGAATGAACCAACAACCATTTATTCTACTCCTAAAGGAGTGACAGTAATGAAATTCAAGGAGCAAAAGATACCAGCACTGCCAGTTCTGGCCTCAGCAGATGCAGCATCTTGTAGTGACCAGGAAAGGTCTTTTAAAAGCACCATGTAATGGGAATGTGACAGTAGCCTGATGATCTCATGGAAGTTTCCTCTTTCCCATGTAAATATTATTTCTTAGTCCACATTTCCAGCATCAGACCACTTAAGTAATAATGCCCCTGTCTCAGCTGAGAAACTCAATGTGTGTTTCTCAACTGGAGTTTGTGTATTTCAGAGAATTTATATTTGAGGCAACTACCAGGAGTGAAGCTAAATGTAAGTACAGTGTCTCTGTGGAGGGATTCACAACCAAACTCTACAAACTGTTGCTGAATAAAGAACTGTCTTTACCCTCCCACCAAAAGGCTTCTTACTAACTAAGCATCTTTTAAATGGTTTAAAAATGGAATTGTAAATTCAGGACAGAAACTAAGAACGTCTTAGAGCCTTGCTTTCCTTCCATGCAAATAAACATTTAACGAGAGAGGCAACCTCGTGTTAAAGTTTGAAAGTTGTCAACTGCTGCAAGAAACCCCCCTTTTCACCACTTCCATTCAAGGCAAGATGGCATCACTTTGGGATATGAATGATCTATTGCAGAGAATCTGATTCAGTGCCTCATAAAGGCAAATGCATCACTCTGACCCATCTGTTCTATGGACATAATCTTAATTGCAAACATAGGGTCACATCCCAATAAATCAGCCATGCTGCAGTGAAGGTGCCTACATTTATGCTAGCTGAACATTTACCCAGGACTGCCTACAGCCATTTCTCAGTAGAATTTAGGGACAAAAAGAACAAGAAGATTGCTATCGACCCCATTTTTCCTTACAGTGACTCATATTTATTTAACCTAACGCTTTACATGGGTGAAATCCAAGTCTTACTCCCATAAACTCAAAACTTCCATGGACCACAACTTCACCCCATACATATGGCACAAGACAACAAAGACGTTTGGGATGAATGGCAAGCCATGTAAACACTAAGGAGAAATATATGTCAAGTCACAGAGGAAATGCCATAGGATCTCTTCCAGGCTTGCAGAGCTGAGGGTGAGGATTCTGAGCATCGTTAGTCTCAAAATAAAGGTAAATTATTAGAATGGATAGAAAGGAGAAAGCATCTCCATGATTCCCACTTCTCCAAATGGCACAGGCACAGATGATCTCATTAGCTCATCTGTGTAATTTACACTTCTAATATGGCTGAGGAATAAAACAAATATGCAGAAATAAGCAACAGGACGGGGACAGAAGAGGGAGAAACCTCACAGCCCTCTCTCATCTAAGCTCCTTCTTTCCTTGCCAAATGTTATACTCCCTTCCTGGGAACCCCTCCAAGTTTGTGTCTCCAGATGCCACATTGCAGCAGGCTGCCTGGAATCCCTCCTACCCACCTCCACATCACTCATGCTGAACAGCCAGGGCAAACACAGGGTGAAGGGAGTGTTTTATCCTTATTTATTTCCAGATGGAAAATCGAGCTGTGGAAAGAGCCAACAGTGAAAAACAACCCAACAAAACAAGCAACTAAAACAAAGCAACTAAACAAAAAAACCACCCTTAACCATGTTGATAACAAACTCTTTTCCAGGAAAAAAATTGAAATACAAGTCACGGGTTGAACTTTGGAAGTATCCACACCTGCGATGTGTTTTCTCTTAACTTGGGGTTCTGGCAGGTAATTTACAGATGGGGCATGAGGGAATCCCTCATTACAAGCAAATGTTAAAACTGATGATCAAAACCATGTGGAGCTGAAGCCAAATGGGATTCACTCTTCACTATTTGGGCATCCTGACTTTGAGCATCCATTCAAGTCAGGAGCATGGAACGCTAGGCTCCTACCAGGGCACTAATCTTTAATACATAAGTATTTAATACACATCTTAAGTGCATAAGTACTTGATAGTCTATGGAGGAAGTTTAGGCAGAGATCTGTGAGCTGGTGCCCAACATACGAGTGGGTGAAATTAAATGAGGTGAACCCCTCTCTTCCCCAGGGACAAGATCTGAACCATCAGTACATCATTATCCTCCTCTCTTTGGAGAAATCTTAGACTGGCTCCTGCTCAGTTTGGGGCCTGAATTTAGGTGGGCTGAAGCTGGGCCAAGGAGCTGGTGGCTTCCTGGAAGCAAAGTAATGGGATCCACAGGCAACAAAGAAGCATGTCGGTCTCTAGTATTTTTGACACTTTAAAAAGCACCTGACTTAAATACAGATAAATCTGGTTGAAGAATTAAATGCAACCAGACCTAATTAGGGAAGTGAACTGGTGTAACACAGCCTCCTTTCATCCTCTCCCTACTTATCTCAGAAGAGCATTGCTATCCCATCTATGTCTCTCTACCTCATTTTCATTTCCAAATGTGCTTTAATGACTGCAAGTAGGTCTGTAGTCCAGAAATAGAAGTCTCAAAGCGCAGAGGGCATTATGTTCCCATCCACCTTACAGGGCAGGTTGGAGTGGAGTCCAGACCCAAATTACCTGAGTATTAGATGAGATCCCTATGCCATATTTCATTTTAGTCCCCTTTTAGGTGCTATTTTACAGCACCCAGCTGGCCTTCAGTCCCAGTAAGAAACACTCTCATATCTGATTCTCTCCATCCTTCTCTATTTTTCTCTCCCCTCTGCTTCCTTTGCTCAAGGAATGGTTGGTAAAAATTTATTGTGGGTGGGATTTTGAGGCCCGCATCCCATTAAATTTAATGGGAACTGAGCATCTAAATCCCTTAGGCAGCTTGAAAATTTCAGCCTCTATTACTAATGCTCTTCTCATTATAACAAGATTTGTACATGACAGCTCTGGAGCTCTGACTCTGCCTTCAGTGATGTGGCTCTGCCGCTGACGGCGCCCAGTGCAGGCTGCCCTGCTCACAGCTCATCTTGTCAAAGCTCTGCTAACGCGGCACCAGAAAGAAGCCTCTCATTCCATTATGATTGCTGAACTTTCTCGTAGGGGCCTTTCCACGAGGCAAAGATAATTCTGAGTAAATCTGCCTTTGTTGTGATTGTTTGAGATCCATTTAATTTTAATTGTGGTCATCAGCTTCTGGTGTGCAGCCTGCCGGAGGATGGACGTGGCCGAGTTGCTCAGCTGCATCATCATACCAAGAGTTTTTTGAGGGACATTATAGACTTTGCTGGGCTGTCAAAATGGCCAGATTCCACCACATTACATTTTTTCATCAGCATTCTGCTTAATTTACTGAAATTATAATTTACCAAGAGGGCATGACTGGAAAGAGAATGGCTTTTTAAAATGTCCTGCACATCCGACAGGTCTTTGTTGGTAAGGTGTTTAACCATGTTGGTGTTAATCACAACTGACAGGGCAACCATTCTCATTCTCATAAGAGATTTTCCTGTCCCTTTTCATGTCACTCTGGTCCAATTTTGCTGTGGAACAAAAGGAGCTTGAAAACCTCCAGAAAACCAGGGGAAAAGCAAGGAGCAGTTGGAATGTCAAGATAAAACTTTATCATCTTGTACATGCAGCAAGGATGATGGGACTCCTGGTAAGGCACATTTTCTCTATATTAAACTAGGGCTGCTCAGCGCCTTGGTTTTTGCCTCCATTGTTCTTCTAAGGTGTCACAGGATGTGTGTGTGGCTGGGCTCTGAACTCCAGCCATCAGGTCCTTAAAGTTACACTGGTGCCTCCTCTTGAAGGTCTCAATTCTCAGAGAAGTTATCTGAAATTGGCCTTGGGGTATCTGAGACTGTATTCACAGTATGAAGGACAGATTTATAATTGACTTTCTTTCCTTCTTTCTCTCTCTCTTTCATTCCCCATTTCTGCTACAGCTGATATTGGAGGCAAGGAATTCAGGACCTATAAATTGTATCAGGACTTTGGCCAGGTACCTGTGGCAGTGTTCACAACTAAGCGCTGGGTGTGCATTTTTCAGGATTCTATGTCCTGCTTTGACAATAGATTACCTTCCCTTGCCTGGATCCTCCCTTCCTTTGCCTCCTCAACTTACTAAGATTCTGAGGGATATGAGGAGGGGGGAAATAATGTCTCTGCCTCCTCCATGCCTTAGCTACAGATTTAGGCAGTGAGTTTACTGGGCTCTCTGTACACAGAGCCAGAATGCACACACTTCAGTACTCCTCATATAAACCACAATCTTCTGCCCTTGAACTAGGACATACCTCTCTTTGAATTTATTTTTCACTTTTCAAGGAAGGCTCCTGGGGAAAAAAAGAGCTCTATAACTCCACTGCTCCCATGGAAAAAGGAAAAACAAAAAAAAAAAGAGCTGTCCTTTAAGGGAAGTCAATCCTTTTTCCAGGGGTCTTCTGGAGCGGCTACTGCAAGAGGCTTTAGAAAGATGCAGGCAGGTTTGCCCCAGTGCTGTAGCATCTCTGAGTTGTCAGATAAAGCAGTAGGGAGGCTGGGAGAAGGCTGACACAAGAATTAGCCTGACTCTTTGAAAACACACTGGCTAACCCCAGAGATGAAAAGACACCAACAGTTCATCCTTAAAACCAATGTAGGAGAGGGGACCAACTGTAGCTGGTATTTTTCCATGCTCTACACAAAGCTGGGTAGACAAACTAGCTGGGGATCCCTGTGAGGGAGCTGTGCTGGTCCAGCTCCTTGCCAAGGTAATGATCCTGTCCCTCATCCCTCATCCGTGCTGCTTGGCTGTCCCTCAGCACTGGTTCTCCATGGGCAATGCTCAAGGAACAATGAAGCAAACTCTGGGATCCACAGCCCCCAAAGCCAAATGCAATCACCCTGCATGAGAACTGGAAGCATTTGGGTACTTGGCATTGCAGCTCATTCTTGCCCCCTTGTTGGCCAGGTTATTCCTTCTGTTGGTGATAACAGGGACCCACAGCAGCTGTGCTGGCTGGGAGCTGTGGATCCCAGGGTGGGCCAGGGTTTGGTGACCTCTCTGCTGCCATTCACTGGGCTTGTGCACAGAAGTACCAGACAAGGGTAATAAAGCACATCCAGCTGTTGTTACCATGCAGGAAAACTCATCACTTCAAACAAACCTGGTTGTTTAACATGAGTTAAACTTTACTTTTCTAGAAAGAGTGAGCTCAAACCCCCACAAAATCCCTGCTTACATCTTTCACTTTAACTAGACAGATGATTATTTTTATCTGCAGCTACCATACACCATTTATTTAGGCAAAACCATTCTTGGACTTCAGATGGAGTTTTGTCTCCAATAAACAACAAAATGGCTCTCTAGCTACATTAATATTAGGCTGTCACTAGTTAGATAAGGCTGATACATTGGTGCTTCTATGCCAGCAAGGGACAGTCTCTGGCCAGCATTTTTTGCTTCAAAATGCAGAAACTTCAGTCCCTCAGTCCCCAAGTTTTCATCAGGAAATATATGAGCAGTGTGTTGGGGGAATGGAGCCCAGAGAAAGTGCTAAGGTTAAAGGTAAGGAAGGCAAATGAAGATGTTAAAGCACATTCAGGTTAAGGCAGAACAAGATGTTCTGAGTATGGAAAAGTCTGGGATTCTCTGCTAGCATACAGCAGAGAGATGGGAGGCATTCCAGGGGAGTTAAACAAGGAAAAATGGATCTGCAGCTGGGTGTTTCCCTGGGTCCAGAGATCCACAGAGGATTTTAGGATGTCTCTCCCTGGGGTTGTACCTGGGAATGCAGCAGCATGTCATCTGAAGCAGCTTTCTGTGCAAGCCCCCCATTTGTTCTAGCAGCTTGAGGGAAACTCAGAATATTTTCCATGATGTGTGCATGGCTTCATGGGCTGCATGACAAAATTCCAAGTAATTAAAGAGCTGATAAAAAATGCTGTTAAAAGAGCCAATATCTCTTCAGGACACTTCAGATAAGCTGATCATTGCATCTTCAGAACAATGATGCCTTCTTTGAAGGCAGAGATGAAAAACAAGATGAGTCGCTGCTCTATCTGATATGAGATGAACAGAAATCTGTATGATGTTATTAGAGATGTGAATGACACTGCAGTTATGGCTACAGGAATTGTAGTGGGAAGGCTTTAATGTTCTAGATGGAAATAGGAAAATAAATGTTCCTTCTTACAGTGAGCCTCAGACACTGGATTATGGTTATCAACACATTTCTTTGCTGCATGGATTCTTGGTAAAGAAGATGCTTAATATTTGGCTTTAGGGGAGCAATAAATTCAGATAGGGACTCTACTTATAAGAAATTATTTTGTTATAAGTGAATCCACATGAGTCTATTTTCTTCAAGTTAAAAGCAAATTTAAAGAAAAATCTATAAGCAATGTTTCTCCAAAAGAGAAAATTGAAAATTTTCTAGATTAATATTTAGTGGAATTATCTGAAATGGAAAGCTAAGTGACCAAACTGCAAAAGCTGAACTGAATATCTTTAAGCTGTAGATTCAGCCATTACCTGGAAATGAACTATGAAATAATTTTCCTCTTGTTCTCCATGCTGGGGGCAGCAGTGACAGATTAACCTGGGCATTTGGTGAAAGTTTAGAGGCCAGTGAGAAAAAGTCCAATGGAGAACCACAGGAATAACAAAAGTTCTCACAAAGTATGAGAAAAGCATGAAAATAAGTCTCAGGGGGCTTACATAAAAGCAAAGGAGGTTTTAGTAAGAGAATCAGGAAAATTCTCTGGTGTGAAACTAATGAAACACTGGGCTAAACTCTGAGGTGATGGAAATCCCCATGCAGTAAGTTTTGAAGAACAGATCAGGCAGACAGACCTTAGGAGCAGTTAATTACATGTTCACCTCCTTTGAGGCAGAGAGATGGATTAGATGATCTCCCAAGGCCCCTTCCACCCTTGTAATTCCTATTTCCTCTATGTACCATCTCCTGCTTTTTCACTTCTTTAACGAAGCAGAGGACAGAGACAGTGCAAGGGGATATTTCAGGTGCTTATCCAGCAGGATGAAGGACACAGCAAGCAGAACTAACTGAAATCTGAAGTCCAGAGGAAAATTATGACTGACATCTTGGGCAGGAGAATAGAGAATTTATATTGCATCCTGTCCTGACTGTCCTTAACGTTTCCCCTGAGCTGGGCAATTCTTGGTAACATCTTTGAGGAAAGGAGTCCATAACCTACAGGCAACTTGGAGCTGGTTTGAACTACAATACAAATAAAACACCCTTATATTTAAGTTTTTTCTATCCTTCTGCTCTTTACATTTCCCCCCGATTCTTCAAGACTGCTATTTTCTCTGCTGTATCCCACAAAAGAAACACTCCTCATGAAAACAGAAATTTAAAATGTAGAGCATTTGGTATAACCTACTTTCTTAAAATTAGTAATTATCGAGGCAAGAATGGTGCATTTCCAAGGCAGTGTCTGGTGTTACTAGACTGATTCATTCACACCATGCTATTATTGGGACTTAAATCTCTGTATCTCAGGCTGTTTGTTAAAAATAAAGTGTTTCAGCATAAAGGGGAGTGAACCAACTGGGATGATTCAGCCCACTCAGGGTGTTATATATTTCTCCTCTGCTCCATCAGTATCTCTGAACTGTAGTTCCCAAAGCAACCCAGCCTCGGTCTTCAAACCCAATCTTACATCTGTCAAGGGAAGGGATAAGAAGGGCTTTACACCAATTTGTGTCCTCAGGAATCCCTGTTCTGCAGCTGCTTGTTTCTACAAGGGGGTGGAGATAGAAGCCTGTGGTGTGTTAATTCCTGCAGGAATTATGGCTGCACAGCAACTGTTTGCCATAAAGAAGCATCAGCTGTGTATTATTCCCCTATATCACCACAGTGTTCTTTACCTCCAGTGCTGGGATGATATAGAGCACATTGGATCAATTCTCTGGCCTGTGAGCTGTATATTGCAGCCCACAGCCAGGCAATTGCATCACTGCTCCCTGTTACTTGGCTCTCCAGACTGTCCAGAATGAAAATACCAAGCAGTAAAATACTTGCTAGAGTTTTGTGCTGTCATCAGTTCCCCTCTCCCTTCTCATAGCTACTACAGTGTGCAGCAAGATATGAACTAACAGCTGGATTTCATTATGAAATGCTTTCTCACTTGTTCCCCCAAAATAAATAAAAATAAAATGTAAGCAATTCTATTTTCAGTAAGAGAAAAGGCTGCTGTCATGCTGCTGTGGTGTATAATGGAATACAGTAGCACTGTATTTCATTATGATTCAGTGTGTTTTCATTTTAGTTGCCAAGGATTCAAGGGCTTAACATGAATTCTAAATTAAGATTAGTATTCCAAATAAAATATTTTTGAAATATGTGTATTTCCCATCTCATTCTAATGAGCTCCAGTTAATGCAGAGCTGTGCTCGTGGGTGTAATTCGAGCTGGGGAGTGACAGTGAAATGCAGCCCTTGGGGACCATCTGGGCACGTCAAAACAAGGGCCACAGACATCTGGGTCAGCAATTCTGCTCAGCACGGGCTCCACAGCCATCAGAGCCACAGCACAGGAGGCCTGGCACAGCTGCAGCTTTCCTGGGTTTACAGGATTTCCCAGGACAAGGGTTTGCTCATGATGCTCTGTGGCACTGGAGCGAGTGGTGTGAAACGGGGCAATATTTCCCCACCACCTGCTCAGGGAGCACCAAGCAGGAAGGAACCACACCTCCACATCTCACTGTGACCACTCAGCTCAGTAGGTTTTAAGAAAACCAACAGAATAATCTCCTTCCACACTCTAGAGGTGACCACTCCATCATCCAAACACCACCAACTGCTCTCAGTTTATTCCTCTGAATTATTGCAGCACTTAATCAGGCTCACATCATTTGCCTTTTTCTGCCTTTTAGATTTCCACCTTATCAGTCCACACAAAGGGACAAACTTCTCCTTTACCCCTGCTCCAGGCCCAGCTGCATCACCCCGCTCCCAGCACAGTCAGGGTTTCCCACAAGACACAAAAATAAGCTCAGAACAAGCAGGATCTCAGGTTTGAAAGATTCATCCCTCTCATGGCATGGAAGGCAAGCACCTGCAGGTCTCACCTCTCCTCCAGCACTCCACAATGTCACATCTTTGCTGAACAGTAAGAAAAAAAAATATTCAAAATTCAGCCCATACTGGGACCACCCATGGCAAGAAAAATGACTAATGCCCAGAGTTATGAAATAGCCATGACTTTCTGACAACCTTACTCCCAGAGGGTCCTTTTTGTATTCCTCTGCTGTTTTCCTTCTCTCTCCTCATTTTTTAAGAGTGTATAAAATGCTTACTGAGTGGACTTGAGGCCCAGAGCAGAAGGATGATGTATTTCTAGCTAATGGTCTTTTTAAATAACTAGCTAGAAAAGAGGTGATAGCACCAAGCAGCAAGTAGCTCTGTAATTAGTGGGACTCATATGGGAACAAACCTGTTATACTGGGGCCAGGAAAATGCTGGAAAGAGAGCAAGAGGTGAAGACAACATGCAAAGGAAAAAAGAGAGGCTGGTGGGTAAAACAAAGAAGGATCTGGGCAGACCTCAGTGATGTACAATATCCATGATGAGATGTCTGTGGCCAGTGAGGCACACGAGGAATGGCCAGAGCAGTCATGACTCCTGGAAATAGGGCACATCCATAAACCAACAGGCATCACTGATGCCCTCCCATAGCTCACTTAGTCACTTGATCCCTTACACAAGGGGACAATAAATTGAAGTGCCTTATCACTGAGCTTAAGATAGAGCAGAAAATCCTGTGACATTAACTACTCTACACCACTGGAATGAAAAATTCAGGCAACATTTTGCTGCTGCTGGGAGGTTCCTGACCTGTCACAAGCTTTAACTCAAGAAAACTAAAGGGGCTTAAGAGTGGCTTACAAAGATGAGAAAATGCAGATTCCCAAGTCTGAGTCCTGGTATAAATAAAGAGCAGGATTTTGACCTGCATGTTTTCAACTGAGGAAACCTCTCCAGCTCTCCTCGTTCCCTGACTGACCTCTGAGACCACAGAGGGAGAACACAAGCAATTTCCTAAGCTTCACAAAACAATATCTGCCCCCAAAATCACTGCACATTCACAACAGTTCAGGCTAAGACAGCAACTTGGCTGCAGCCAGCAATTCTGATAGACTGTGGCCCTGTTTGGCTTTTTGGCCACGCTGCGGAGTGGACAATATTTAATTAGACTCATCCTGCTGTACTGAAAAGCAAATTACAGACTTGTCTAGATTACTGTAGATAGGCATCCAGACATGAGATAATTAGGCTGCTGTAAGGCATGTTTCAAGTCTGTTCTGCCACTCGTCCCTTGTCACCCAAGGACACCAACTCTGAGATCTGCATCCCCTCTACAATGGCCTCGTATAAGTTGTTGTACAGGCAGCCTGGATAAAAGAGGCTGCACCTAAGTTCTGGTTATGGGAAGTTATTAAAAAAAAAATGCTGAGAGAGAAAATTAATGTGTTTTGTAAGAAAACATCATATTTTAACACAGCAATTTATTCCCTGAGCCTCCAGAGCAGATCTGGTTGATCCAATGACAGGGTGTCAATACTCTGCTATTTTGCGCTGTACTAATTATGTTTCCCTCTGTGTCAGCCCACCATGCAATAATGGAAGCTTACAGATTCTGGGCAAAAGTGGGTTCAGATTACTCTGATTTCTACCTGCTGGTCATTTCTAAATCTTTTCTTACAGTGCTTACTGAAAAACACTGATTTGAATGGCTAAAAATATTTTCTCAAAATAGTCTTTTTTCAGAAACAGAAATGATTCATTGTTATAAATTGGCATCTAATGTCTTCAGGGTGTTTATAACTACAAAGCCTAGACCTAATCTGTCTTTTTAGAGATTGTTTTCAAGTTAAGCATTAAAAAGAATTAACTAGAAACTTGAGAATAGTTATCAGCTTTCGCTCTTTTTTTCTGGAGAACTCTCAGAAAATTAAAACATTTTTATTCTTATTATTTTTCTCATTAATATTTAAAAAAAAAACCTCTTTGAAATAGACTGCAAAACTTTTCTCTTTTTATTTTTGGTGGAAAACAGAACTTTCAGCCAAGAGAACTCTGGGGAAGAAAACTGTCTTGTTCAATGTGAGGCAGGGACAGGGGGAGGAAGACAAGCAGGGGAGCTTTTATCATGTGGTGAATTCCACATGCCCATTCTTTAGTCCCCCACATTATCCACAGATTTCTTGAACTAATTAATCAGTAACATAATTTATCCTTGGCTTAGCTTCACTAGCATTATACCAGGGATTGTATTCAGCCCCACTGTGCAATAAAAAATGGACATTAACTTGCTCAGATTTGGTATGAGAAAGATCTACTCTTACAGCACTGCTAGATATATTCTTACTACACTATAAGTAAACTTTTATTATACTGACATAAGGCCCAACTTCTTTCCTTCCTAGAACAACAATATCTACACTCATTCCAGAGCTGTCACCTTTCATTTGGATATAGGTGCTCCCAAAGTATGGCATTTCTATAGTTATTAGAACTAAAGGGTAATTTTCCACTTGACTATAGCAAAAGAAATTCCAACCTGGAAGTGGCCAAAATGCCATTCTCTCTCTTCTATCTAACCATGTTTCCTTCACCCAGGGAGAATCCTGGTGTTCTCCCTCTCTTCTGCTACATTTCATAAGGATGTACTGCAGCACTGAAGGACTGAGATACTGCAGACCAAAACTGGCTGCTGGAAATGCTCCTTTTAAATGTTTTTAGGCAATCTGTATTATTCAAGCAAAAGGCACTTCAGTGCTTTGCTTCACATGAAAACATCTTGTTTTAGCCAGAACAAACAAAGCTCTCTAGTTTCCTCTACTAAGGCTCAACTCTGGAGCACAATTTCCAGTATATGAGTTGTGGCACCTGTTCTTTTGCAGATGTAGACCAGCACTACACACATCTTGTGATCACTTATTCTGAATCAAAATCCAGGAACACACAAACACCAAAAGCTTCCTAGCCCAGCTTCAGTTTAAACAGGAATCTGAATATTCAACATTTGAAAATTTGTTGATGGTATGGTGCCAAGTTTGCACATTTCTGTGAAAAATATAACCAAAAATTTTTTGATCTACCTATTCTTACTTGTGTTGAACAGTCTTTCTATCAAACCTGCTTTGGCCATTGTGCTGCTCAGACTCAAACCCTGAGAAGCAACCTAAACAACATCTGTGCTGCTCTGTCTTTATCTTCGGGTGAAAATGGGGAGGAAATCTGTAATTCCTGGAGCTGCAGAAGATTCAGTGCTTTTCTCCTTTCCCTCACTCCCAGAAGAGTTACAAGCCCAAGCCTGGCTTGTTTGGATGCTGAGCCGAGCTCCTGAGAGATGCTTTCCAAACAAATCTGCTCTCACCTTCTCCTCGGCCCCTGCCCCTGGGAGCCTTTCGGACACAGAGCCTGTGCTGGCTTCTCCTCTCGGGTTTTTCTGTGTATTGGTTTACACAACCACAGCTAAGGCCTCCCTTGTTCTCTAGCCTGGAAAATCCTTGACTTTGAAGGATAAGAAAAACACCCTGCTAGGAAGGACACTGAAGAAATCCTCAGTGCTTTTTTGGGGCTTTGGTAGGTAAAACTGACCTAGATATCACAAACAGCAGGAGGAGCAAAATGCAAATAACTCTCTCTCCTGCTATATAAAATTATTCTGCACAACAGAAAACTAAGGGATCTGAAAGGTGAGGGAAGATTTATAAGGGAAGATGGGGGAATATTCTCTTTCCACTTGCCCAGCTGTGGATTTGTGATGTGCACAGCTGTGTTCTCTTTTTCACTGTTTGAACTGCAGTCTCTATAGCACAAGTCCCCTGCCTTCTTTTTTCCTCCTAAAATCCTTGCTTCAGCTGGCTGTTCCTTATTAAGCTTTCCCCAGAGATATATGTATTTTTAAGATATTAAAATAAAGAAAGGAAAACTAAAAGAGGCCATGTGTCTGTGCACAGGCATGTGTGTGTGGCATTCTGTCTCAAAAATAGTCTTTCCTTTCTCCTTTTGTTTTGTAATGTTTGCATAGAGGAAAAAAAAAAAAACAAAATCCCTTTGCCGTTCCAGAGGCTTATAGCTCTGAACAAATGTTGCAATTATGCTTCTCAAAAGCAGATAAATGACAGGTGAAAAAAATTAAACTCACTTAGACAAGGCAAGTTCAGAATATCTGTAATCAGCTGGAATTGCTTCAGTGAGTCCCCCCCTTCAGTTTGAAGGCTCAGAAATCACAATCACTTGAGCTTTTTCAACGCATTGTAATTAAGCTCCAATTTGTGACGCCTCTCAAAGCCACGTTTTTAACTTCTATGTCTGCTAAAAGGATGCAGCAGCGCTGTGCAGCAAAATTATTCATTCATACCTTTGCATCACTTTTTCCAGTCACCTGGAAACATAAAAAATACCTCAAGAATATATGGGATATTCAGGATTGCTCCCAAGGCCAGCACCGTACATCTAGCAGAGGGTCAAACCTTTGCAACACTTTTAAGTGGTTTCATTTCATGCACAAAAGATATTTCAGGGGCACTGCTGGGACAATTAAAGCAGCTCCAAGCAAACATTTCAACCATCCCACTCCCCACAAGCTCTGCAGAATGTATTTTGAGCCTGCACAGATGGGGTGACCAGCCAGGATGCCCAGCCAGCAGTGCTGGGGATGCAGAGAAGGTCCCTCCACCTTTCCTGTGCATCCCTCCAAAAGCAACCCCAGAGGGCCCAAGGGGTCACTCTGCAAACCCTGCCAGACCTTTAGGAGGGGATGCTGTGTGCAGGCAGAGTAGGTGTCACTGCCAAAGCATCAGAGAGTGCAGCTTGCTCTGGTAAAACAAGAAAAGCAGTTGCTGATGAGCCTGTACCTGTTCCTTCTTCTGGCAAGTCACTGAGAATAAGCATGGTGAAGCAGTTTAAAACAGACTTTAATTATCTCTCCAGCACTTCCATTATGCAATTTAGCCAAGGCACTGTGATTCAGCCATTTTGCTTTCCCGTAGTCTATTACCTTTGAGTCCAGAGAGCTTCTCTTTCATCCTTCCCTCCATCTCCTCACCGCTTTCCCTCTTATTTCCTCAAGAATGAAAATTCCCAGAGGTCTGTAACTATGCAAGACCTCTGAAAGCTGCATTCCCAGGAGTTCAAGGCAACACTGCATCCCCTCAAGTCCAGCACAGGGGAATTTTAAGCTCTATCAATGGGTCAAGTGACTGATAATCTCAATTTGCCAACCCAGCAGACAGGTTTGTGCCCTAAGCTAACATTACAAAGCCATAATTCAACTCCCAGGTTCTGCTTCCACCTGTGAACTGAGGTGCACTGTCAGAGCTGTTCCAGCAGGAAAAGTTTGGCAGGCAGTTTTACATCCTCCATGTGAAGTCCTCAATATTTCCAACAAACCCATATATTTATGAACTTAATTAGTCCACCATCAAGTCGTAGAAGTTTTAAAGTTAACTACAGATGATACATATTTGATGCAAACCATTGTAGCTTGATAATAAAAAGATTAGTTATAGTGCTCTAAAAATGTTATGTCAGGTTTTTACAGCTGATCATTAATATTGAAAAATGGAGCTGTGTTTTTGTACTGTGTTGACTCACAAAAACAACCAGAATCTGAAGGAGACCAGAAAGTTTCTTTAATCTCTATTAATGGGTCTTAAATGGAAGCATTCAGAGAAACATTTTCTTAAAGGCCATAAAATACCCCTGTAGTCCATAATACTCCTTATAAATATGTAAATAGTCGCCAGAGACCTCAAGGTCAAAATGTACCATAACCATAGTGTAGGTAGCTGCTATGGCTCAAAACAAGATAAGATCTGACATCAGGAACAAAATAAAGATCTATTTTATACTGGTTTTGTGATAAACTTTGAATGGCATTCAAAAGTGAGGAGTAAACCACACCAGTCTCACTGGGTGGAGGATGGATAGACAGTAAATACAATATTTACTGATCAGGTGCAGGAAATGTAGGGACAGGACACCACTGGCAATTATGACTTTTTTAAGGTTGTGTGGACATAGTGACAGGCATCAGGATTTCCACACACAGGAGCCCTCAAGAGAGCAAATCCAAATTAAATTTTGAAATTGATCCCTTGAACGTATCAACCAGAATTGTGGCCAGCTGAAGTTCTGGTTAGGAATGGCTGTACTGGAATTCATCTTATTCTCTTTGGAGATGAATTACACCAAATTTATTCAAAGCTTCTCATAGTAATGAACTGGCAAACCCACATGGAGCTTCACTGGATTAAGTTAATTCATGGGTGCAACTATTTCTGATGAAATGTGAGCATCTCCAGGTTGCCCAGGGCTCACCCTGGGTTTCCCACCCTTCCCTTGTGCCACTGCACATCTAACCTGCATTTTACTTTTCCTGGAATATCCACAGGAAACTTATGGAGCCCCCATAAGCCTGTGATTTGCATTTTTCTGCACTATTAATAACAATGTGCTGAAGCCATAAAAGACCTATTGACGCCCTGATGGATTGTGAGAAAATGGAAAGTGATTTTATTTTCAAAGCTGCATTTTAAATCAGCTCATTACACATATTGTTTTAATTTATTTTGTACTGCATGACATCAGCATCCTCTATTTGCTATTCACTGGAGGTTAAAACATCCAAATGTGTCCTGCTTCCAGGCCCACAGTCCAAGTTGTGCTTTGGTTCAGCAAGATGGGCCAGATTTTCTCCTGGAAAAAAATCCATTCAAAATCAGGAAAATTATTCATCTCAGCAGATAATTTGGCTGGGAAATTATCTTTTCTTTTAAAGTAATTTAGCAGAGCAAATCCAAGCAAACTCACACTGTGAGATTTTTAATGTAAAATCAAAATAAAGTCCATTTTTTTTTCTCAAGAGGCTCCTCATTTTCATTTGCACCAAATTCCTAAATATATTTGTTACAGATAACCCTGTTGATGATGATTTTCCCTTTCTTTTCCTTTGCAGGTTTTTTTTGTTTTTTCCCCCAAAGAAGTCTGAGACTGGGAAGTGAGCAGGGACAGACCTGCACAAATGACATTTTCCTCACTATTTTATCATGTTCATCTTAAAAAGAGGATATGGGGCATTGGAGAAGCTAAAATTTGAGAGGAGGGAGCCTGCACTGGGTGTGCATCTGGGATGGGCTGGGGAAGGGACAGGTCTGAGGTGGCACTGACCAGTGAGACCCTTTGGAAGGCAGGAGCTGGTGCTGCTGCCCAGCCTTGAAGTGTCTGCAGAGCTCTCAGGGATGAGGGGAAGTGCAGAATTTAATAACTTGGGAAGTCTCTGTGTTAAGAAAGGATAGGTGCAGGGCATTGTGGAATCAAACCCTGAAGCATTGTCAGGAAGCTGGAGAAAATCCTTCCAGTCCCTTAAGCCAGAAGATCCCCAGGTGTTTTATTTTCTCCCTTGATCTTGAGCTACTTCAAGGTTTCAGATGGAGAAAACTGTGGGGACTGGATTAAACACCACACTTGGCTTTCCCCCTTAAACCATGAGCACAAGATGGTCAACATACAAATGTTTGCTAGTCAGAGTTATTTGCAAGTTCAAAATGCCAGCAGTTGGCAAGCCTAAACTATTGATAACAAATAAACATTTACTTCTGAAATAAAAGCCAAGAAGCCTTTATCTTGAGGAGTCCATGAACAGAGTCAGAAACATGTGGCTTAACAGATTTCACAAGATAACCCCAGAAAGGGCTGAGAAGTTATCACACCCAAATTATCACATCTCCAGCACTAAGAGATCCTGCTGTAATTCTGACTAGAAAAACCTCAACAAACCGGAGTCACCTGCCAGGTGTGGGATACAAATACAGCAGCACAAGAAAAACTGCAGCATATACACCAGAGGATGAATATTGGTGATTCCACAGAATAAATCCTAATGGCACTAATAGGATCACTTCATACCTTCTCCTGATGCTACACCAGTCTGGTTACTGTAGCTCTCCAAGGGGCTACCCAGAGCAACACACCCAAACTAGAAACTTCAATATTTCCATTTCTCATACAGCTGGGCTTATGAGAAAAGCTCTGATAGTTCATACTTTATGTCCCTGCCTTTTCTTCTTTCCAGCTTTCATGTTTCTTGAGATATCTGTTTTTGTCACTGTCCTTAAAATGAATTACACATGGTATATATAGTCAGTGTGCTCTGATCTTGGCTTGGAGAAAGCTTCTTGGCCTGGTTAAAAAAGCCCACAGCATTTAAAAGCTTACACTTTAAGATTTAAGCTGAGTGGAAACTGCAGGCTGGATCCTAGTCTTGGGCTTTATGGCAGTGCAGACATGGTTGAAATTATCTTTAGGAATGAGATTTTTGTTCCTGAGCTCCTTTAAAATATGTGGTTTCCTTGTCCATGCACAGTGTTATCTGCTGCAGTGATGGAGACATTTTAAATCTGTGTGAAGGGATGGAGCTGTTTGGGGAACTGAGGCTGGGCTGCTTCACTCCAGAGCTAATCAGAGACTGGGAGCTGTGTGCTCAGGGCATCCCAGAAGTGAAGTCCAAAAAAACCACTTTGTGTTTGCAAATGACATGTTTACAAACAATAATGAAAATTTGGTCTATTTACCCGCCTCCCCTTGCAGAGCAGCAGCTCAGGTGCTGGGGGTCTGTCACTTCCCATTATCCAGGAAGGGCCATGGAAGCTTCAGCTCCTCTCACCTGCTCTAACAACCTCCACCAGAAAGTTTAACATGAGCAAATTAAAGGATGTATCTGTTCCTTTCATTCCTGGCACTGTACAAAAGCAGCAGCAGTTTTTGTTAACTGCTGTCCCTTTAATTCAGCATTTCTGCTGCATTTAGTTTCATCTTTACATAGTTTGCTTTATTTTAATTTGTTACACTAGGCAGCAATCACCCTCCCTCCACCTTTTTCTTTCTTGTTTTCCAAAACACCAGTCTTCCCTTTCCCTTGCATTTTCATAAGACATAAAATCATCTGCATGAAAGAACTCCCAGTATTTTGTTGGGGTAAAAAGTTATTTACCACTGTACCCAAGAGTGACAGTCTTTTATTCTCAAAGCACATGCATGAAATGCCCCTGAGTCTGCCTCTGCCACAGCAAAAAATATGCCACTTTTAATCAAACTAACTGCCTGTTTATTAAACTAAACTCCCAGACCAATCTGAGGATGAGAGGGGGGAACTGAATTGAAAAATTAAACAAGAACTTGACAACAAGTTTACTGTGCCACCTAATAGAGCTGCAGTGAGCTGCCCAAGTGTCTGGGGAAAGGGCAGCACTTGGATTCAGCAGGAAAGATGATCCCTGCCTCCCAAAGATGCCTGCTGACACGGGCTCTGTGGCTCTCTGAAGAAGGAGGTGGCTCCTTTTACATTTTGCTTCATGCTGTTCCTTCTGCCCCTTTGGCTCACAAAGCTGCTTTCAGCAGATTCCTTTAAAGCTGCTGCTCAGTTCTCCTTGCAGCTGAAGGTGGCTGGGTTTGCAGAGAGAACCAGCACTTCAAGGAGCCTTGGGAGGAGCTGTAACAGGGCACCTGGGGGAAACCTGCTGACAGTGAGCCAAGTTTCTTGTTCAAATACTACATGCAGTTTCCAGAGCCCTCACTGCAATTATATGTCTGCATTAAAGACATGGGCTTGAGTTCACACAATGTCTCCTGCAACCTGTGTGGTTTCAACAGCTCCCTGATGCCCCTTCCGGGCTTCCATCATGACCACATCCTGCAGGTGCAGGTGGGAAAGTGGTGGGACTTTACAGTGCCCTAAAGTTGTGATTGATTTTCCCTCCCCACGTCCATTCAGCTCCCGAAATGATCCCGGCTGGTGAAGGCAGAGGCATTAACAGCTGTAAATGTTCATTAAAAGCACCAGGCCCCATGCTGGAGCCAGCATAAGGGAACAGCGTGTGGCACCACATCAACACCTATTTAGTTTTACAGTCCTATCAGACCTGCCCAGCACAACGGTGCAGCTCAGCAGAAGGAGCTGAAACGTCTCATTGAGTTAATGCTGATCCCCATGCTCCGAGCTCACCTTTCAGGGGCTCAGCATCCAGCCCACAGGGCCAGGCTGCTCTGCAGGCAAACACGCTCTGTCACTCAGCGTGTCACTCTGGAGAGCTGGCACACAGCTGGCTGCACCGAGGCAGCTGCCAGGGAAACTTTGCTGTTGAAGAGAAGGATTTGCAGTGGCTCAGGATTGGGGATGGAAGGAGGATAAAGTGCCTTGGGCATGGCTCGGACAGCACCGGGAGCTCCTCAACCTCCAGGAAGAGAGGGATTGAAGTGATCAGCAGAGACATGCCTGTCCTCTGCAGTCTGCCAGCAGTAAGAGATTGCAAGGAGTAACAAGGACACTGGAGCTGCTCGCAGGCTGAACTCACACCCTTGGACAGTGAGAAATGGTCGTGATTAGCCAGTCAGAATGATTAACATTTCACGGGGTGAGCTGAGATCCATGGACAAGGAGATGTAATGATTAAGTGGGTCGTGTCCAGCACCTCATGAGGGGGAGGCTCAGATTCAGGGCAGCAGGACCATTATTAACGTGGCAACATCAATAGTTATTAACCTGCTGCATCGGTGTTGTTCACAGAATGAACTTCGCTTCACGGGGGAAGGCAGGGAGAAAACAATTAACAAAAGAACTTAGCCATGCTCTGAGGGTGAATTAAGATGTATGGACAGAAAGAGGATTAATGCAGCATGCATCAGCGTTGAGTGCAGTGTGAGCAGCCTCACAGGCTCAAATTAACGTGGTCTTGTCATGTCAACTTGCTGGATGGCTCCTCGTTAGGAGGGCTTGGGCAGGGGCTGTGCCTCCAGAAGTCAAGGTTAAATGTTACCCAGCTTGGCAACCGGGGAAATCAAGCCAAAAGGGGAAGCAATTATCTAGTCTAGACAGAGCCTCACATCTGTACAAATGTTTTGATGTCAGTTGGCTGGTGCCAGATACATCAATTAGTTTGCAGAGAAGCAACATTAGAAACCATGTCCTCTGCCTGGGCTCCAACACGAGAGGCTTATGGGTTTTCACAAAGGGCTAATGAAACTCAGGATTCCAGACAAGTTCCAGTACTTTGCAAACTTCCAACATTAGCACGGAGTCAACAGGTAAGAGTCACACACCAACAGCATTTACACTTCACAGGGTGCAGTATGACATAAAATGTCCAGCAGCTACAGTGGTGGTGACAGGCACACAAAATACAGAGATAAAACTGATTAAACTGAAAACCTTGTCATCTAAACCCCTCTTAGCACAGGACAGAAACAGCAGCATAACTGATTGCCAGGGACACTGGTACATCTGGGATTTTGGGAGAGGAGTGGGGGAAAGAGTCACTCACTTTGTAACAGCAGAATTTCCCTTTCTGAGGGAAGCCTGGATCTGTGCCCCAGTTTCTGAAAGGCTGGGGTCCAGTTCAGGCCAGTCAATACCAATATGTCCTACTTGTCTGAGACCCTTGGTGTACTTAAAATATGTGTTACATGCATTTGAAACACATCAGTAACGTCAGAAACAGCAAAGCAGAGAGCAAGAGCTGCTCTGAAATACCCAGGAAGAGATTTTCCTGGGCAATTATTTTGGCCACTGTGATGATTAGTCAACCCCCTCAGTCTTTCAGCCAATTCTCGACCAGACCTATTCCTAAGGCCTGCAAATGACCAACCTACCCTTAGTTAAGAATTGAGGACAATGACTTCAGAGGTGGCAAAGTACTACATGCTCCTATTTGGAGACCAGAAGGAATGCTAAGGAAACAAAATCAGCAGGGGGTTGAAGTGTCAGGAAAAGCTGACTCTGAAGGGTTAGGTACAATGCAATTCTGTGTACAAACAGCCAGCTAATTATTTCTTACTGCATATCAGCTAAGGCTGACCTGATTAAAATCATAAATCAGCCAATGGCTCTGCTTTTATGCTGTGAAAATCCATGTCTGTGTTTGCATATTAATTAAGATATGGTAAGTAATCAAAACCGCTTGCTAGGAAAAAGAAAATAGATTGTAACCTGACAGAAGCAAACACAGGAGCACGGGTACACCAACTTTTCTAAAGACTTCCTCTGTTTACACTGTTTCCTTTGAAATTATATGCAGTTTCCAACCACTTCTGAATTCCTTCCATCATGTTTTAAGGGAAGATCACTCTGTCATTTGTATCCCACAACTTGTTCCCACTTGGTGGGAAAATACCATGAAGGCTGTCAGGCTAAAAAGCTGCATAACTGCATAAGTGCCAGCGTATTTTTCTGGCTGTTCTTCCCCATGTGCTGTGCAATATCAGATTAATGTCACTGTTCAGCAAACCTTGGAGCATTGATGTTGAAACATTAAAGCTATTTCATCAATACCAGGTTTGGAAAGAGGTCGTTTATGGTCATTAGAATAGAAGAGAATTTATTCTGGACATCAGAGGAATCCCCATGAGTCCTAGAGATCACGCTGCAATCCCTATAATGCCATTAATATAATGGCCTCTTTCTTCTTTATTAGAATTTTACAGCTAAGGAGGATGTAAGGAAAACCATCAAATCAGTGGAGTCCAGCACCCTACAGTCGCTCCTGTCACAGAGTCCATATGCTGTTCTCTGTTGGTTTTCCTGTGTGAGGAACAACATTCATTAACCCACATGGCTGAGCCTTTCCTCTCAGCAGCCACAGGATGCTACGGGGCTGATATCTCCAGCAGGATGCTGAAACTCCCTGCCCCAGATAGGAAGCATGAAGCAGCTGCAAATAATCTGCTTTATTTTATCCTCCCGTTATGCTAATCCAACAAGGAGCACTTCAGCTTTGGGGCATTTTTTGTCCATAATTGCTCCAAGCCAGAGCTCAGAGGGCTGAAGCTGGGATCACATCCTGCCTGCAGCCCTGTCACAAGGCGTGAAAATGTTCCTCACCAGGGATTCAGAAGCATCTTTTTACCAGTCCAAAGGGATGGGGTGAAAGATCTGCTGTCACTCACCCACCCCCAAATGTTGTCCCACTTTCTTTTTCCCCATTTTTACATCAACCCAGAGGCATCACTCAACCTGCAGCCTGCTTTCACTTCTCTGCCCCCCAGAGCAACAGGTGAAATCCCAGCGTCACCTAAGGCACACAGAGCTGCCAGTCAGCTGGGTTATGCTCCAGGGCCCCTTCACTGTGATGTGCCCAAAAGAGATTTATGCAAAAATTTCTACTAATATAGGCAGGAAGCGAAAAGGCTGCATCTGTCTGTCTGCAAGCTAGAGGAGCTGCTACATTTGGGTGATGTTGCTGCAAAAGCAGCACCACAAAGATGGATGGGTTGAGCTGGCAGAGTTTCAAATCCCAAAAAGTGATGATTTCCCAACTGGAAAGGAAGTGCTCACCCTCCTGACAGAACAACCTGCTGAGACTCAGCTGTCTGTCCCTGCCAGTTTCTGGGACAACACTGTCCTGCAAGGCAGGTTTGGGCTGAATAATGACATTGCCCCTGCACAGGGTGAGGCTCTTTGTTTAGCAAGGAACTTGATTCTGCCAGGAAGTTTCAGACTGGGAAAGGTCCATGAAGATCCAAAAGAATATGTTTCAGGTTTGGAATCCAGCTGCTATGCTTTAGGAAATGCCCATCAAAGGAAATACCATTGTCTGTTAAGTACAGACATAGAATTAGCACCTTGAAATGTGCTTTACCCATAAAAACATGTTTAAATCTTAACATTCCCTTTTCCCCCTAGCATGGATGCTTAAATTGCCCTGCAGATAGCAATATTTCTATTTTTCAGTTCCTGTCTGTAGAAGTCTCACTAAGGCAAGTAAGGAACCCATTCCAAACAACCCAATAAAAATGGCAGATAAAATATCACACTCCTGTAGGAAGTTAAGAAACCTGCAATCTGTTCAAGGACGTTTTGTGCACAGGGAAGAAAAAAAAAAATAAGAGAGAGAAAGAAAAAGAGACTGGCTAAATCCATCAGTTAATTATTTGCTGTGAATTATTTACTCAGATGCAGTTAATTAAGAAACACTTTTAACGTGAACATTTTTCTGTCCACTGAAAATGCAGCTATATTTGAAATACTCCCAAAGGCACAGTTCTGAGGCAGGTGCAGGAGAACCTAAGCGCCACAGCTGGTGTTTCTATTCAGCCAGATGTGATCCAGCTCTGGGGTAAAAACCAAACAACTCCAATGGCATCCCAATGGCTGAGCTAAGGTGCTCAGACTCCCAAATCCATCTGGATACAACCTTGCCCAGGTGAATCTTGCCACGTTCAAGGTTAGAACTGGCTTATACCTGAGCAGGGCAGACCTCAGGCAGGGAGGGACAGTTACAGTTGAATCTGCTGGAGCAAAGGTACATGACATTTCCTGGAAGAGGAAATGCCTTGTTACACCTGGCACATAAGACCTGGGACAGCTATTCCTTGCATAGAGCTGGGAATTGCTCCTGCAGCACAAATTAACTGCAGCTACAGCAGCAGAGAACCCAAGGAGAGGTAATCATACCAAATGTTTGCATGTTTCAACAAGAAGCCTCTAGTTACTGCCCACACGGGAGGGGTTTATATCACTTTCGTTCGTCTACTCCTTGGAAATACTTTGCATTGTGTCTTGCTTAATTTTAAAAAACCATCTGACCTCAGCATCTTTTCTCTCTGGGAAGACAAAGCAAGAAAAGCTTGTGAGCAAGGATAGTTCTGCCTGTGGAAAAGCAGAGTTTCCAGGGTGGGAGATGCAAAACCCCCATGTGCCGTGGTACAAGTGCAAGGACTGCACAGCACAAGGACTGTGCTCCCAGGCATTAATCCAGCTGTGCACGCAGCCCAGGGAATGCACCCCCAGCCATGTGAGAGCAAGACTTCTGGGTCATAATTTTGCTCTCTTTGCCTGTTCTTTGGTGCAGTAATTTAACTTCCTGGTGGGAATGACATTTGCAGAACGCGATAAGACGGCATCATTTCTAAATTATGGATTGTTGCTTCTGCCAAGTTTTCTCCTCCTTATGCTTTTCCACCATGTGTTTCTTACACAGCAATTGTACTTTATCACTTAGAGAACGGCGTTGTAAGGTTTCTTTCAAAGCTTCCCGTCAAAAAAGAAAACACAATATTTTTTTCAAGTTATCCTGAAAATATGATTTCAAGCTGCACGTGTTTCATGGCTGCAGTACAGATCCCATTGACCTCCATCTTTCCCAGGCAGATAACACACATGAGGGACTTCACACGTGCAAAAAGAGCAGCACTCTTAAACCTTTGGAGCACGATCTAGAAACCTCTGTCCCTACACTACAAAGAGAACAGCAGTTTATTCTGATTTGGCCAGGGAGTGGATGCCTTTGGTCTTGTTTAGAAACCAGAAGCTCACTGCAAATGTTGTGCATGATAAGCTACATGGTCTGTATTTTACATCTAGTGAGATGAACATCATAGTCCCTTCTGAAACTGAAAAAAATATTAAGTCTATTTAAGGATGAAAAGTTGCCTTTCCTGGGAACATTTTGCTTTTTGGTTTTACCAGTCACTGAAGAAGTCTGTATCAAAGTTTTGTAGATATTTGAACTAGTTTTAAAGGCATTCAAAAAACACTCTTCCTTGAACATTTTCTCTTGGTGGACATCCAGTCACTTCAATACATCTACTCAGCCTGTCAGCAGCAAATAATCTTGGTTGGCAAATTATTGAATAATGTACTCTGCAATCAATTTTTCATAATTCCTCATTTATGCTGTAATTTATATAAATGTTGTATGACTCCCTGGGACTTGCAGCATGCATTTTGGATGGCAATGGTCACACCAGTACAAAATGACAATGCCAAAAGTTATTATGGGATTCAAAATCTGATTCTAGTGGCTATTTTAGATAAATATTTACTTTCTGGATGTAATTTCATTAATAGGGCTTGAGCACAGAAACATTTACAGAAAACTAACACGAAAGAATGACAATGGCAGCTGAATCAAAATTGACCACAGATTTCAAACAAACATGAAATTATGTTTTCTATTCTTAGAGCTTCTGCTGCACTAATATGGAGCTGTGGCTCTTCGAAGCTGTGTCACACACACAGATTAACACAGGGTCAAGCTGATAGTTTAGTTTCTAGCATAATTTATATTCATGCATAATCTTTGCAAAATGTTTGCTTTTCTCCTCTCTTTTGGAGACAAGAGGCCAGAAGAAATTACTTATGTTTGGCAAAAATAGTTTGTCTCAGTGGGGACGCTGTTAATCACTCAATAGCATAATACCTTTCATAACTTTCAAATTAAATATTAAGCTTTTTAACAACATTTTGGCTATTCTGCCACAGTCACCCTCCTGTAGGTCATAGTAGGGCATCTGTCTTCAAATATTGCATGCTGTTTATTGCTTATCATCCTCTAAAAGACTGATTACTGCATTAAACTCGAACATAAAACTACTGGTATTGCTCTACAATCTACACAGCTGGAGAAATTAATCTATTCTGGTTTATGATGAAGGGAAACTAAGAGCTACAGCAGAGCCATAAAGAGATTTTGTGGTGGACAATGTACAAAAGCCATCATTTTTCTGGTTTGCTTTTGCTTCCACTTAAATGTTCCAGTGCTGAACTCACTCACTGCTGTGCCTTTGATCCCAAGGTTCCTGGTGTGACACGTGAAATACACAGGAAAGATGAGCTATAAGGTGCCAAACATCTTTTTTTTTTGTTTTGTTTACTACTCCTTTGCAGCTCCTCTTTTATCATTCTATAATTTAAGCACCAAACAACAAACAAACTAATAGCAATTAATTCACATGCAGTTATTTAATGCAGTTCCGGGGCTAAACACACCAATGCAAAGGTGAGGAGATTTCCAGTGAGGCTGCTCATGCTGAGGTTTCTGATTTATCATTGCAACAGGTGGGGTCTAGTAAATGTTTTCCTTTCCCTGCAGGCTCCCATTGAAGGGATGCAGAGACAGTCCCTACAGAGTGCTTCAGTCTGATGCAACTGTGAGCCAGAATTTGCCAAGTCATGGGGCCTCTCTGAGAGAAAGCTTTCTACTAGCTAAAGCCTCTCTTATTTCAGGAGAACACCAAAAACATACACAGGTTCACATACTACTTGTTTTTTTGGGTTCTTTGGATGACTTTTTGTAGTTGTTCTTGTTGTTTTTGGTTTTTGCTTTTTTACTCATTAATGCTTTGCACATACTGCATTGTTTTACATGGTCACTGCACTAATAGTACTTACCAATTCCTTCAAATCATCAACAACTACTCCACTGGAGCCAAACTCTCTGCTGGTCTAAGCTCTGGCACCAAAGTACAAACAATTCATCCTTTCTCTACGCTCTCTATTTACCAAAGGGTACTGCTGATGGTCTTTGAAACCATCCTGAATTTAAGCTGCAGCCCATGCTGGTAAGAATTATGCACATCAAAAGCTTTTGGAGCAAAATAAAAAATTCTTTACCAACATCATGGCTGAATTCTGTGACTGTGGCACAGGAAGCATAAATCTACTACAGAGCCACAGGAGATCTTGCTCAAGTTTCTTTTATTTAGATTTACTAAAGATAACATTAAGTAAGCAAATTACTTTGATTCCCGTAAGAAATTATAATAGAGAATGTATATTAGGATACAAACACTAACTGCCAAAATTTACTAGAACTTCTTTTGTGGGAATAAATGGCTCTGTCTTATTGCCTTAAAAATAAATGCACAAATTGTTAAGCATCTGAAGTCACTATTAGCTCTCATGCCACAGAAAAGGAGAGTGAAAAATGATTTCTCTCTACTGGCTATACACTAGACACAAATCTAAGAAATAGTGTTTATGTCTTTAAGGAGTGTTAAAAATTGTATTTTCTTTTACTCACATGCTTACAGAATGCTTAAATGCTTACAGAAGCAGAAGTAAGTACTGGCTAGTGCAAAAAGACATCAGGTAAATTTTCTCTGCATCTCAGTCCTGAAAACCACAAGTCTTTCCTGTTTCAACCCCACACCAACATGCATTTTTTAAGAACACACCTTTGGTCTGCCTGGAATAAATTAGTGTAACCTGGACCTGGCTTCCCACTTTTCCTCTGCCTGACTGCAGAGTCCAGGGGCTGCCTGGCGCTCCGGGTGGTGGCTGGGGACAGGGAGAGAGAACTGATCAGCTGGACCTGAGCTGCATCCAGCAACTGCAGTGAGAAGACTCTGGTGGAAAATATTCTTGAAGGGCACTTCAGAAAGTTGTCCCCATCCCTTTCTCCTCCCAGGCAAACCACCCCCTGCAGCCCAGCAGCCTGGACAGCCTCACACACCTCCTCCCTCACTGCAGACACAGACTCTGAGAGCTGGAGGTGCTCCCAGCCAGTTGGCAATTAATTTGAAGCGGATCCTGTAAATCTGTTGTTTGAAAGTTTGGTGGCTAATTTGCATCCAGAGGCTATAATATCCCTGATCACAGTATTGTGACAGTTTCCTCTTAAAATTCCTCAAGCTTTAATTGAAAATAATCAGCGGTGGAAGTTGTTCTCACAGTCCACATTCACTGACGTAAACAAACACAAGGCTTGAAAGCTGTGAACGCTTCTGTTT
Organism: Hylia prasina; assembly: GCA_013397195.1. Lineage (NCBI taxonomy): Eukaryota > Metazoa > Chordata > Aves > Passeriformes > Sylviidae > Hylia > Hylia prasina. The sequence continues at coordinate 593,521 of VYXD01005237.1, forward strand.
GCATCTGCGGCTCTTTCACCAAAAGGCATGTTGTTAATTCCATTTATTCCAAACACAGCATAAATGAATGCTTAATTTGGGAGCCTATAAATAATGAGCATGCTCAATTACAGCAGCAGCATCCAGAAGCAGGCTCGAAGCGGTGTTCATGAGTCACTAATGCTGTTAGGAATTTCCATGCACTAAGCCCCAGACCTGCACGCTCCCAAGTTCATGGAAAAGTGTGTTCAACCCTCTCTGGGACAGTCCCCCTTGTGGTTCAGGCACTAATAGCTCTGAAGAACACAAAGCCCCTTTATGAATTATCCTCATTACTGCAATAATCCTTCACAGGCTCCCAACAATGATGTTAAACACGAGGTGAATTTAGTGCAATAGGATAAGACAGAGGAAGAGCGATGCCTTTATCAATTTTCTTGATAGAGAACAGAACATGGTAGAGATCTAGGGGGTATCTGGCTAATTTAAAACATTTTTCATGATCGATAACAGTGAAGGATGCACAGCTTGTTACCACCTCTCAGAGTGACAGGCACCTGAAACACATCCCTTTCCTGATGTCTTTCTCAGGAAGAGACAAGTAGTTCTGGCAAACTGTCTGAGAGAGGCAGGCATGTAGCTGAGATGAGATTCACATCCTTTTCTCTCTGCAGTCTCTCTGGACCTCTGGAATGACAGAATGTCACATATGGAAACCAAGAAGCCTTGATGTACAGGGCAGGACCAGCATGTACCTCTCAGCTCGGTCTCTTTCTGCTTCCTACCAGTTTTCCTCATTGTGAAATTGTACAATTAGATGTGACTGACTCCTCAGTAGAGATGAATGTACCACCAGCTCATTTTCCTGTGCTCTGGGATTTACCAAAATTTCTGGGTGTTAACCTCATGCTACTGAGATCAGCTGATCAATTCCTCACCTAAGCCACTCTCTGTCACCCCTCTCACTAAAAGGAGATTGGCACTGGAAGGAGGAATGGGACGAGCTCCCAGCAAGCTGCAGCAGCATCAGCTGTCCCCAAATCCAACTGTGATCAAGCAAGTAAGTTCTCAAAAAGTAGTTTTCCCTTAACTCAGCCATGTTGAGGAGGTGACAGGCACAGGGAATCACAGCAGAGCTCAGCAGCTCAAAAGATGCAAATTCCTCCCTTTCTGATAATACTTGGCTCACTGAGAGGCTTCTTCTGAGGACCTTTGGGGATTTGAAGAAGCAGCTGTCACCAAGCTGTGAACAGGACTATCAGCTGTACACTCTGAGTTAAAGGTGAAGGATCCACCCTGTGCTCTAACAGGTCCTTCTTCTCCCGCAGGTGTAATTTCTACACCACCACTTTCTAAATTTAATCCACAGATTTCCCAGGCCAGCAGTGTTTTTCCCCTCCTCCTGCCCAGCTGCTGGGCACAGGGCAGCTGCCACGCTTGAGCCAGGTCTGGCTGTCTTTGCTCACAAGAGATTGGCAGCAGCACGGGGGAGATGCTGGCCAGGCTGTCCCTTCACTTCCCCGTGCCCTTACTCCAAAAGTAGGTCAATCAGCATTTCTGCCAAAATCTTAATTGCACTTGCTCAGGACTGGATACATTTCAGGCCCCTGGGTATCTCCACTGCTTACCTCACCAATTAAACCTAAATACAAATCTTTGCCTCTAGCTGCCTCTCCCTCCTCCCTTGACCTCTCTCTCCACTTCCCCCTCTAGAAACAAGGCAGTAAACAGATATTTATTTGCATTCCTGATTTTTAAAGTTCTGCAACCTATTTTTTTTAACACAGAGACCATCAGCAGTTTAGAACTGGTTCAAGAATGATATAAAAATCCTTCTCTGGACCCACACAAACACCTCCTGCTGCTCAGAGACTCAAGCACAGCAGAGGCCAGATGGCACCCAGGCCTGGAACTAAAGGCACTGACTTTAAGGAAATAAAACCAATTAATTCCCCCTGACAGCTGAAGACCATCATGGGGACATGGCAGAGGAGGAAGCTACAAAGTGCAGCCCTGCCTCAGCACAAATAAATAAATAAACAAAGCTAGAAGTGATTTCCTCTTGCAGCCTGGTGCAGTTTATATATCCCTTCTGGAGCCGAAGGGCAGAGATGAAAATCCTTCATCTCTCCAGTACCTTGTCCCTTTTGGTCGAGTGTCTTTATATTCCAAGACACACAGGGTGAATACAGGTAAAAATCAGATTAGTTATCTGGGGGAGATAGCCAGGCAGACAGAGAAATTACAGGGAGGAGAGGCATGACCAAGGAGCTGAATGAGACCTTTCTTGTCGTGTCCCAGGATTGCCCCAGGGTGGGCAGGCAGCGGAGGGGAAGCGTGGAGAGCATGACTCCAAAAGTCAAAGGGAATGACTGGGAATGACTGACAACCCTGCAGAACTGAAGTAATCACAGCAGACAGGGCTGTCATATTTTATCTGTGCAGAGATTTTTAATTTTGAGAGATCTCTTGCCAGTCATGTTTTTAAAGGCATTCCAAAACAGCACCGCAGTGACCTTGGAGCTCGTTTACGTGGAGCTCTCTCAAAGCACCTCTAGAGAAAACCAAAACCTCAGGTTTTTTGTAGTTTTGTGAAATCACCACGTCAGAAAGACAAGGCGGGGGTAGTAATAGTTACTGGTTCTCATGCAATCTTTCAATTAAAATTTAATAGGACATTTATAGTCTCTAACATGAAATAAATGAAATGGCTTCAAATGCAAATCCTGGGTAGTAAAAATTCTTCAACATTTATGTTTCTGGATCTGCTAGCCAGAACACAATGAAAATATTTTTAATCATCTGTAGAGGCTTATCTAAGAAATGAAGAACAAGTTTAAAATTCAAAAGCATACAGAAATTTATGGAACTATTACAGTTTCTTCATGTTTAAGGAAGAGTGTAAACTGTGTTTAGTTTCTCTAGATTTCCAAATTCCTCAGACTGAGTTCTGACATAAGAACTCCTTTGTGCATCCAGGAGGCACAAATAAATGAGAATATGAACAAAAATGTACATAGATCTTAGAAATTCCTATATAGTTGAGAATGTGCTGTATCCAGCAAGCTGAATGCTCAGGTCTGGTACCTGGCAGCATGAAAAACAGTAACAAAATTCCCCTTCATTGGTTTTATTTTGGTGTGCAGAGCATGTAAGCAAGACCCAAATCGCTTATCAGTGTTAAAGAAAAGAAAGGAAAATTGCAGTTCCAGGAGGAAATTGTGTGGTGCCATTCTTCAGCTGCAAGCTGAGCACTCATAACTTTCATTGCCAACAATCCATAAAACTCACTGTCAAGCACTCAGTGTCCAGGAGGCATAAGAAGTGTCAAGAAATGCTTTATGCTGTTGCTAACACACTACAAAAGACATGATCATTAGATTAAACTGGAGAACAGGCTGGCACTGTCCAGAAAGGAACTGGGATGAGACCATAGTGATAGTAAGAAAAAGAGTTTTGATCTGTACAGAATAGGATGGATTTAAAAAGGCATCCACAGGCTGAGGTTCTCTCAGTCAAGGAATCCAGACGGACAGATGGACTGACCAGGAGCTTCCAGTGATTGCTTCCAGCCTGATGGAAGGGCTCTGGCTGTCAAAAAGAGAGAGAGATAAGAGAGGTCGTGTTTCCCAGCACTGTACCAGCCTTGTCCCTCGATTAGATGCAGTGGGCTGAAGCACTTTCCCTTGCTGATCTGTGATTTGAACAAGAATAGCCTCAGGACAGCTTTAGCTTGTGCTTGGGTGCCCACAAGCTCAAGAAACTGTAAGGGCAGGGAGGAATTGAGGGGGATGAGTGTGTGCTTTTCCTAAAGCCGTGTCCTTTGTTTCTTGTGCATCTGGGAAGAAGGAGGAACGTGCAGCCCTGCATCAGCCAGTGCTTCCCTCGGCCCCAGGAAATCCTAGAAATGGGCCAGCTCTGCTCTACAGGAGCAGCATCAAAGATCTGCAGTGCCATGGAGAACGAGGCCTCCAGCTGGGATGGATGGCAAGCCAGCTGGGAGGGAGCACATTCACCAGGGAGGATTTTAAGGAAAGTTGTAAATGAGGACGGAATCACTGGGATAATGCCGGCAATGTTTTAGTGTTTTGCAAAAAGTTTTAGCGTTTTGCAAAAGCTCCAGGGACAGATGAGGGAATCCTTCTGATGCAAAAAGGACCTTAAGAATGTGAATAAAACAAAATGATCCCTCTTTAGAGGCTACAAGTATTTTTAGTCTCTCAAATCTGATTAGAACCAGAAAAACACTGAGCTAGAACCAGGAAACACGGCACATCGTTCAGGAACCATTACCTTGATGTATTCAGAAAAGATTAAAGAAACTCAATTAAATCTGAAAAATCTGAAACGCTCAGATAAAATATTTTTGAACGCTAAGTGGAATCTGTGAAGCTCCATTGCCTTAACCTCCGCTAATAAGCTGCTCAATAAAGTTCATGAAAACATATTTTATGTACTGATAGCATCTCAAAGTATGAAAGGTTTTGCAGTTGTTCAGCAATCAGTTACCAGCTGGATTATGGTCCACTAATGCTGTTAGATTTCTGCAAGACAGAAGGCAGCTTTTCAACCATTTGTTATTTTAATGATGAGGAATCTCACCATAAGCCTTGTTAAAACTTCATTTAATCCATTACAGAAGAAACAAAGACATTTAGAAGTGAACATAAAAAAATTTTCAATCTATCAGAGCAGAAATTATAGGGTTTAGGGAAGCTCTTAAGGAGCATCCATGGAATAAAATGGCTCTGCTAATTAAAGGGCTGTATCCTTTCAGGTTTGACATTTAGGGACTGTCTTCAACAGGGACTGAACTACTCTGCATGATAGCACTCATAATGACAAAGTGAAAAAGGGAGAACCTTTGCAAAGTTGCAACCAAATCGCTCCATCTATTCCAAATATCACCCAAACATCTGCAAGGGTGTTTTTTTAACTGAGCTTTCTTCCCCAAAACACCTCAGAGAGAACAGAAGGTGCAACATCCCTGCCCTTAAATCATGGGGAAATGCTTCCTTGCAGGGATGACTTTGGCTCAGCAGCAGGGACAGCACCCAGGACAGAACCCAGTGAGAGGCACGTGTTTCAGACCTTGACTGTGCTTCTGGGAGAGGTGAAATCTGTTCAGTGGATCCATCAGGCACGGCCCAAGCACCCTGACTGCCTCGTGTCCTGACAGCTCCACTCCCTTGCCACTGCTCCCCTAATTTACAAAGTACTCCTGAAGGTCTGGAAGAGGCATTTCCACAGGGTCTTAAAGAGAGAAGCACCATTCCCTGGACTCCCTGGTTCTTCTTTAGGATGCCCCATTCCAGGGACAAGTTGTCCCCCACACACCAACTGAGAAAAACCACACTGTGCTAGAACAACCTGGTTTTTTAACCTCCAGAAAATATCAATGCAATATATTACCTGAATGAACATTTATTTCATGGTTAATACATTAGGGGTAGAAAATAGCCATTTCTGAGTGCACAAAAAGAAAACATTTTCCAAAGGACTAAATACTAAGTTCAGTCCTTCAATTGTCCTTACAGCTCCCTACCTGAAGAGCAACACTCCAAAAATTTGCAATCATTAGTTCAACCAATGCAAGTCTATGTTTGCACTTAGAGGTGCAGATAAAAATGTTTAGCCTCAAAAAGTGAGGTAAAAAACACACTGAAAATGCTGTAATCTCAATTCTCCAAGATTTCCTGGAGAAATCTTGTTTAGAGCACAGATTTTCAGATCCCTGAGGGGAGGACATGCTGTACCACCCCCCTTCACCAGCTCTAATGAAGTTCCCAACTGCTGTTGTAAGATTTATGCAAAGCTCCTCCTGAGAGTATTTTTCCTGCAAGGATTTCCACAGGGTTGAGCTTATCAACCAAGTCACCTACTACACCAGGAGAAAGTTCAGGGCTCTCTGTCAGATCTTGATCCCATTTAAATTAATGATAAGGAAGAGGGCATGGTCTGTAATATCTATCTGCTTTCTTCTCTTTGAGGGAGATGAAAAACATTGGCTAAAGTTATATCTATCTTGAAAGTCCAAGTACCAAGAAATTATAAATAAATAAATACGTTTTTAATTTTGAATAGAGTACATTAAATGTTAAATATCCCAATTCTGTGTATTAAAAAAGGACCTGTGCTGCTTTGGATTCTTCTGAAATGTTTGATGTAAAAATACTCTCCAGCTCTCACACTCTTCCATACCAAATGAGAAGTTTATCAGGTGTCGAGCTGGTTTGAGACCTTCTGCCTTGAGACCTTCTGCCTTCAGCTGGGTTTCCTACAGAAACAAGGCTTGTGCAAACAAGCTGTTTGTCTGTCTTATTTCAGTAACTTTTGAAACAAGTTGCATGAGCTGTTTCTCAAAGAATTACTTTTAAAAGTTTCTTTTCCCCCAAGCTTGCAAAAATATTAAGATTTGAAATCATTTTGCATAATATCGCTCTTGCAAGAAACTGCTGAAATGGTAAATTAAGTGCCATCTAGACTGGCTAAGGACTTTTTGATAAGAGAGTGATTTTGAATGAAAAAATGGATACTTAATTCAAAGTCAATTAAAAATGGAATTATAAACTATCTAGATGAGAATCACATAATTGATATCAGCAGCACAAAGTCTATAAAGGAAAATCAACCCTGAAATTCTTCCAAAGGGTCAGCAAAGTCTTGAAAACCATCTTCACCAAAAACTTTGACTTTTTAAAAGCCTTTCCTGAAGCTTTTCATAAGACTTCATTAATTAAACTAAGCAGTCATGGACTCAGAAGCAGGAATGAGTTCTGAATCTTAACTAAGATTCTGGCTTCCTAACTAAAGCACAAGGTTTAAGAACTGGCCATTTTTCATTGTAATATAATATTAATAGGAGTTGTCCCAGTCTTCTATAATAAGATTGGCTGGATATAACTTTTAGAATACATGGTTTTACAGATCATATTCTGCTCTTTGTTTAACATAATAAAGGGAAATGTATTTAAAGGGACAAAATCTGTTTACTCCTAAAATAATCAAGAATAAAATTTAAGCCAGACAGTCCAGCAGACCAAGCAAGAGAAGCTGAAAGTCAGAAGCTCTTCTCCCTTCAGCAAGACAGAACACTCAGGGAGAGTGCAGAATAATGTGAGTATATGAAAATATTTTCTTTGAAACTACCAAAATCTATGTCAAACAGCTCTTGAGGTTAGCGATAACTGACCATTTTCCTTTCCCCAAGACTGCATCCTATGTTCTCAAAGAATCCCATCAGTTAATTAAAAACGCCCAAAGATGCCCACCCACACAGACCACCTGCAAGGGACTGCAAAGGCATGGAAACACATCTCCCCTCTGTTGCTTAACTGATCCACAAATGTCAGATCAAGCCCTTGTTCTTCCAGCTGATGGGAAGAAAAATGGTCCAAACTAATTTTCATTTAAATTTCTTAATGCAGTGCACCAGTTGTTTGTCACTTTCTGACACACTGTCATGTTGTTTTACAACGTGATGTATTGTAACATGATATGAAGTGAACATATTTCATTTAGAAGAATGCCTTAATGCCTGTAGACTCCAAAAGTAGCATCATTTCTTAGCACCTGATCTAGATTTACCAGAACTCCCTTCATGGCTTTCAAACAAATTTAGAAATCAGAGGTGCAACATGTTCACACCCACCCCTGTCAAATGCAAAAGGCACTTGGCCATGCCAGGGATTGCTCCAATGCAGAGGTAATTTCTGCTTAGAAGAATAAAAAAATAAACTTTATTGAAGATTTTGTAAAGTTTCTGTCTCGCCTTCCTTACTGGAACACAGGAAGGTTTATTTTGCCTGCACAAGCCTTTTTTACACATTTATAGTGGAAGGAGTTACTCACATTTACTATGGCAGAAGTATATTATGCTACAGACATTGTCATATTTTCATTTAAAGAAACTCCAAGAGAAGTCCCTAAATTTCAAAGAAAAGTGCCCATACTTTTCCAAGAATCCCCAGATAACTCCTTGAAGTTCAGGTGAAACTCCACAGCTGACTATCTACAATCTGTGTGACGGCCAGAAGGGGCTGCCCTGTCTCTCTCCCTGCTCACTCTCAGTAACGAGCAGCTCACACCCTTCCCTTCTCCAGGGTTAGCTGCACACTAACTGAAAACTGAATTTATTTTGGAGAGCTTGTTTTTAGTTACATCAGACAGATACAACTCACTGTGAGATGACATTAATATTAAAGCCATGGGGAAAGGGGGAGGAAATGCATGGCTGGCAGCAGGGGAAGGCAGGAGGACTTTGCTCTCATTGCTGTCTGCTGCAGAAACTGAATTTTGTAAGCACGAGATTGAAATTACACATATTTTATCCCCCAGTAGTACTCAGGGAAAATGCATGCATTATATGCATTGTATACAACTTTAAAGAGTGCACTTGTGAAGGACAGTTCAAATTTCAGCCCCTTTCCAGTTCCTGTGATTCACTAACTGAACTCATCTCTCATCAGTGCCGCTCCTGTTATTCAGAAAGCTGACAGGTAATGAAAGAATATTCTCTTACTTGTGCCACAAATAGTATTTAAGGCTTAAAAATAAGATTCTTAAAATATCCCCTGAGTTTTGACTGTAGTCTGAGGAGAGCCATAGCACAAGCAGCACTCCCTAATTTGTACAGCCCACAACAGGGCTTCGCACTTAATCCAGGAAAATTAATTTCATAAAAGCTAATTGATTAACTAAATCAGTTACATGTGGTCCTGGGGATCTCTGGATCTATAAAGTTCACAGTTTCATTGAAGTAGCAATAAGTGAATAACAAAAAGATTTATTACAGTGACAAGTCCCAGCCCTGCCAACAACATTTACAAATGTGACCATCAGGTGGAAGCTTCTTGAAGTACTGGATTAAACACCCCATCACTCTCCTGTTCCTAAACCCATCACAATGTAATCCAAAGCAAGTGGATTAATTATTTTGATTGGCATGACCTACTATATATATATCTTGGAAAAGATTTCAAGCAATACTGAAAAATACTCCCCATGCCTGTGATCTAATCAGTGGCTGCTGCTGGACAGGAGATGAGCAGGATGTGCTGAAGGAGGACCTCCAAAGGCAAGAGGAGAGGCCTTCTATGTTAGCTCCCCTGAGAAGCTAAACTCACAGAACTGTGTAGGTTGGAAAAGTCCTTTAAAATCATCAAGTCCAACCCAGCACCAGTAATCCGCAAGTAAATCCAGGAGATCCCTTTGCAAGCAGGGAGGATTTCACAGTCAGGAGCCACAGAATCACAGAATGGTTTTTGCTATGGGGTTAAGGTGAAATGCAGCAAAACTTCACCAAAAGAACACATTTCAGTTTTACCCATGCAAATAATGTTAGATATGTCTCAATAGGACACAAAATGAACAATACACACACAGTCAAGTTGTCAGGGCAAAAGGAGAATGAGATTTATTTTTCTACTTCAGTTTATATAGATTCTTGACAATGACCACAGATTGGAGGATGAGGTTGCCACCTCTCCAACAACACTGGTCAAACTAGAAGTCCATCAATTGTCCCTCCCCAAGAGAGGAATGATAAACAAGAAGGACAGTTACAACATCACTTTGTTTACAGGAAAATCTGTGAGAAACTCCACTACAAAAATGCAAACATCAGAAGGCTGAAAAAGATCAGGGCGACAGAAATGGGCTCTGGAAGGAGCACAAGGCAGTGTCCTGCCGCAGGCCAATGCCCTAAGCACACACCCTGTGGGCTGACATTCACGCAGCCACATGCCTGCCCCGTAGGCTCTCTGAGCTACAGAGCCCTGTGTCTCATCTGGCCTCTCCAAAAAGTGAAACAGCACCACCAGGAAAGTGAACTGCATCTCTGAGACACAAACCAAAGGATAACTCTGTCTCCACCTCAGCTGCTCCCGCACGCTTGTCCCTTCCAATCCTGAAGGGCGGAATTCTCCGCCTGAGAGCACTTGACAGTGCCAGCAGCCCGGACCGTGCACAGTGCTACTTTGGTGACATATTCTTGCCATCACCTGCAGCAATGCCCTGTTCCCCCAGCAGCTGCAGGATTTGACTGTAGCTGACAGTAAACTGTAACATCTAATGGACTTGTGCGGAGCGTCTGAACGCCTGAGGAATTCTGTCATGTGTCAGTGCTGCTCATGTTAAGAGATCCATTAGGAGTGCAATGATCTGAGGAAAGGTCAGCTGTCACAGCTGGTGCCAGAAGTGTCACCTTTGTTTAAAAGGATTTTGCACCCAACTCCCCTGCTGACTAGATGGCGCTGATATCCTTGTCCTAAAGCCAGAGATGTGTCACCTCAGGCTGGGACACATGTACTGATGTCATTTACTGCAGCTAAGCCCTTTTCCAATGAGCTTTATCAAAGTCCAGTGGCAGTGTCACCATCCCTGACACTTCTTTTGGGAAGTGCTTGGACTTCCTGAGCCGTGCACCAGAGCTGTGATAGCAGACAGCTCTTCATCTGAGCCAGCAAAGCAGCACAGGAGGCATTTTGGGGATTTTTAGATAGAAAAATCCTGCCGGGTCTCCCATTGCTATGCCTCTGATAGGAAACAATAGCTCTGCCCACACTCAGGACAGGGCAGCAGGATGCAATGAGCATAGCGAATTTAATCAGAAATAACTTTAAAAAAAAAAAAAAAAAAGCTGAGTTACAGAATGGAAAACAGGATTAGAGGCAAGGCAGAATCACCATGGTGTAATTACTGTTCTGGTGGATGGACTCACATGGTAATCCGATTCAGCCTGAAGTTTTGCTTCTCCAGGACTCTGACTCCCCAGAAAACTGCTCTGAGCCTCGGAAAGAGCTAATGCAGAATTGATTCACTCTCAGCTGATGGAGCCAAGGTGTTAATGGCAAAACACAGCTCCTGTGCTGAACTTGCAGGGTAAAATTCCAGCCTGACTTTGTCAGCACTGCGACTGCCCTCAGTGAGGCAGCTGTCCCTTGGTCGTTACCTCCTACATTCTTTTATATTATGCATGTTATGAAAGCATTCATGTTTCAGAGTCATCTTCCAACTGTCTGCTACTCTAAAAACGTGGTATTTTTTTAATACCTGACATACACTGAAATCATCAGCTACACGAGGGGAGAAGTTATTGCTTGTGTCCGATTACTGCTCTACTTGGATTCTTTAGGCAGTAACAGTTGTATAATAGGTAATGCTGCTCATCTGTTTGAGGAACAGTGAAATGAAGCCTCAAATAAGCCATTTTAAACTATAGTAGTGGATTGTTAAGTAGCTGGGGAATGCTGACATATCACTTTTATATTTTTCAGTCCTTTGAACTAATACTGTAAGTTATAAAAATATATTAAAGACTTGGGTGCTGTGTGAGAACGGGCTGCATCTGTAGTGAACTGCTCTGTAATAGGGATTGAATAGGGTTTAATCTGGTCAGAGTAGGTTTATTGTGGTGTGATCCACACAAGAGAACTTGACACTCTTAAAATAGGCATGGCATTAACTGTGATTGTCCCACAGCCGCTGGCTCAGTGACAACAGAACTCAGATTTTCTTTACAAGAGTGTCAAAGTGAGAAGCTGGTCTAGAGTTTATCAATGAGGGTATGTGGCAAAAGTTAAAAAAGAAGAAAAGTTGTGATTCTCAGGCACGAGGAAGAACATGCACAGTGACAACACTGAAAATCTGGTTGGAACAAGGGTTCAGAAACAGAAGTTAATGAAGGAAACACAAGAAAAGACCAGTTGTTATTTTGTAGATATTTGGATAAATCCAGGCTGATTTTCACAACAGTTCCATAAAGACATTTTAGTCCTTGTTCTCCTCTTTTGTCAGCCACAATGAAGGTAAATTGTAATTCAGGGTGATAACATCTAATAGGAAATGTGTAAGTAATTAAGTATTTGGGCCTTAAGCCTTGATTTGGTGGCTTCAAGACTCAGATTCTGTAGCCTCATGACTCTGGACATGTAGAGGAGACATCTCTGTCTTGGTACACAGCCAGAAGGGTGAATGACCACATTTTCCTGGGAGCAGGAAAAGAAGCTCCAAACAATTTTATCCCTGAGGAAATAACTATTTTGGCCATAAAATCTGTACCTTTTATTTAAAAACTATGCATTTAGACAGCATGTTTGAGCAGAGCTGGACAGCCCAGTAAAACCTGACTGCTTGTTTCTGCCAGGCTTAGAGACAGAGGTTTCACTGCTTTGATAAGTCTGTCAAACTGAATGCAAATAAAAATCCCTCTAATCTAAAACAGTAAACATACAGGTGGAAAGTTTTGTGGTCCTAAATTTCAGGCTGTTTTCCCACCAGCAGGGGTTGGGAAGTTAAAAAAAGAAGAAAAATCTTTTCGCATTTATGTAGTCACCTTTATTCACCACTAAACACATTCAATATCAACCTCTTTCACACATGCAGCTCTTCTCTATCAAAAAAATTATAGGGCAGTTGCTCAGAAGTGGTGGTATTTGATGTTTTTTGCTACTGAATATATGTATTTCATGAAAGAGCCCCAAAGGGATTTGTGAAAGTTCTCAATTTTTATTGAATTCTGTAATGCTTTTGAAAAAAGCAAATTTCAGAGGCAGAAATCAATGTTTCTGAAGGTAGATCATTAAGGACTGGAAAATGTATGCTTCTATTCATAAATGATCCGGAAAAAGAGATGAATAGTGAAAAGACAAAGTTCTGCAGGTGATACAAAATCATTCAGGATAATCAAATCTAAAGCAGACCATGAACTGTTGCATCAGGAACTTGCAGTACTCAGGAAGTGGATGATAAAATGGAAGAGGAAATCCAGTTTTGCTGATGAAAGGGTTGAATGTTGGGAAAAGCACCAATTCATGCCAATCAATGGGCTCTACATTGGCTACTGCCATTCTGGGTATTGATGCTGCAGCCTTTGGTTAGCTCCCAGTGAAACTCAGGCCAATCCTCAACAATAAACACAATGGCTAGAAAACCACCAGGGATTGTTAGCAAAGTTTAAAGAAACAAACGTAGAGCACCATCATTGCACCTGGATGAGGCAAAAGAGGACAAAAAGTTTCTAAAAGAGTGTGTGTGCCTTAATGGAGAACAGGTCTAGCAGGACCAATAAATACAGTGATTCAAAAGCACCAAGCTTGGGCCCCAGGCAGAAGCAGGTGGGAGCAGGAGGATTGCTTTACACATGCCCTGCTGCCTATACTGCCCTCCTAAAGATATATTCTGGTTATTCTCTTCAGTGCTGCAGAGAAAACCTGTGGCCACCTGAACCTGCCCTCCCAGCTACAGCCAATGTCACAGTGCCAGGGAAACCTCAAAATGTGTCAGCAAAACATGGAAAGTACAAACCTGTAGTTCGAAACCATCCAAGAAACCCTTTCTGAGCTGAAGGTGCTTGGAACTTCTGAAACAAACCAGTCATTGCTCCCCTAAATGTGTTTTGTTGGAGGGAAGGGACAGGAGCAGTTTGTCTTTTCAGCTCCTCAGAGATACACATTCAAATACATTTGAGGTCACTGGAACTGGAAAACCAAATTTCATTCTTGATTGATTTTTTTCAGTAGATGGGAATGCTCATCTAATTGTTTTTTACTGTCTGACCTTTCTATTCTGTTTGGTTAATCTTCATGATGATGAAATAGCACTCATGATATTCACACAGAGTAACTGTTGAAGGCCTGAGCATGAATGCTGATTTTTTACAATGTTCTGCTGCTGTGGACACCCTAGAAACAAAACCAGCTAGCAACAACAACTTCAGCTCTTGGTGCTTCTGAGACACTAATTGAATTTAGTTTCCTTGTAGGTCATGATTAGTCAGGGGGTGCCTGAGCAGGGTATGTATGGAAATCCACCTTTTGGACCACACCAACACCAATGAAGCTAAACAAAACAAAACAAAAAACAAAACAAAACAAACAAAAAACAAACAAACAAACTAAAAAAAAACCTCAAAATAATAATCTCCTCAGCAAATTTTATCAAATCTGTCTGAACTCTCCCCGAAATGTGACAGTTTAATGGACAACATCAAGGTTCAGAACCTTCCCAGCAGTAAGGCTGGGACTGAGCCATGTCCTCACCCTCTCCCAACAGCTTCTGGAGGTGTTTTTGCCTGGTCTCATATTCACTTCACACATGTGACATCACACACACTGTCACTGCCTGTGCTTCCAGGTCATTCTGGGTCCCTCTGAACAATAAAGGACATGTCCTACCCTGGGCAGGTTTCAAACTGAGAAACGGTGAATATTTCACTTTGTGAGAAGAGTCACCCACTCCAATAGGAAGCACTTGGCAGGAACCAAGTGTACTCAAGGAGACATCTCTCTTAAAAACTACGTTGCAGCACATGCAGATTTTAACAGAAGTCTGCCATTTTGCAGGCAGCAGCATCACTCAGCAATCTGTTATTAATAAATAGTTCAGAGCACCAAGAGAGCCACCACCCTTGTGGTCGTGTGTCCCTGACATGACCCTGGCTTGTCCCACAGTCCAAAGATTTCCTTCATGTCTGTAGCTTTATGATGGAGCACCTTACATCAAACAGAAATTTGGCCCATGTAGCATAGGTCATCAGCATGAAAAGAAAAAAGCAAAATATTATCCACTCCAGTCTGATTTGGGCTAAGAATTTTCTCACTGGTTATCAGACAAATTCTGGTATCCCACAGGGGTGGAATTTTAAGTTCTAAAGATCTTGTGCCATTTTTTAGGCTTTCCTGCAGCCTTTTGTGAAGGAATCAGCTTGGTTTCAGAGGAAACAATCCTCTTTGCTGCCTCTGCCCACAGAGAGGACAAAACCCAGGCTGCAGTCGTTTGGCACCTTCTCTACTCCTTTGTGCAAAAGGTCACAAACGCTGCAGAAACATCAGTTGTCTGTGCTGGCCCTCAGAACCACCTTGCTGGGCTGAAAAATGCTCCCACTGGAGCACAGTGCCCAGACCTCCACACATCAGTGTTTCCAGTTCATCACCTGCAGCAATTATGGCACAAAGTCACCTCCTGTCTGTTTACTCTGCTGTGGTTTGCTCACAGTGTGTCCCAGGGTGGAGGGCCCACCTCAGGCACGTGCCATGGTGACACTGAGCCCTCCCACTCACCTTTTCCCCTTGGAACAGCACAGCTCTGGGATTTGTTAAACCAAACTTGCAGCGTGTTTTGGCCCCATTATGCAAGGAAGATGCACAAGAAAAAGAGGGAGAGAGAGGAAGAGTTCCTTAGGGACCAGCATGTTCAACGATCCCTTCAAACCACCACAAACCTCATTTACTAAGCCCCATAGGCTCTCATTAAGTGTCTTTGTCCAAATATTTGCCTTTATAAATTCACCAGGAGCTTCTTCTGCATTTCAGCCAGTCAGAATGCCACTGGGGCATTGAGCTGAGATTTTACTGGCACCCTCTTTTAAGCTCCTCTTGGTCAGTAACTCTGCTCTGCATCTGTGAATAACCACCACAGAGTAACTAATTTCACCTACTAAGGTTACATTTCCCCTGGTTCCTTTTTTCTCAACTACTTAACAAATCAATTCTTTCTGAGAGACCTCACTTCATACACAAGAGGATAACAATTATGTGCCACCGTGCTTTGGCAGAATGGAGTCAGTCACAGTTGAGGTAGAAAATTGCTTTCTGCACTCTCAAAACAGGGCAATGAAATAAGAGAAATGCAGAGGAAAGTGATATTTTACATAGATACCCACACCTATTTCTTTTAGGCAAAGATCAAACAGAAAATTTGCTGCACTAGTTCACCAATGCATTTGTCTTCCTGCAACCCTCAGGGTAACACCAACCTCTGTGATCTCTGTGTGGCCAGGACACCCTTGTGCACAGACCATGGCAATCTCAGAGCCCCAGTGCATTTCTTCTTGTTCTGAAAAAGAACACCTAGGAAAACCTGCAGCTTTGAAACTCATCAAGTACATGGTAACTGCTAGGGTTGGCTGGAGTCGTGTATCTAATCCAGATGGAGTAGGCAAAAAGGGCATTTTAACCAGATACTCCCCTTCCCTGGGCAAGGAACGATATTGACAGGGTAAAATTAGGTCAAAAAGCATTTCCTTTTGTCTTTACTTCCTTCTCATTTTATCCTGAAATGATCTGGAGGCTACACAGGAAGAGAAATGAAAGGAGGAAAAAGCCAGGTTTTACTTTCAGATTCCTCGTCTTCGTGGAGGTGACAGCTCTGCAATTTTCAGCAGACTCTCAATTTTTTGCCGGGCAACGGCAGTGTGGGAAGTTGGATGGAAGTTATTTCTGGGTAAAAAAGCATCTTTCCTGAGCAGAAGCAGCTTGAACACGTGGTGTGCCTTGCTGAGCCCCCAGGCTCCCCCCAGGATTGCAGCAGCATCTCTGGCACTTGGACTAGCTGAGAGAAAAGGCCACGAAATGCAGCTGGCGCAGAGGGGCAGACAGGGATTCCCTCAGTATTAGGGAGCCTGAAGGAGTCCAGAGCCAGCTGAAAGGCTGAGTAGTTCCCTCTGCACACAGACATGATGGTATCCAGCACTGAGAAGGTGAGAGCTGCACCACCTTCTCTCACAAGGAGCCTATGCTCTGCTTTCCCCAGGTTTGTCAGAGGTGCAGGGATCTCAAAAGTGTTAAGTTCCTCCAAATTTGGGGGGGAAAAAAGGTATCCTGCTACTGGTATGAGATGCAGAGAGAGAAGGAAGGCATCAGTGTTGCAGCCCTCAGGCACCCCTATTTTTTGTGTGTATTTATACAATACCAGAAATTAAACAGCAAAGGATGAAAGGCATGTTTTAGCTCTATCTAGTGTACTAGAGAAACTGATAATGAAGTTTTTAAGTACAGAAAATAAAAATAATCTTGCCATCTCCTGATATTTTTTTCCCTGCCCTATTCTCTTCTATATGCATCCCCTCTCCCCAGCACTCTTATCTAATCAATCCTGCTCTGCCAGTCTAATGCACATAATTTTCTCTTAGGGTGCATTTCTATCACCCAGGCATCAGAGGCTCATATATATATAGAAAACAAACTGAGAGATGCCATGAATTTCAAAAAACGTCCCTTCACACACTTCTTCAAAAGCCCAAGATAGTTAAATGCCCAAGAAATTGATAGAGTACCAGAAATCAACTCTAATATGCTTGACTCATCTGTTGATTTTAATTGAATGGTCTGTATCTTCAGGCAATTTCATTATTCTCCCAAGAGCTGGGGAGCTAAATGAAAGACAAACCTCGTTAACCTCTGACCATGAAAATCAATAATTTTCAATAAAATTTAGGCTCATTTGTTTCCAAAGAATCCCACGTCTTGACTCTACTATCATGCGCTCCAGAGCTAATCAGCTATGGAACATCATATTTTTCCACATAATTTTTGCCAACTTAGCTACAAAGTCTTTACCTAAAGCCACAGGAATCCTTGCATGTGTATGAAATACAATTTCCCTCCAGATCGTGTGGTGGTGTGAGCTGACAGTATCCAACCTGCACTGTATTCATAGCTACCCCAGAGTGACAGTGCAAACACTTCAAAGAGCACTACACTTGTTTTTAGTTACGTTTAGGGTCACTGATTCTTCTTCACCCACAGAATTGATTCCTGCAAGTTCATGTTACACACTTTATCTCGCCCAATTCTGCATCCACTGAATGCAAAAGCACTTTCCTGTTTTGAATAAAAAATGCCAGCTTTCCCAGCACAAAAAGCTGAATATAGGGCTGTTTCTGTGGATGCACCAAAAGCAAAGGTTGAAGAAAATGTTTAATATTTCTTCTAGTGCCCCTTCTGCCAACAGGAAACAATAGCAACTCTGGTACTCTGCTAATGAACTGCTTAAGCTATTAGATTCCTCCAAGTGGCAGAGAGAGGATATCTATGCAGATCCTGGCTATACAACAAGAGGAAATCCATTCCTTACACCAGTGGAGAATAAAACACAGATTTTTCAGACCAGAAGTTGGTGTTCTGCAGAAAGAGCAAATATAACATTGCTGGAGTGTGACAAATATTGATAAAAAAGCAGATCAGTGAAGGGAAGAATCAAGCATTCCCCCCAAACACAAGAAATCCCCACTGGAATTCTACCTATGCTACAGGAACAACACCAGCTTACAACAGAACTATCACACAAATGCAAAAATTGATGTTTCCAGCTCCTGGGCTAGGTTGAACACTAGATTATAAGGCTTCAGAAACAACATTTCTGAAGAAAATGTTATCAACAAGAACATTTCCAGGTCGTTGCAGAGCAAGACTCACCACTTGCTTTCTTTAAGAAGGGAGCCCCTGGAAACTGGCCAAGCACATCAAGAAAAGGGAAGAAACTGAAAGGAAAAAAGTCTCAGTGGAATACCATCTCCACTCTCAGAGCAGCTGCTGTGCACATGCAGAGCCAGCCTGGCACTCTGGAGGACTGAGAATTCCACTTGACACCTGCAGATGCTGCCAGGCCGGAAAGCAGCAAACCCAAAACGCATCCCACAGGACACCCCACATCACACAGCATCCCCAAAGCAATGACTCCTCTGCATGGGCTAAGACCTTTGTAAAGGAGCTGAAAAAGTGAAAGAAGCCAAAGGATAAATCAGTTCCACAGGGATAAATGCTAACAGGAAGGACAGCATTGATAGCATTTAAGTTTTGCTCCTCTCTGAACAAAAAATCCCACTGCAATCCTGGAGTGCCCCTGCAGGCCAAGACATCCAGCCCCAGCCCTCCTGGATGGAAAACCAGTCCTTGCTGACCATGTCAGCCTTGGCTGCTCTGTGCAGAGCCCAGGGAAAGGCACTGAATGTGATAATATGTCAAAGGAGATGTTTTGCCACAGAAGTTGGACCAAAATGCCCATTCCCATTAAAATTCATTTCACACCAGCCAGCCTTTGCCTGCTTCATCTCTGCTCAATTCCCTCTGCCAGAGAAGTCCCTCAGCCCACTTCCACCTTTGTCTAAGTGAGACACTTCCTCAGGTTAATCAGCCCAGTAAGAACAGTTCTTTTGCTGACTGAGAACCTTGGCGGGACAAAACCAAATAAATTATATTAAAGGTCAGGGAAAGTTGGAGCCACCTTACAGCAAATTCCTCCAAACACTGCTGAGCATTTTGCAGAACCTTAATGAGAAACCATCAGGTGGCTCCTCTGGCAGCTCAGTTTGGGGAGTAAAACTCTGGATATCAGGTAGGTCAGTAATGCAGACAGCAAAAGGGGCACGATGAGATTCTGCTTTTGGTGACTCAGCACACAGACTCAGGAAAGAGCAGAGCTTGCAGAAGAGCAGGGAAACCACATCATGGCTCAACTTTCTAAAAGTTACAAGAGGCAGCTGACAACTGATCCCTTTTCTCATTGCTTTTGAGCGGAAGTCATCAAAAAGTTATATCACACATGCTAAAACTTACAATGACGGGGTATCCCACAGGGAAGCATCACAGAGTAAATACTTATCACCAGGCAGAAGAAAGCAATGAACTCTCAGAGCTAAAATTAAATACAATGGGACACTGTTCAATATTAGATAAGAAAAATCAAAAATATAAGACATTGGATTTAGATTAGATATAAGATTTTTCTATGTTAGAGAAAAGATTAGCTGGATTTACCAACAGGAATGTAATTTCCACAAGCAAAAAGAAAAGGCTGCATCTTTCAAGTAAAGGATAAGAATGTTTTTTAAAAAATCTGCCATATAACAAGAAAAAATAATTACTGTTATTTTGGACCTGGATTTTTTGTTCCTTTTCCAAAAGAGCACAACCCATGGAGTCACCCAAAGGACAACAGGTTCTTGTTCCTTTCTAGACAACAGGAATACTGGTAATTGCATTCCAGCTTCTCACTCATTTTTCTTCTGAGAAGCTTCCCACTTTTCAGATTTGAAATGAAAATTCTCTCAACACCAGGCAGTGCACTCTATTGAATACCCACATCAAGTCAAATCAAACCAACTGACCTCACATCATTTTCCCAAACACTTGTGATGTTTTCATCACACTGTTCATAATAGGATTTTTACTGCAAGATTCATAGCAACTGACTGAAATCTTTGGCAGTGGAGCAGTGATTGCATGGCAATTACTCTACAAATATTATCCATAAATGCTCCATATCACAGGAAGCACTTCACTGATGCTGTGCTTGAGAAACTCAGGTGATACCAAATAATGTTTCCCACTGCCAGCTGTACCTGCTGCTTAGCACAAAACAACTTTGAGTCTAGGAAGCAGCAGCTTGTCTTCCTAATCACTGTAAATCCAGCAGATCCAGGTTTTCCTTACAAAACTTTTGCTCAAGGGATCCCATGGACAAAGCAAAGTACTGAGGAGTCAGTCTGGGGGTTCCAGCAGGAGTGCTACTGCCTGAGTATCTGGGATCTGTGTCAGCTGATACAAAGGTTAGCATAACACATTAATGTTTGTAAAGTCATTTGACAAGCTATATCCATCTCAGCACTAGTGCTGTTACACTCAGTTTTGGAGAAGAGCAAGTCAAACCACAATTCTGAGCAGCAATAGAAATAATCACATTGATTGAGCCTGATCTAGCACAGTGAGGGCTTCAGTGTGCAGAGCCAAGGTTTTCAGTAGTGGGTAATAACTTTGGAACCTTTTTTACATGATAGGCAATGTCACACACTTGCACACACTTTTTCAAAGGCTGCTACATATCATTTATTGGCTTTTTAAAAACCCTAAGCTGACTGTGCATCCTGCCCATGCTTATAATAGACCCCCTAAAATTGTTTATAAAACCTCTGCTGAAACTCTTTTTCCAAATAAACTGTAAAAATTTGTGCAGTCCAAAACAGTAAGAAAAGAAGTCTCTTATTTTAAATAGGCAAAACATTGTGAAAACTGAGTGTTTTAGTGTTGCTTGTTTTACTAAAGGGGTATTGGTGAAGAAAATGTAGGTAGCTAAATATACACCTGTGGCTGTGCAGCACAACACAGCAAAATTGTGTGTTAGTGTCAGCAAGCCTTGGTAGCAGCTTCTCCCAAATTAATTAATTTAATTTTAAAGAACAACATTGATGGGCATTCATTTTATGACACCAACCTTCCTTCTTACTAGCAAAGAGTCTATTTCGCTTACTGCCAACTTTAACTTTTTTTAAAAAAAATTATACATAGAAGTTTGTGATAGTGTATAGGAACAAAATGCCCTAAATATAATTTTCATAAGTCACTAATTTCTAAAAAACAAAAGCATTGTTTTTGCAGCAACTCAGAAAAGTACTAAGCATATGCTTGAAGTGTAATCCCTTCAGGTATAGTAATTAAGGTGTTTAAGTGATTTGTTCAATGGCAATGGACATTCAATTAGAACACAAGGTACAAATCATGGGAGTTGTGATTTTCCATTGAAAATAAAATCAACGACAAGGGATTTTTCCTTCTAAACTTCACATAAAAATACAAATTTATTAGATGTTGTTTAAAGTTATTGAAGACTATCAAAAGAACATTATTCCAGCATTGATTCAAAACCATGGGGTGCACTATCAGCATAATTAAAATGAAAGTATATTGAGCTATTTTCCTTTCCTGCTTCCATATTATTGTCTAATTGTTCAGAATGTCTGTTTGTTACAGAGGCAAAGTAATTAAGCACAGCACGTTGCAACAAGGGGGATCATAAAGGCAGAGCTGGCTGCATTACCCACACAGATATCAGCACAGGAAAACATTAAGGAAAGGATTGGGATTGTAATTGAAAATAATTGGATGATCCAGTTCATTTGGCTGACATCAGGATCATTTGAGCATCCCAGCACTCTTTAGCCCTGGATGTTCATCATTCACCTGTGCTCTTAAAATGGATATTTCCAAGGGAAAGTCTGAAGCAACATAAAAATCTGTTTGTGAGAAGGGCTGAGCACCACCTGACCATTCCCTGTGAATGGTCAGGGGGCCGTGTTTAGGTCACCACCTACAAAAGAGGTGGGAGTCTAATTATATAAAATGCAGAAGATCCTTATGAAGCCAAATCCAGTATCCCTTGAAATCAATGGATTTCTTTCCTTTCCCAGAAGACAAGGACAGAGATGTCTCCAGGGAGAGATACTCTCCTTAGAAGAGAGCAGCTACACATCCAAAAGAAACAATTTGTGGCTCCATGTTTTGTTAACATAGCAATTATGCTGAGGCTTGTTTGGAAGCACATTCAAAAGCCTAAACAGAACAACTTTATCACTGTCTCTCAGAACCCCAAGCACCACGGATATCTCCAGCTCTCAGCAAGTTGTGACTGCACAACTCGCTGTTTTTTTGCAGGTCACAACTTGGCAGAACCAAAACTTACCTCTCAGCAAAGCCCAAATTTGCAACTCAGCGATACGGAAACAGCCAAGTCACAACTTCCAGAATTACTGACTCGTGCAACCTCCAAAAGAGACTATCACTTCCTAATGATCACCTCAAAAAACTGACAGCTTAACATGGACAGAAACGTACCTGTTAGCAGAATTCCCTTCACAGTCCTGAAAAACTGGAGCTTCATCACTTGCAGACTCATGCTACCAGCCAAAAGCCTGGGAAAGATGCAACAGAAATGCAAATTTAATTAAAAGAACTGTACACATGGGAAATTTAGAGCACTGTGCAAACCTCTTCAGCAATGCAAATAATTGTGTCTGTAATTGACATTTTTTAGTCAAAATATAACAAAGGCCAGTGAGACAACAGCAGGTGTGAAATTACTCGTTTGGGACTAGATCAGCATAGTAGCATCAGCTCAGTGAGTACCGGGGAAAAGGTAAAATAGGAAGGGAAAAAAGAACAGGCAAAAGAGTTTTCAAGTGAGTTCATTCTAGAGTCCAAACTTGTGCTCCATGGGACCTGCACAAGAACTCCTTGAGAGTCCTTTAGATTCAGATGAGAACTTGAGGACTGTTGCGTGGCCAGGTTGGAAGAACATCACTGGCATCACTTGTTCTAACATCAGCCTGTCTGCCTCCAAAGGCTGCTGCTCCACTCAGGCAGGAGTCTCCCCACCAGTACACGGGGGACATCCTGAGGGGGGACCCTGGGGTGATCCAGTCACAGCTGCTGACCCCTCCAAAGTCAGTTTATCAATCTGCAGGGCTCTCCTCAGATCACAAGTGCCTCTTACTGCTAAATAATTTACATAGTTCCCAAGCAAGCTGCATGCACTGCTTGTATTTATAAGATGAGCTCTCCTGTGTGGACAGGTTTAAATGTCTCACGGGGATCTCTTCACACCCTGCAGCCTTTGCAGTTATGCAAAGGTTACAATAAGGTTAAGTCAGAGCAGTCACACTGACTGAAATATTGATTCAAACGTCCTTGCCTGAAATTCTGCACCAGCCTGGAGAGTGGCAGCCTCGTGCCCTGAGCAGGCTGGGACCAGCAGGCTCCCAACTTTCACTCTGAGCTCCATCAAACCTCTCTTAGTCCATGACTACCTTGAAAGGAGTTGGAGGTGCTGCCTTCAACTGAGACAACACAAACTTCCCTCTGATCTGGATGAGAAAAGTTTATCCCTGTCCGCTTTAACAGTGCTGAAGGCAGGACTGACCCTCCAGAGACCTTGACTGCTGAGACCTGCTGTTGGCTGGCAGGGAGAGGAATGAAACAGCTCTTCAGAGGGAGTTTTAACGTCTTCTGAATTTTATTAGGTGACAGGGAGGGTTAGAGAGGGCGAGGCAAGGGGCCAGGAGGCACGAGGGGATTCAGAGCAGGGAGCAGTGTCAGAGGAGGTGACTGTAGGTCACAGCAGGGGCACAGACTGCACCAAGTGCTGCTGCCCAAAGCACTGACCAAAAAATGCTGCAACTCTCCACGCCAGGACCACGGAAACAACAGCTCTGCAACAGTCCCAGGGGGAAGGAAGGACCAGTGTTCCCTGTAAAAGCTGTGTGGGCATCCACACTGCAGCATTCTCTGGGTGTTAGCAGCTATTTACCACTGACCACTGGGGTCCAGCAAACTCCCAGCCACTACATCAGAGCCCAGCTGCTGCTAGAAGGATTCAAGGTCAGGGTTTATACACTGCCCTTGCTGTAAAATCAACTCTGCCTCGCACAAGTCACTTAAGTTTGTCATATGTCACAAGCCATGCCACCAAACAAGTGCTATTTCTGCAGAGGTGGTGGAAATAAAGCAAGCTGAAGGTTTTGGTTAGCAATTTCCTGAGAAATCACTTACTCAGACATCCAGAAGAGTGACAGATTAGTACACTTGTTGTTCTACATTTGTTCACAGAAGCATTTCAGACACCACAGCCAACACACACAGGCTGCTCCCAGCTCAGGGTCTCTAAGCTCAGAGCTCAGCCCAGCTGAGGCACCACCTCTTCTGTCATCCCAGCTAAGACACAACTACAAAGTAATAGTCCAACCACTTAGCCTTGCATGAATACAGAGAAACAACTCTTTTCCTGGGCTCTACAGATGCGGAGTGATAACACAGGAATTTGATATTAGCAACAACTTGGGTCTTCCAGGCCATCTTCCTGTCACTTGAGGGTTGTTCCTCATTATTAATTTTTTAATATCTCACCTGGAATAGCTTTAATCATACCAGACACTGAACTACTGTCACTTGCCCAGGGAGACCATATAACACAAGAATTCTCACTGTCAGAAGTTTGGCTGATATTTGAAACAACTTTTCCTTCCTTTCATTACATTATGCTCCCTTAAACTTTCTACCTGTAAATAATTCCTCTGTCCCACAGCTCATATTTCCTAGGTATTCCTAAGATGTTCTTCACTGTTTCCCTCCACTTAATCTTTCTTTCCTCAGATACCACACTGTATGATCTTAATTTTTCTGTGTAATTTCATTTACTTGAGCTCATAAGTACTTTGTTGCTTTTCTCTGAGCTCTTTATCAGGAATATGTCAATGAACATGGAGGGAGATATCTGAAATTAGAGGTGTTCTCCACATAAAAGTGTCTCATTGGGAGAGTGCTGTAACATAAAAAGTAATATGAATTCAGAATAATGAGACTTGTAAGGAATTCATTTTTAATATAAAAGAACAGCGGGCTTTTTACTAGAAGACTGATTCAAAATTTCTTGGAGATGAATCAACTTAGACAAGCCCTTAATTAAGAGAGATTGTCCATATTCTATAGGGAGTCAGTGGTCAGGTCAGACAGATTTAACCACCTTGAAGTGGCCAAAAGCTGATTTTCCACATTTAAAAACCTGCTTCAGAGAATGACATTTACACCACCTCACCAAAAATACATCTCTATCATCTAACTTTTTTAAAATTTACTTTATGTAAGTAAATATTGCTTGGTGTAGCAGAGAGGTAACCTAGCCCAACACACTGCCCAGCCAAGGGGATATCTGAATTATTTCTCTGCCCTGAAACAAACACACCCTCTGCCTGAACACAAATTTCAAAGCAGCATCTTCACTACCTGCACTTTGGCTCATCTAGGATGAGGTTTGGAGCACAGCAAGAGGTGCAAGATAACATCAGAGAGACTGAGTTCAGAACACTGACATTGGACACAGTCCCTGAGGAGCTGCTCGGGGCTGGTGGCGCTGGGGTTTATGAACTGTGGCATAGCAGACATTGCTCCTAAAGCAGAAATTCATAGATTGTTTCTCTAAAGAGCCCATAGTGCTGTTGTTTCCTCAAAAGCTGTTGGAATTAACATGAGATGTCAAGACATTTTTGATAACAGCACCAGCAAATTCTTCCTGAAGGCCTTTTTCTGTTCAATTCAACCATCACGGGTCATGAGTGTTTTCTTAAGAGGAAATCTGCAATTAGCAGAAATAACCTCAAATCCCTTGTTTATTCTTAGCTGACCAAGGTGCAGAAATTATAACATATGTCTTCAGAGATTAATTGCCAAATATAGAGAGTAAGCTGAATATTTAAGAATACTCTATAAGCCATTGGCAAATACTTTAAGATAATAAACCCTGAAAAGTCAGAAATAGAGTGTGTAGTTCACCCCTCCCCAAGCAAAATTGCTGAAATCTCTGCTAATAATTCAACAATGTCCTGCACTTTTCAAAGGACAAGCGTTTGTGGGTTTTGTTCTCTTTGCTTAACTTTTTTTTCACTCTCTTGACTTCAGCTTATGACACATGGCCCACACCATCACAGCCACTTTAGCTACCTTAGCTCACTCATGCAATGTCACCTCCTGTTAGCAGTGGGGAAAAAGCCCAACATGACATGATGTGATTCTTCATGGCCCTGCTGAATGTAATCTGGGCTGTCAGGGGATCCTAGTGCAGGCAAGAAGGAATATCTGCTTGGGAATGTAGATGGTAGAGGACCATGCCTTAAATGCCTCAGAAGTTTATCCTTGAATATCCCAAGGAACCAGACTCTTCATTGCTTATGTGAAACTTTTATGGTCTTCACTCTTCCCATCTTCCGTATTTCTTTTGTTTTGCTCTGAGCAAACCAAACACTGCTTTCACCCAGCAACTTCTCAGAAGGAATTCCAGGCTCCAGCAACAATGTGCAGAGGTTCAAAAGAGGCATTTCCATGAAGTCTCCCCTCTAGGGCATTCAACTCCACCAGCAAAGCTCCTAACACAGTCTCAGCCAAGGGCTGAGCTCTCAGGACAACACCTATTTCTCCCTGCAGCAAACAACACAACAGGAAATGAAACTGCAGCAATCCAAGGAGCAGCTCCTCTGGCTCTCCACAGGGCTGCTCTGGCTCCAATGACGCCTCATTTGGAGCAAGGCACTGCTCAAGAAGGGAAATGGCCAGGTCTTGCTGCTTCCTAATTCGAGGCCATATGTTGTACTGATCACCTGTGGAAGGGTTTGTGTATCCCATGGTGAGGAAACATGCTGAAGTGTAGCCAGAGAAGAGAAAGGAAGATGTTTTAATAAACTGGAGACCCCTCTAAGCTAATCAACACCTCGAAAGTGCTGTCTGTGATGGTAATTTAACAAGGCAAGCTGGGAAAATAGTTCTGTTAAATGCTGAGTAAAGTCTCTCCCATTACCCTTCGTACCATGGCCACTCTGTTAAGAGTAATGAAAACACTTCACCAACTTCTCATCCCAAGAGTTTGGAACCAGAATAACAGCAAGCAAGTTTCCAGTAAAAGTTGGAGGAAAAAAAAAAACATTTAAAAACATTCTTGAAAAAAAAAAATTACAAAAATGTTTGAATGACAAAGCTTAGTTATGCATTGGCAAATCTTGTTAAAACCTGATGCCAAACATATAGCAAGAACCCTCATGTCCCCCTTTTGCAGAGGACCCGTGGTGCCCCTCAAGGCTGATATGCCCTGCTCCCCATGTCCAGTCCCAGGGAAGTCACCTGGCCATGGTCAGGAACAATTAAAACACCTTTTAAATACACTTGAGAGCGCTGTATCCTTCAACTTCAGTCTCAAGTTCACCACCAAGGCTCAGACTCCTGATTTTGACCCTGGTCCCCTGGCCCATCCAACAAATTTTTCACACTCTGCTGATCTGCAGAACTGTAGACCAGAAATGGGGAAGAAGATTAAACAACTGCTCAGTTCTGAAATGACTTTGCATTGGAAAAGGAGAGAAAATGGTAATCAAATGCTTTCTCTATTCTTCGCCCGAGTTTCACAATCCAGAGAATAAAGGGCAAATATATGTTTGTGCTATGGCCCAGGAAATCTTTTCACTGCCAAAGGGATTTATAAACATTTATGAGCTTGCAGAGGTACCTCCTGCTGAGCAGCCTTTTAGTCTGATCAGTATTTTGTGCCATGATCATCAGGCCGTAATGACACCCCCTATTTTATGTGAACAACACAGTAACTGAGAGCCAGGTAATGTTTGTAGGAATGGATAACATAACTTTTAAGACAGCTCATACAGTTGGAAGTTACACACACACACTCTTCTACAGAGTAAGCAAGTCAGAAGCAATTTGTCTGACTGGAGATATTGATTAGACCAAAAGAGAAGGTAGCTGGGTAACTGAGGAGTGGGGGCAAAAAGATGGGAAGAGATGCCTCCCAGTGAAAGGAAGTGAAAGGTAATTTATCATCTATGGAACATGGGGAGATTAGCAGAGCGAAGGAGAGAAGTTGTAACTGATGGGTGTTTGCCTCCCTCCCTTCCAACTAATTTGGCTTTTATGCAAAAGTTCCATCCTGTCACTTCACCATGTTCATCTTCTTGCCAGCTACAACTAAAAGATTCATTTGTATAACTAACAAAGAAACAGAAGAGAGAAGTACTCCAGCTGATGACAGCAGACTGACTGGTACCTACTCCTACCACACACAATCTGGGCTTTCAATTAAATAGTTCTTCCATCACTGATGAAGGTGATAGTAGCTGAAATGCTACTTTTTTAGGTCTTTTGTATTCTCATTTCATAATCCAGTTGCTGTGATCAGATGTTACCTGGTGATCTGTCTTAATACAAAATCAAAATGGACTAGAGTGCTTTTATGAGAACAAATTAGAGGCAAATAAAATTTTAAATAACTAACATCAGCTGTGACCCTTCCTTGATCTGTTAAAAACATCTTATGGGTGTCTGGCATCAGCTGCAGCCTGGCAAGGTCCTGCACAGAGCCTGAGGAAATTCCAAGCACAAATACAACCTGAATTTTCAGCGGAGAATGAATTCTGAGCAGCCCTGAGGAGAAGGACTTGGGGGTGTTGGTTGATAAGAAATTCAACTGGACCTGCTGGAACAAGTCCTGGGGAGACCAAGAAGATCATCCAAGGGCTGGAGCCCCCCTGCTCCTGGCTGGGAGAGCCCGGGGTGTTCACTTGGAGAAGAAAAAGCTCCAGAGAGACATCAGAGCCCCTTCCAGAGGCTCCAGAAGAGCTGGAGAGGGATTTTTTACCAAGACACATAGGGATAAAACAAGGGAAAAAGGTCCAAACTGATAGAGGGCAGGTTGGTATGAGGAGGAAATTTGTTACTGTGAGGATAGTGAGGTCCTGGCACAGCTGCCCAGAAAAGGTGAGGATGCCCCATCACTGAAAACGCTCAAGGTCAGGCTGGATGAGGTTCTGAGAAACCTGGTCTAGTGGAAGGTGTACCTAACCAAAGCAGGGGGCTGGAATTAGATTTTTTTTTAAGGTCCCTTCCAACCCTAACCACTCTATGATAATATTAGCTTTGTCCAAATGATGCTAAATGTTATTTTTCTGGTACAGCACCCCACAGCCCCCCATTTAAAAAAGAAAAAGGGTTTTTCATGGCTAACTGTACAGCAGAGATCCCTTTCCTGCCCTAGCTTGCACTTGTGTGCATCTCGTATTTGTTTTCAGTGTTATTTTGGGTTGCTGGCAGTCACAGCAGTGTAGGAGGCAGCTGCTGCCCCAGGGTTGTGTGATGCAGGTATTTGCAAGACTTTTGTAAACTGCAGGCTGCACCAAGAAACCCTCAGACTGCAGTGTGCTGCCTCATGCAATAATCTGAATTTGAAATAAGAAGCACTCTATAATGAATGGGTCAATGTTGGACTATTTAAATGCTTGCACCCTGTTACAATTACAGGAATACCCACCAATGCCTCATGATAGTTTATCTATAAAAAATACAACATACTATGGCTTCTAATAGAGCAACAGTCATCTTACAAGATTAATTAAAAAAAAATCAATCAAAATGCTCTCTACATTTTTCTGGCTACTCCAGAGTTTCTATGTTAATATCTCAATAATGACAATGTCACAGGTGGGTAAGATTTCTGAAGGCAAACAGTGATTTTGGGTGCCTCACAGGAGTCCCTGAAAGAGGTGAATGACTTTTATGTGATGCAGCTCCTTCCTCTCTGCAATTTGAGTCTGTTGAGCAAAAACATCTCAGGTCACCAATCACCCTTCAAAATCCAGGCTGTTCATCACCACAGCATGTATGTCCATAAAAGGAGGAAGAGCTTTAGCATCAAAAATATGTAAATAGGCCCAATAAATTTGGTCCTAGGATTTGTTTTTTAAAGTCAGAAAACTAACTCTTACTGCCAGCCTCTTTGCTGGGGCTATAAGAGAATGATCATTTTCCCTTGTAATGGTTCTGACATAAAGCGTGTATCAAAAACTGCATACGCTTCATATCCATCCAGCTGTGTTGAGCAATAAACATGATAATTATGCAGATAAGGCTTAAATAAATTCCTATACCTAAGGGCAGCTGAATGCTTTTTTAAGCAAAACAATAATTAACCCTCCATAGGGCTGAAGGAGCACAGACCTTTGCTCCTTCCCAAGGTGGGAATGTCAGCACCTATCAGGCATCTGTCATAGCTACAAATGGGTCAGGGTTCTGCAGAGCAAAGAGCTCCAGGGCTGTTCCTTGTGAGGTTCCAAGAAAGGTGAAGAACAACCACATCTGCTAGTTTCTGTACCCTGATGCTGGGATTTGAGGTGTGTTTCAGACAAATGTCACAGGAATTGCAGGTAAAGGGAGAGAAGAGCATAAAAGCCCAGTGGAAGTGCTCACTGCAAGACAAAGAGGAGGTCTGAGCTCAGCAGTGAATGAAATCCCTTGCACTAAACTGCCCAAGGGCTCACAAGCAGCACCAAACTGCTGCAGTGCAATGAACTCTCAGACTTTGCTGTTTATTTGAAACTTTTTCATTAGTTTGAGGCTATTGTGTTTTACCTTGGATGTCTGACAAGCCCAGCCTCTCCAGAAACTGCTGCTGCTTGAAGAAGCCTGAGATCCAGGCTGGCAGAGGCTTTGGGCTGGCAGGATAAGCAAAGCCATCTCCCCATCTTCTTCATGGCCTGTCACCAGCAGGCTGCAGTGCTTTTGTGGCTGTTCTCACCACCATGTGTGACTACTTCAGTTATAAAATCCTTCAATACAAAAATTCCATGGTCACACAGATGTTATTTTATAAACTGAGTGCTGAACTAAATGGTTTGCCACACTGTTCCATAGCAAATGATGATAATAAATCCTTCATGCATATACTGTCCCTTCTCTCTTCATTCTTTTTGGTCATTTTTTGAACTAAGATTGAATATCAAAAGGAGTCCAAAATCTTCTCAACCCACAAAGCTTCTGGCTTTAAAGCCAGCATAAGAAACATGGAAACTGTCAAACTGTTTTTTGTGCTCTGGAGTTCTAACACAGCACCTGTCAGCCCTGGCAGAATGGTAGAGGAAAGGTCTAAATTGACCCTCCCATGGAGAGGAACTGGGAGGAGTCGCCAGCCTCAGACTTTTCTGCATGGCTGTGATTACCAGACACTGCATTTCCCCTCCATAATGCTTCCTAATGGCTTTTGGAAGCCATCCAAACCTTTTATCCCCACCAAATCACATGGTAACAAACTCCACAGCTCAGTTATGCACGATGTGGAAATAATGCTTCTTCTGAGTTTTTAACCTGCTGTGAGATTCAGATGCTCCCCAGTTCCTTTATTGTGAAAAGCAGTGAATAATCACCCTTCTGCATTGCTTCTCCACTCACAGCCCTACAACTGGCTGCTGCAGCAGTGTCCCACCACAGCTGTGCCTGGAGGGACAGTGCTGGTGACAAGTGACAGATGGCAGGAGCTCCAAGCTGGGTCTGCTCTTGAATCACTGAGAATACAGAGCTGTGGCTCGTGTTTAACAACCCTCCATGAGCAGTCCTGCAGGAGGGGTAAGAATTAAGAATTTCTCTCT
Organism: Hylia prasina; assembly: GCA_013397195.1. Lineage (NCBI taxonomy): Eukaryota > Metazoa > Chordata > Aves > Passeriformes > Sylviidae > Hylia > Hylia prasina. The sequence goes on from VYXD01005237.1 coordinate 625,013, forward strand.
GCTCTAAAGAAAAAGAAAAGAAGAAAAAATCAAAAAGAAAGAAAAGAAGTAAAAATAAAGGCAGACTGGCCACGCAGTCTCCCCAAAGTTCACCCAAGGGCAGATCTGCTGTGATCTGCTGCTCTCATTTTTGTTTAGATTCCCCCAGCAGAGATGAGCAGAGAAGAACTGAGACCTGACCAGACCCTCTGCCTGCATTTTAGAGCCTTACCTATAAATTTGAGCACAGATTTGATCATCTTAGATTCCAGAAAGGCAGGTTAAGACAGAAAATTAAATATGGAAATTTCCTCTTCCCCCTTGCATTCACTGACTCTTTCAAAAGCTCATTTCTGCAGACCTCCCATTGACTTCATCTGTTCTAAGGACATCTCCAAAGCCATGTCACTCTGCATATGGAGCTCAGGTCCCAGGGGAAGCTTGACACCCAGCACAGCCTCCTCTGAGAAGTGTGAGCACAGCTATGATGGTTTCTGCTGTCCTGCAGAGTGCCATGTCAACACAAGCAAAATCCCCTTGAAATCCACTTTTCAGAGCTGGATGGTTCTGGCTCAGCCTGGAGGGATGGATCAGACATCCCAGCTGGATCCTGGAGGCAGAAGGGAGAAGTGCCTCAGGTACTCCCTGTGCCAGCCTAGACCTGTAAGCATTGGCCAGAGAGATGCTTAGCAGGAGTGTCATCTTTGCAGTGGTTCTGGTTTTACCCTTAGACAATGTCCTGGGGCTTGCTGCTTCTCCCTGCCAGGTCTGTGAAGTTCACAGGCTTTTTTCACTTACAGATAAGAATCTATAATTTAGATGATTCAGTCTGTGAGAAAACTAAGGGATACAGAAAAAAAAAAAAATTCAGTCTTTTATCAACTTCCCCACAAACAGAGAAGAGCATTTCCCTGGCATGGACAAAGCAGGAATAGGACACCTATGAACTTCATCAGAAGCAGAGCTGAGACATCTCTATGAACTCTTAAAAAAGACCATACAGTGGGTCCAGGACCCATTTCAGGAGGGAAAGGAAACACTGGATGGAAAAATATCTCCAGGTAGAAAAACTCAGATTAGAGAACACACCATGAAGTCACCTCCTGCTGCATTGGGATCTACCCAAACTGCCCAGTTCTGGCCAGTAGTACATTGAGCAGAGTACTTTGGGTTTATCTCCCCACCTGGAAGCTGTTAAACGATATAAATCAGAAGCTTAACTAAAGGCCAGAAATTCTCTTTTTTTCCTGTAGACTCACTGGTTTCACACATGTCTCTCTGGGTTTCATTCCTCTACTACAAAGTCACCCTGACCCTCCCACTGCCCCATCTGATCTCATGGCGCTCAGACAGAGAATTCACTGCCAAAACACATTTGCAGTTTTCTGCATTAAGCTACTCCTGTGCTCATCTCCCTGGACTCAGGCCACCCTCAATGTCCCCCAACAGCTTTGTGTCATATGCTCCCTCCATCTGACCCCCTGGACTCCTCTCCCCCACTAGAGAGGGGTTAAACCTGAAGCCAAGTGGAGCTGAACTCCAGCCCTTCCAAAGGGCTCACATTGCCCAGCAACAGATGGTGGAGTGCAACTTCTAACCAGCAGGAAAATGATGTTTTCCCCTCACAAACTGAAATATCAATAAAAAACTGACTATATATTCCAAATTCAGCCCGAAAACTGATTTCATTTTGCAGTTCAGAGCTTCAACATTTATAATGCCACAGAGCAGCTGAAGTCTAAGTAGTAGCACTCAGTTTCTCTTTTGGTGTCTGAGAGGGATTAGTGAGGACCATGCCAGGCGACTTCATAGTGTGTACAAAATTCCTGCTTAGGGAAGGAAGTGTTACTGCTTGTTCTCTTCATGGCAGCAATAATGAAATCCCTGTTGCAATAGGAGGAATAAAAACTTTTACTAGTAACTTACTAGTAAACTTTTACTAGTAATGCAAAGAACTAAGTTTTCAGTAAGGAAATACAGTCTATTCTGGGAATATTCTCTTCATGGAGGTTAATCTGAAAGCTTTTACTTCTAGTCATGATCATTCCTACGTTTTCAAAAAAACATAGAGGGGTTTAAATTGGAAAGGACCTTATAGATCATCTAATTCCAATGACAGGGATGTCACTCTCCAGACTAGGTTGCTCCAAGTCCCATCCAACATGGACTTGAACACTTCCAGCTGTGGCTGGGGCAGCCACAGCTTCTCTGGACAGCCTGTGCCAGTGCCTCTGAACCATCACAGCCAAGAATTTCTTCCTAACATCTAATCTAAATGTTCCCTCTTTTAGTGTAAACCTGTTCCCCCTTGTCCTACTACTGTCTGGCTGTGCAAAAAGTCACTGTCACTTCCAAGTCCTTTGTGCTACACTCATCCTACACTCTGTGAGTGACAGGCAGGTGCCATCCAATCCAGCAGTTCACCATGGCTGCTTGCTGCTTTTAAGGCATGCCATAAAAAATTAAATAACCTGCACACCTCTAAGTGAAATGTGAAGGCAGGAACAGGTTTTGTGTGAGACAAGTGTTTTCCAGGGCTGGTTTTTGGTCAGCATTCACAATCCTTCCTTATTCCGGCCACTTCCAGAGCAGTTTTGGGAGTCCCTGGTACTGTGCTTGTTATACGTTTAAAAATAACTTCTGCTCTCTAAAGTAGGAGCCAGAAGCTACTGTAACTTAGCAACATGACCAAGTACCTACAGTGCAAAAGAACCCCCTCAGACCCACCTGCTCCCTTGGCGCTCTTATTTATTTGCCAAAAGTTTGCTATTTGCTGATAAGCAAGGCAAGCAACGTATTACCCCGACACGTATGTTCCACATTTACCCACCAAATTTACTGTTGACAAAGAAGTTCATAAGCAAACAAGAAATTAATAAAGCCCTGTATACACAAGTGAAAGATGATAAGATCAGTAATATCGTCTGTCAGGCAAGTTAAAATAATCAACTTGCTAATTGCATGAGAAGTACAAGGAAGCCATTTGCTTTGAAGAAACTTAATTTCCCATAATCAAATTTGAGTATAGCTCTACCAGTCTAAAATTTCCTTTTTATATGGTACATATCAAAACATATGACCTGCTTTCTTCTGATCATTTGATCTGCAAAATTATAACATAAGATGGCTTGTTCAGGGTTGCATCTAAAGTCCAGAAGAAATCAATGATAACTATGAGAAAAAGACAGAGCTTTTTGCATACCAAATCTTTTTCTCGTACATTAATTAGTAATTATGCCTCGGATTTTTTCAAGTGAGCTATTTCTCCTGCTGACTCTTGCATTTTAGGCTATGGGAAACTGCATCTTCATTCTCAGGGGCAACATTGTTAAAAAATATGAATCCGGAGATAGAATTCTTAAATGAGGCTTTATTTTTTCTGATTTCTAAATGCAAAATAGCGTAAGCTTACATAAAAAAAAATTAAAAACATAGTACAGACAGTAAAGCACAGAATTGGAAGTTGAGGTTTTGGGCACTTTATTTCTTTTCTTTCTTTTTTCTTTAAACTTGCCCTTAAAAAATGCCAATCTTGTACACAATTCCACCTACCAACCAAGAGGCCATTGAAGGCTGAAAAAGCAATCAAACCTTTAGTAAGTGATAAATTGTCTTTTACACTGGTAATTAGGTTGGAGACAGCACTGACTTATTTCTCAAAACACCACAAAAAATGACCATTAAATGGCTTCTACAGAAAAGGCTTCTGCTGAGGAAGTGGAAGGCTCTTCCACCTTGTACTCTCTAACAAATCTACCCCTCCATGTGCCATAGTCATGCATGATGCTGGTTATGGCCCTGGCACACATTTTTTCAGAGAATTTCTTTTAAATGCTGACCTTTGCCAGCTCTGGGCTTCCACATTTGGATGGCATCAGCGCAGCAAGGGCTGTGGGAGCCAGAGCTGCAGACCCCACCTGCACGTGGCACCCTCAGCCAGCACAGACCTCATGGTTTTGGCTGCCAGCCTGCCCTTTTTGCTCTGAATATCCCAAATCAGGGGAGAGATTGATTAGACCAGCCCAGAGGCCACCTAGATCAGTGCTCAACCTTGGGAGCAGACGCCATCCCTTTCCCATTTGGGTCTTGGGCTCAGGAATACTAAAGAATCTGCCTTAGGCCGGGAAATCAAATCAATCTTTGCAAGCATTTGGTGATGTCACCTTTCAGAAGTGTTTTGCTTTGTCCAATAACACACAACAACTCTACAGGAGGTTTTTCTGGTCTCAGAGGATCTCAGTGAAGTCTCTGGCATGTTTAGTCTCCTGAAGCAAAACACCATGCTGTGTCCATGCACTGTCTGTCACAGCACAGGACCAGACACCTTTTAAGACCAGCTCCTGCACAATGAGCAGGTTCCCTTACCTCCATCCTAATAGGTACCTTTACCTGGGCTGAGCTGACAGTGGTCTCTAGGCAGGCATTAGAAAAACCTGACCATTATCTTTCAGTCATTCACTCTGGTTTGGTGTGAGCAAGTCCAGCTGCTTCTGAAAGAGAGAAGAAAGAGGAAGCAGCAGCAGCAGTGGCTCAGCCTTCTCCCTGGGGTCCAGGAGGCCCTGTGGTGCCTCTGATCAGTTTGTGTTCCTTCCACTTGCTATCAGCCATTCCAGGTAGGTTTCCTTGCTGCTGAGCTGATGCCCTCACTAGAAAACCAGAGAAATTATGGAAATCAGCTGCAGGCCTATGAGGAACTCTGCATGGGCAGCACCATCCTTGTCCTCCTGACATTCTCCAGCAGCAGCACCCCTGGCTGAACTCTAAACACAGCAACCTCCATCCCCTTCAGGGAGAGGGAGTGCTACAGCAGCCACATTCACAGCAAAATGTCTTTTCCATGGATGGCCTCAGTGTTTCAGTTCCTGTCCCTGAGAAACAAGCAGTAACCCTTATTAGAGTGACCAGGCTGATGGAGACTCTGAAACAATCCTGCCTCTCTGAGCTGTTGTTATCCTCCCTTCAAAATATCCCCCTGGGCATCATAGGAGGGATCACAAAAATGCTGTGTAGCCAAAGGTTAGTCATTTAACCTCCCAAAAGAGGTTAAACACCTCGAGTTTAAAAACAAAACCCAGCTCAGGGTGTTAAATGACCAGCTTGTGACTGCACAGCAAAGTTGAGTACCAGACATGCATCTCCTACCAGAAGCCTACTAGCAGAGAAAATAGGTCTTTAATAATTCAAACATGGAAATATACATGATGAGTCCACTTGTTCATGACCAGAAAACATAGCCTACTCACTTCTATGACCAATCATTAATTTAAATCCCCTGTGCACACAGAAATGCAGTTTCATACACGGATTATGTTGCAGTTTTCATGATTTAGTTTTGCTTTTCTTTACCCCTCCAGAATAGGACACCTTAATAACATTCAGAATAAAGGACCTGAAACCTCCAGCAGAGAAGACACCTTTATCTTGCCTTAATTTGTACTGCTTGTATCACAATGGCATTTTTAAGATTAAGATGAAGAGATATAAATGTAATCTCTCAAGAGTTAAACCAAGCTACCTGTGGGCCTGATGTTCTTATGGTTTGCCTGAGGAAAACAAATCTTTCATCCTTATCTATGTATTTCTTTGCTAATTAAAATGCATGGACTGCTTTAAACACTATTTACCCAAGGGGCCTTCAGCAGTGCTCTTTCACCATTAAAAAAAAAAAAAATATTAAAAAAAATACCAGCAGGGGAGGGTTTTAAAGATGCCACATACAAAAGCCACTCATTAATATTCCTGAAGAGTACTATTATCAAAGCAGGATATTAACACTACAGGTCTAGCTATACAAAACAATTGCCAATCTGAACACATGGCAACAAGTGAAATCAGAAGCAGTCGGAGATAGACACAGAGAATGTTCTCAGATCTTGTCAGCTGTTGCAGAGAGCTGAGCAATTCAATGTCACCATTTGCATTTTTCCCTGGGTATTCCCAACACGATGCAGAAAACCCTGCAGCAGCGAGAGAAAATTATCCAGAGCAAATTGGGAAGGCTTGCAGTGCTGCTAGCAATGATTCTGTTATATTCCAAATTCAATTAGAAAGGGAGGCAGCTAAAACAGCAGCACCTTGCTGATGAGGCAAATCTTTCCCAGGCTAAAGGATAAAGCAGTATTTCCAAAGTCTGTTCATGCAAGAGATTTTACAAAACCTGACAACAACAAATCCAAGTACAACAAGTTCTTCTAATACCCTTTGCTTCTGCTTGCCTCAAATCAGTCCAGAAACATTAATTATGGGTGTGGACATGCAATTACAAACAAATGAGTGATCAGATCTCTGTGATTTTCTGCTTATCAGCCAGCCTGCCTTCATGGTATTTCAAGATAATGCATTTCAGTCTGTTTGCAATAGATTAGGGCCACGCAAGTGGTCAGTTCATCTGTACAGCAACAAGCAGGAAATTGTGAGGCACAGGAGCTCACATGCTTGGAATATCAGCAACTCTGAAAAAAAGTGAGTGCCAAAGTCAGCTTTTGCCCTTGATTATTCTTACTTTTACCCCTGTACCTGTTTTACTGATGTGCAGGCCAAGGCAACAGCAGTTTACTGAATCAAAGCTGCAGAGTCTATGAGTACAGAGACTGAAAACTTCACTCCTGCTATTTCCCCCTGGACTTTTCCCTATAAACAGAAACACTCCCACTTCTTTTACCAGACAGCATTTTTAGCAGACTTGCTTTGCAGCTGGCCAATTAGGAACACTTCCATGGTAAGCCACCTTCAGAAATGGGTAAAACTGGAAATAAAATTATGACTAATTTGGAAGGGTCAATACTTAAGTGAAAAGAAGGAAGTACAATTATTTCTGAAATCATTTCTGAAGATGAGATTCCTCTGGAATAAATACCCACTACAGGTGTGGGTCTAAAATTAGTGATATCATCTACATTAGGATAAATCATCCTTATTGCATTGTAGTGCCCTTATGCCTAGGATTCACACAACCACTAGGAAAAGAGGGTGGTCAGGCACTGCCCAGGCTCCCCAGGGAATGTCACAGCCCCAAGGCTGCCAGAGCTCCAGGAGCATTTGGATAACTCTCTCAGGCACAGGGTGGGATTGTTGGGGTGTCTGTGCAGGGTCAGGAGTTGGGCTCAATGATCCTTGTGGGTCCCTCCCCACTCAGGATATTCTGTCATTCTCAGACACTGAACAAATCCATCTCAGAAGGGCAAGTCTTACCCCAGACCTTCTATTCAAGGGAGCTGCACAAACTGAGGGAATATCTCCGTATTTTAGCACCCTACTTCTGTCTTGTGTCATGTTCTCCTTCTGGAAGGAAAGCAACCTTGGACCACCTTGGGACCCTGCAAATCTGAGAGGAAACCAACCAGTAACTGGAACTTTCTGCCTGGACATGGGGAATGTGAAAAGGCTAGAACCAAAATCATCCTTTGTGCAAGCAACAGGAGAGCAGAGATCTGATAAGGACCCGACTTTCAAAAACTGGAATCCATTTTAGCAGCCAGAATTAACTGACAGCATAAATGCAACCACTTCAGCTGTCTACCAAGTGACTGGTGCATACAAATCAAGGATGTTCAGTGTCTAAATGCTAATGACTTCATAGACTATGCAAGCCCAAATTTGCACCTACAACAAGTGGAAGCCACCTCCTTTAAACCTTAACAAACGCGACTGAGAGAAAGGAAAATGAGAAAGGCAACATGAATATTTCAGGGTGTGCATCCTGAAAGCTTTGGTTCAGCTGCACAGCTCCAATTAAATTCAACAGGAAACTCACATCTAAAACCCTGAGCAATGCTTTGAAAAGTCTAAGGATTTGATGTCAGGGGATGACTCTCAGAGTCAACTGCTTTTGTTCAGCAGAAGCTTTCACAGAAGAATGAAGCACGGCCTCTCCTCTCACAGAAAGTGGAGGCTGAAGAGGGCAGGAAGGGAAGAAGGGAATTCAGAAGATACATTGGTATAATTCTGTCCATCTCAGTATCTAAGGAATCACACTGACATTATTTGTAATGGAAATGATACAAAGAGGTCAGGCTTTGGCTTTTCCATTACCCATCATCAGAAACAGAGATTCAGAACAATTCCCATTTTCTTTGAACCGGTAAAGCCCAATCGGATGAAGGTAGCTCCTGGATAAAAGGATCAACCACTGATCCAATTCTAATCAGTGCAGTGATAATTCTCTTACCTCCAGCAGGATTAATCTGATTGTTTGAATAAACAATTTGGTTCATCTTTTGGAAGCGTTCAGAGAGCCCAGATGTCTTTGGACATGTGTCAGTGCTTCACTGTGGAGCAGGGTGTGCTTTGCAAAATATTCTCGTGGTTATCTCCTTTTCCTGGGCTTTGGTTCCCATCACAGCCTGTGTTGGAACACCCCATTTTATTTTGGGTTAACATTAGGCTGGAAGATAGAGTCCAGGAGCTCACCTGATGCCCTCCAGCAAACCAGTCATGCTACAGCTACCTGGAATAAATCCTCTGAAATGTGTGGAGTGGGGCCTGAAACTGCAGCACCGTTTTGCTCCACAGCTGTGTCTCCCTTGAGATCACTGCTCATTAATATGTGCAGAGCCTTCATGGCCTCCTGAGCATGGTCACACATGTGTCCACAGTCACAAAGAGTTTACATTAAAAAGCATTGCAGATGCTGGAAAATCATCTTTCTTTTGTATATGACAAGCTGGAGTCTACTAATGACTGTGTTGATTTTCAAAATTCCAATTATAAAGGACCATTTAGACTAAACTGTTTCTAGCAGGAATCACTAACTGCTATATTCCCCTCAGACTTGATAAGTGACAATTTTTTGCCTCAATATTTTTGCTCTGAAGATGTTTTCTCTTTCCATAATTTTTAGTAATTTGTGTTATTTCATGACATGTCTGTGGCATCGTATCTACATATCATTGCTTCAAGTTGTCATGTCACATTCCACAAGACTACTGCTGCCATGTCAAATCCTCACAGAGCAGAGCACTTGCTTTTCTTTATCATTAAGGGCAGCTGCTACTCTGTACAAATTGAAACATCAATATACTGCAGAAAGGTTCCAGGCTGCTGGAAACAGTTGCTCCTGAAATTAGTACACCAAATGCTTATCTTTTTTTTTTTTTTTTTTTTTTTTTCCCTTGTTCAAAGTGTTAACCTGTATCACTTCAACACAAACAGGAGGCATCTTGTTCAAAGAAACAAAGTGAGGGGGGTTCAAACATCCAGAGTCTGGTTTTGAATGCTTAAACAGACAAAAAGAATATGAGAGAAGGTCATATTTTTAGATACCTTTTGTACCTAACAGTACATGCAGAGATCACAGAAATATCAATTGTAGTCTTAGAGGAAGCCTTTGACATATCTGGAAATTTAAGCTTGCATCATTTGCATCCCACTGCAGTGTTTTAACCATAAACCATTCATCCTGGCACGGCAACGAGTTAGATGAAGATAAAAGAGGAAAAGGGAGAAGTCAGTAAGATTAGGCACACCAGGGTAATTGTTTATATTTCAATTTTTCCCTGTCAATTGCTCAAGTGGAGTTGAATAAAATGGGATTCAGAAAATAAATCTCTTCTTAGATATTGTCAAAAGAGTCATAAATTCCAATACCCTTAGAAATCTCAGTCTTGGGGCCTTAATTCAGGTCTAGGAGAACTGCAGACACCAAACATTGTAGATTAGCCCCAGTTCAACTTTTGAGTGAATAAAGATGTCAGAAGAAATCAAACACATTATGTTATCCTGTAGAGGCAAGACAATGGTTGAGCCACTGTGCAAAATCATCAGTGCAGGGACCTCTTAAGAAAAGTCCCATTTCACAGGGACACGCTCCAGTGTGCACACAACTTCTCCTGAAGTGTTACAGGCTGCAGAGTGACTGCAGGATGGAGGAAAAGCTGCAATTCCCTCCATCAATATCCCATTCAAAAGTCAAGCAATAGCAGCACCTGTGACTGAAAGACTTACAAAACTGAAGACGGAAGAAAAATCAGTAAAAAAAATGAAATTGCATTTGTTTGCAGAAGCAAACAGGCTAGAAGGGCATAGATTAAATTTAGGTTTTCTCTCTTGCTTTTCCATGTCCAAGATCTGCAAAGAATGGAGGATGGGGAAAAGGAAGTTTATTGCCACAGTCTCCCTCCAACAGCTTCTGAAAAGAAGTCAAATTTAGTTTTACATTAAGTGCTCTGCAGTACTTAGATCACAAGTTCACAAGGGCATGGAAGTAGTTTGCATACAAAATAAACAAGCAAATAAAGCAGAGGGAAACTCATGAAAAGAGAAATTTGGGAAAGCAAAAACAAAGGCAGAGTGATCAGATGGCAGAAAAGTATCTTCCACAAACAGCTTCACTTCTCCCTTTTTCTTCTCCCTTTCCAAGTCCAAAAGATGGACCAAAGATCATCAAAGTAACAGACACTAATCCATCATCAAACATTCCTTTTGATATTGGCAGGGAAAAGACAGGAAGGAGCTGCAGCTTTCCTCTGCAGGCAGGATTCAAAGGCAGCCCTCTGAGGGAGCAGTGGCACAGGACAGGCTTTGCTCCCCACCAGGGACCCCTGACCACCAGCTCTCCTCTGCTTTTTGCTGGGACATCCCAGTGACACCAGCCATCCTCAAATGGGGAACATTCCAACCTGTTTGATCCTAAAAGCTACTGGGAAATAGCTTAGGAACATTACCAGGAGTTTCTTTTACTAGCGAAGAAATTCAAGTTACACAGTCTGGGTAGCAAGACAACCCTGCTTCAGCTTTTTTTTTTTCTTTTTTTACTGAATTAGAAAAACACTGATTAAAAGTCAGTCTTACACGTCAGTTTAAGGTAACCTTCTCTTGCACTCTCTTTCTCAGCAGACAGCAACACTACCTTTGAAGATAACCATTCATGCATAAAATTACTAATAGAGACCATCTATCTGACAAATGTCTGTTCCTTAATAATTCATATCACTTGATCTATTTTCAAAGGTTAGTCTTACATTTAAAATTACAGTTCTGAATAGGTCAGCCTGTTACTTAAAGATAAATTACTCCACCTCTCTGTGTTACAGTGTTATGTTTTGATAATGACAGGCTTTTTATTCCCGTGCTTTCCTCTTCCTTCTCAGAATCAGCACAGCAAAGTAGCAGCACAACCCACCTTGCCCACACCTCCCAGTGGCCACATTTTGATTCTTTTTGGCTGAGGCAGTCTGAGCATCGACTTACAGTCCTTTACCTGCTTTTAGTAAAGACTTAGGAAAGACTCAGCACTCCAGGATGAAAAGATGAATCAATGATGCGTGATAGGACTAAGCTTAGTCCTGCTGTGTGGGAGCTAAAATGCTGCATAACCAATGCTATTACATTCATAGTAATTAAAGGATAATTTCTGCTCTCCTCTAGATAGATAAAGCAATAAAATGACAATGTTTAAAGAGGAAATGCCAGTGTAATGTTCATGCATTTAACAACTACCCAGGAGATACGCATTGTAAATATACTTATAACAGAGAAGTTCCTACTGTTTTATATAAGGAAGCATTTTGTGCTGGTAATTTCATACCACTGAGTAGTCTGGAAAGTTACTGGACCATAGACAACTTATTTTTTTTCTTTTTTGAACACATGCTATTGGTATTTTTCTATGATTGTGAAGAACTGTCAGGTTATAACAGTTTGTCACATATCTTATTACAAATACATTTCTGAACTACTGAGGGTGAAAAGCTCTTCTCAGGCAAGGCAGACATCTGCACACCAGATTAGCACACCCTCTGTTAGCTCAGCAGTGGCAGGAGGGAAGGAAAGAGCAAGGTTTGGAGTCTGTGGACATTCTGTGTGAGCTGCAGGAGGGGAGGGCTCCAGGAACAGTGTCCAGCAGCAGAAGGGCCAGGAGAGCAGTGACATCCCTCCAGCACAGAGCTGCTCCTGGGTCTGATGTGGTCTGAGACAGGACAGAGTCCCACCCTGCACAGACACCCTCTGCACAGGGAAATTGAGATGGAACTGCAGCAGTCCTGCAGGATTTCTCCAAGCTGTGCTCCCGATGTAGTAGCTCAGGTGGAATCACTGGCCTTTGCTTTGCAGATAAAAACAAAATGAGAATCTGCATGACCCCTTAGAAACAGACTCAGAGGCTCACCCTGTCTCCCATAAAGGCAGAGCAGTTAATGGAATTGTCTCTGTTGTTCCTGGGCTGTGCACCAACTCTCCCCAGAGCTAATCAGGACAAGTTTAGAAATAACACATCCATTTCAAATCTGATTTCCTGAGGCCCCTTCTGAAGTAACTGCATGTGTACAATACATGTACATGAAGAGCAAGAAATCAGCACCTCCAACACAGATACTACACAAACAAGCATCAAGTTCCAGGCACAAATACCAGCAGTTACCCAGAGGCAAATTAATTCACAATGTTTTGTGATAAACAAATCAGTGATACATAATGAGACCAACCAACCCCAGCTACAAAGATTCCAAATCCCTTTTGCAGATGCCAGCCAGGAGAGAAGGACCCAGCCCAGCATATGAGCAGCTACCAGGGTCTCAAGACAGAGGAGCTTTGGTCAGTGTAGCACATTTAATGTGCAAAATGCAACAAGGAACTTGAAGAAAATTTTGACAACCTCTCTACTGCTCAGACAGCCTGTCCTTTAGCTGTCCAGGGTGTGAATGCTGACTTTCCTGAAGTATTTGGCTCCTGTGTGACTCCTCCTCTGCATCTCCTTGCTCTGCATGTCCCACTTGGAGTGTTACACTACTCTGGGTGTACCCAGTATCCCAGGAACAAAGTGCTTCCCACTTCACAGAGAGCAAACACAGTTAAGGCAGAACTACAGATCTGTTATTTCAGACTCTGGGCAATAAATGATTCACAAAGAAATAAAACAGGCTTCAGATGGCCCTAGGGAGATGACCAAAGGTACAGTAAGAGAAAGAATGGATGAAATGCATAGTCTGTGTTTTCGTGGCTTTTTTAGCTAACTAGATATGAAGGACTACAAAACTTAGTATATCCCATTGCCAGCTCTTCCATGTATCAGCAGAGCCTCTGTTTACTGCAAAGGGATCTATTCAAATGTAGGGATTCAGGAGAGGCAAAAGTGGTGTAGGAAGCTGCAGCCACAGGGCAGGACTGCACCAATGCAAGAGATGCTTTTACTCCATTGGCAAATGTGAATTGTCATATTTAGTTCATCCATTATTATTCCCCTGTAGATGGTTGTGACATCTAATTCTCTCAGGGCTTGTAAAGCATGAAAAACCCTATATCTTCACCACAATTTAAAACATTTAAAATGTTTTAAATTGTCTGGGTTACCCCAGATCACCTTCCCCAGCGAGAAACTAATTGAGACTGCCTTAAGTACAGTCTTTTTAGCAAACTGTGACCAATGAATCCACCTTTCTTACTTCAGAGCACAGTCCTGTTCTTGATATGGAAGGATATAGTAGCTACAGTTAAAAAAAAAATCAACAACAAACTCATACAAACAAAAAAAAAACCAACCCCAAAATCTACTGCATTATACAGCAAGCAACATTTCTGTACATCTGTACAGACAAGGGAGTTCTGACTCCAACCATGCTGCAGCTTCTTTTTGTTAATCTACTTTAGTCAGAACTGGACAAGACAAAGGCTGATGCCTGCAGTCCTCCCAGTCCAGGTGGAGTCTCCTTTTTCTCAGCCAGCAATTCTATATTTCCTGTATCTACAGCCTGTTCTGATTCTCCCAGCTTGAGGCCCCGTTGGCCTTTCCTTTGCCATGACTCTCGCTGTGTGATTATCTACATTTGCTCACTTGTTCTGTGATCATCCAGAGGCCACACTGCAGGATCTCTGTTGCTTTAACATGCACCAAATCCCATCAGTTCCAGTGCTGTGGCTGGCAGGGCAGGCTCTCATTCCTTAGTCACCCTCTCAAATGCCAAGGCACCGAGTTCCAGCGCAGTCTGATTGCACCCAGAGCCAATTACATCAGCTTTCTGCCAACCTGGGGCTTATCTGCTCCCAGGAATTAATTCCTGTTTTGCTGCAATGCACAACCAAAGTTTTAAGTTCCTTGGCCAATTTATTACAATTAGTCTTTCTGCAGTGCGTTTGGGCTTCTTTATAATTATCCCGCAGAGGCCGTGGTTCTGAGAATTGCTCTGTGCACTCCTCTGCTTCCCCAGATCCCACACTTTGATGGAGAGGCAAATACTTATTTTCCCACCCCCATTCCCTCCTGTACACGTAAATCGAGCAAATTGAAGCAATTGAAGCAGCACTCAGTGCTCAGGGTGGGAGATGAGCTGACAGGCTGGCAAACGTGCATCTCAGCTTCTCCACTTTGGGAAGTTTATTCACAATAGATTTCCTCTGATCAAATCACCTTGAGTTGGTTTGTCTATTCATTTTCTGTTTGTCGTCTCACATAACAGAGTAGCTGAGTGCTGTTCTGTTCTGAGGGGCAGGTAGGAAAACAAGCACACAAGGTGTTTTCCCACAGAGCTTTCCAGAGTGCCCCTGCCCAAGTAATCCCCTCCAAGAGGGATGGGCACCTGTTATAACACTAAAACCACAACACTAAAACCACCACACTAAATTTAGTAAACAGAAACACCTAAATGTAAACCACTAAACCCACCACACTAAATTTAACACTAAAACCACCACACTAAATTTAATAAACAAAACCAAGTAAATCTGAAATCACTGCAGAACCCATCTGGAGCATGGCCTGACATCACCATCAGAGGAAGGAATTCACTGAGCTCTTCCTTTCACATCTGTTAGTATCTAGCTTTACTTTCTTTGACAAGTGGTGGGAACAGTGTTAGGGCATCAGTCCTGCTGGGAAACATGTAGAAAGAAGGAATTTATGGTGTTTAAAGATGGGGAAGGACTTAAAGGGATGTCTCTTGAGGCTGACAGTTGGGGTAGGCTGCCTCAGGGCTGCGAGTTAAGGATTTGTAAGAACCAAACTCCCATTAGTTCCCAGGTTAGCAATCCCTTTTTCTTTTGCTGCAGAAGACAAAAGACTGGATGGATTCTGACGTGGTCCCCAGCAGGACCTCCCTGGTAGACATCAAGGCCAGCTGCCATGAAGACAGGACTGGGAAATCTACTTTCTCTGAAGGTTCACCAAAAGGTGATGGGCTGAACCAGGCAAAATCCTGATGCTGACCTAATTTTACCAAGAACAAAATTTCATTGCCTCTGGTACAGAAGTATTATTTGCCTATATTATTTAAGTCAAGATTTATAAAATACCCAAAATTCTCTGAGGGTCTGGCAACCATGGAATTTATTTATGCATAAACTACACATGCACAGGGTGTTTTGGCTGTACCTCTTCCCCTTTCAGAGCTTTTTTCTCAACCTGACAACAAACCTCTTATTTACTAGCCTCACCAATATGTCATGTGGCAAGCTCACCAAGAATAAGATTTGTTTCCCCTGCAGCATTTGAAGTTGCACACCTAACTCTGTGAAGTCTAGAGCAGCCAAAAGCATTTTCACAGAGAACCATATGGCCATGCCAGGCAGGTGTTCCTCAAAGTCCTCAATTATCAGTGTGAGTCATGCCTGTTGCTTTTATTTCCTGGAACATTCCTCTCCATGGCTGCACATCACATACGAGTTGTTGGGGAAAGGACCATGCTCACATTTGGGATCTGATTGTTTCTCTGAGGATGTTTTGATACAACTGTCTCAGCCATTTCACCTTCAACTGGCCCCCCCTTTCCACAGATGACCAGTCATCCAAAACACCAGAGAGATTTTAAGCCTCCTTGATCTAAGGGAAGCAGATGAAAAAAGACATGATGCAGGCAAATGTCACATTTGTGTCACTGACTGAAACCCTGCTGCCAGGATACATTATTCAGTACCGAACAGACCTCCTGATGTAACCCTGAGCTGAACTCTCCTTAAAAGATCAGCCATCTGTGGCTTCCCCACAGCAGGTGGGAAGATTTGCTGCCACAACTCTGAGGTCAGAGAGAGAAATACCCACCCCTGAGTGCCCACCCAGGCCATGGAAATGGTTTCTATGACAAGCCACTTTTTCTTCATGGAGAATTCTCTGCTGTGAACCTGGATCTGTATCTATACAGATAAGGAAGTCCTGACTCCAGGCACTGAGGATAAGTTGGTCAAGCACTCTGCTTGGAAGTCTATGCCAATGAGCAATATGAAAACATACTGGTTCTTTTCTCCCAAACTTATTATTACTACTAAAATATTTGATGTTGATGAGGAGAGAGCAGAAACAGATCTGTCAGCTCACACCTGCATTCCCTGTCTTACTTCACATCATCACACAGGGCTGAAGAGAGAACCAGGGCAGAAGCTGTTCCCTCAGCAGCCCTTCCCTGTGCTCTGACGTCGAGCAGGACACAATCATCTCCTGCCCTGTGCACAGCCTCACCTCCCATCAGACAGGGAGAAAAGATACTGGCAGGTTCTGATCAGGTTCAGCCCCCCTTGTTCCTCTTAACTGGCTCTCTGCTAGAATCTGTTTTGGGGGTAATGGAAAGGAAAATTGAGTTAGACCTTTTTAAAGGGCTTGCTAATGAATTTATTCATGAAAGACTGCAAGGCCTGAGTTTTCCATCAAACACCACCACAGGCTTAGTTAACCAGCACTCACCTAAGACTTCTACTAGAAAAGCCAGGATGCTGCTGCTTTCTTATTGCTTCAGTACCTTTCTACATTTCTTGGCCATGTACTGCCCCTGAGAGCAGCAGCCCATCTCCCACAGTAATGAGATCAGCGTCAGAGAAAAGCCTGGCACAGCTTATGTAAATCCTAACCTTCCCATACTTCAAGACATCTCCTTTGCAACTGCAAGACACCCCATGCCAAAAAGCCAAAGCTCTCCATTCCATTCCATTCCATTCCATTCCATTCCATTCCATTCCATTCCATTCCATTCCATTCCATTCCATTCCATTCCATTCCATTCCATTCCATTCCATTCCATTCCATTCAATTCCATTCTCTAACACTTTTCAAGAGTGTCTAGAGATACAGAAATATCCACTGTTCCTTGCTCTTTTTGAAATTTAAATTAAAAACTATGCCAGCCAGCCTGTGTTGGGCATAAGAAATATATTTCAGATGTATACCAGAACAAAGACTGGTACTGTGGGGCTGGCAGGCCACACAATCTGTTATAGAGACCTTTGGGGACTGCAAACTCAACCACTGTGTCACAGTGAGGCCAAAAGGCAAAAGCCAGGTCATAAAGGCACAGAAAGCCATACAACAAGCATGTGGCTTCTGAGAGGAGAGCCAGCAGACCTTTTACTTCTAAAATCTCTCACAGTATTACAGCTGGAGCTCCCAGCATACAAAAAGCTGTATTACCAGATCATCAGCCCCAACCCTTCTGGGTGTGCTCCAACCACAAAGTGCTGGAGAGGGGAATTTTATTTTTGGTTGTGTGCTCCATCTGTCCTGATCCACAGACAAGGTGCTGGCCAGGCACAGCCCAGAGATGCTTCTGTTCCCCTCAGACCCTAAATCCACTCACGTAAATCATGCTAGTTGAGCAATAAAATTGTAAAACTGTGATGGGGTGACCCTGGCTGTGCTCTTCGTGCCCACCAAAGCCGCTCAGTCACTCCCTTCCTCAGCTGGACAGGGGAGAGAAAATAAAATAAAAAGCTCTTGGGTCAAGCCTTTCTCTTACTCCTCTCTCCCAGCTGCAGCTGTGCAGGTTTTTCCCCCTCTTCTTCAAAACACAGAGCCAGACAGAGTCTCCTAAGTTACCTTTGCTGCCACAGGAGCCATCCACCGTGTGATCACAACAGTGCGTATGACGCACGCAGGTGATTAATGATAGCAGTAATTAAGAAGGTGGCTGATGCTCACATGTAAAGTCCTGGCTGTTCCCCTCTGGACCTCAGCCTCAGCAGTCAGGTAACTCCTGACAATCCCTGCAGCAGTGATTTATCTTTCTATCAGGGAATGCATGGGATGTCTCACTTCTCGCTGCCTGGGGATTGCAGCCCTCCATCCTAATCAAGAACTCACAAGGCAGATAAGGTGCTCAGGTTTAATGTCTGAAACTCTGGAGTTGTTGGGGAAAAGGTTTGGTACAGAGTGTAGAAATGTCAGGGCAGACTGAAATGAGATTAATTTTTTCAAACCTTTTGTTTAAGAGATTGCTAGAATATTCTAAATAATTATGGTTATGGCCAGCCCAAGCCATTACCTTTAGCAGATTTTTTTATTATCTTGTTTGTGTGTTCTTAAAAAATTTTTGTTCTCTCTTTTAAATTAAAAGATAATGCTTCAAATGTGTCCAAGATTTACTCTATTCTTGTTAGAAATAAAGTAAATTTTAGAAACTTGTTGGAACCAGCAGTGGAGTCCCATAGCCCAGAACAGTTGCAGTGTCCAGAGGAGTGGGGCGAGCAGCAGGGAATGGCAGGAGGTCCAGGGAGAGTGAGTGCTGGTTTTTTTGAGTGTGTGCTGCTCCAGAGCCCATCAGAGGGATTCCACTGAGCTCTCCCCATGCCCTTTTTCCCCAGACACTCATCCATGACCAGTGGTAGAACCAAACCTGGAATGGGGTGCCAGGCAATGAGCTGATTGTCTCAGCTCATCCAAGACTGAAAAAGGCTGGATGGCCACAAGACCTCACGGCACATAGAACACGACCAGAACATCGAGATGTGAAAGAAGCAAAAAGACAAATCTGAAAGCTTTGGCAATTTTTCTTCCATCAGGCAAACAGATATTGGCATGTATGTCTGCTCAGGCTTTGCCTGGTGAATAATTGATGCATTTCCGTGTGTTTTTATTCAAAACTGACTTTAAAGTTCCAATATTTCCTGATATTCTTAACGATTAGAAGTTGATAATTGTGAGTTTTGTAATCAACAAAGCGTCTACATCAACAGAGACTTGGAAAATTAAAAAAAAAAATGAGAAAGAAAGAGTGAAAGGAAAAACAAAAGGCATCTCTAATAACCGTGGCAGGAACTAGACAGACATTTCCTTCACTCTGAGCTGTCAGTAAGTAAAAACATATTGTGGCAGGCTGTAGTTTACCTATGCTTGCATGCAAGCATGGGAGGCTCAGTGGGACTAATTACGAAAATATGATTATAATGGATTAGTAATTCTGTCAGTCAGACACATGCATATGGTAACAAAAGAGCAATGGGTAAAAATGCCACAGGACAGGAGATTTTAATGCTGTGGGTTAGTACCAAAAACATGTCTCATGGGAGAAAAAAGATTTGAGTTATGCTGGGGGAGAATTGCTGGGATTGTATATTAATAAGAAATCATGTGTCAGATCTATGGCTCAGGAACACATTAAAACCAGCCACAAAGCCATTTTTTACCCCTTCTCTCTAAAAGTGGTTTTGACAGACTTGGAAAGGGTGTGATTCCAAGCTGTACTAAAACTTTGCAGGAGAATTGGTGAACCTCAGCCATAGATGAGCCTGCTCAATCAAAAGAGAGGACATTTCATTCATCTTTGAAATCCCATTCTAGAATCAAAGAAGAAAATCTGTGGAAAACATTGCCATTTAAAATTGGAGAAGAAGCAAGTGTCTTTGGATCTGTTTCCTTAATGGATATTCCTCCTTTTCCTCCTCACCCATGCCTGGTTTGCTATTCAGAACCCTGCAGGACTACGGTCAGGATGTCTCAGGGAAGGCAGCTGAGGACCTGTCCCCTGCCTCCTTTTCTACATAAAAACACCATGAAGTAATTTATTCTGTGAAACAATGTGATTTTTGTAAATAACTGCAAGCACTTCAAACTCCATTCTCTGCTCTGCAGCTCTGCCAATACGTGCCCCAGTGGCCTGGCCAGCTCTTGGCACATTAATATGGGTTTTTCACAATTTGTGTTCCTTGCTTGCTCGGGGGGTCTGAGGCAGCTCCCGTGTTTCTGGGCCAGTCTGGAAGGCAGTGTTGCTCCAGGGGAAGCAGCCACCTCCTGGCTCAGCCTCCACAAGCCAAGGGGAGCCAAATGCAGCTGGGATCAGATCTGTCTGCGGCTCCCTGGCAGGCTTGGGAGCATGGGCATCTGGAAAATGAGGATGCTTCAGCTTCCCTGGCTTTCTCCTTTGTACTGGGGAGGGTGTCTGGGAGACTGATGGGAACCAGCTTGTCAGTCTGTTATACTTGTATACTTATATTTAGTCTCTTTTAATTTCTAATAACTGCCCAAGTGTTGCTATGATAAAAGTATCTCTTTCTTATGGCTGATGTAAAGCCAGCCAAAGTCCTTCTAATCCCAGTTGGTTCCTGGCACCAAAGCTGAAGGATGAAGAGTTTCTACATAAACATTGAACACAGAGCAGAGCTGTGACAAGACATTGGAAAGAGATCAAGTCAAGACAAAAGTATTTGTATATTCTTGGCCTTTCCTTTGACCTGCCACTTTGCAGGGGCTTCAGGAGGCACTGTACCACTGACTGAGGGGACAGGAGAGGAAAACCCTAAACTGGAACACAGAGAACAACTCAGAAGAGTTTCACACTCTCTTGTGACATCACCTTGTTTCTCCTCCAGTTAAAGTGCATTTTTTTCATTGGAATGGCTCTGAAATTATTCCTAACACTGGATTCAAGTATTGGGTACGAGCCTGCCAGTGGCACCTCTCCTAGGATGGAGAAGAAAGAAAGGAGCAAGCTGGCACAGTCAGCAGCTAAAAAAAACAAAAGTGCCCATTCAAATGGATGATCAGCTCAATTTTGAATATAATTTCAATCCTATAGCAAGCAGGTAGAGACACAGACTTTATGCTCGTAAAGGCACAATAAAAATAAAGCCATCAAATTCAGAATGTCCAGCCCATAAAGGTGTACTCCTAGCTCCAATCTAAACCATTGACCAGCAGGAAGTGTCATCAGGAAAGAAAGAGATAATTAGGCAATAAAAAAGTAAATCCCATATAGGTGAGAGTAAAATCCATCTGGTATGGCTGGAACTTCTCTCCCCCTTCAGCCAAGGAAGGGACTGATCTGTACAACATGATTGTACCCCATGATTTGAATTACAAAATAATGCAGATGGTTTCCTGCAACAACCTCACCGAAAACCTGTTTGAAAACAAAGATTATGGAGAGAGAGGAGGAACCAAGGCACAGTGAGGTGAACCCTGAGCACAAGCTTTTCTCCTTTTTTGTGAACAGCTCCTTTCACCACTTTGTTCTACAAAAATCCCATTGCTTCAGCAGCAACAGTCTGAGCACCAGCTCAAGGGCTTCCTTGGGAGTTCCTTCCCAAATGGCACAAACAAATTAATTGTCAAAAGCAAGGAATGTACAGAACTTTAGAATCTACAGTTTTCAGCAGATTCTTGGGCCATCAGTTCCAATTTGGGCTTGTTTTCCTGTACAAGTGGATGAGAAGTAAGCACAGGTGTGCTGTCATTCTTGTAGAATAACTTCCTTCCACAAACAAGTTTCTCCCTGCTGAGCATTTTCGGAACCTGCTACTTACTATTTGTCCCTAAATGAGCAGCTGAGGGCTCCAACGTGACCTGTGCTGTGATTACAAGGGCTTTCCCTGAGCTTTGGTTTCAGATTAAGTAATTCACAAAATGGATTTTTTCTGCAGAAGTGGAATGGCTGCTGCTGGAGGGGAAGGGAAAAAAAAAAATAATTCAGCTCATTTTGAGACATCGCTGTGGTTCAGAGGAAAAGCCAACAAAGGGACCATGTAAGCAAGGATAAGCTGTGGCAAAACTTATTAAATATGATTGTTTGGTCAAATGCCATCATGCTGCTAAGGGCATTTTGGATGACAGTGAATCCAGCTCGTGCATGGTGCCCTCAGTCCAGTACATTTTATATCAAACATTCAAAAATCCTCACTGGCTTTCTGAAGCTGTGGAAGGATGTTTGTCCCTGTGGTTTCTCAATGTGCATTTACACTGCCTTCAAGTCCCCACCTGTCAACAGCCCAGCACTGGTTTGATTTCCAGGATTACAGCTTTCACTGCAAGTCACCCAAAAAAACCTTGGAAGAGCCTGTGTTGCCAGTGGATGCACCTGCAGTAGCTGCAGAGGGGTGTTTTATCTATTGAACAAGTAATTCTGAAGGCACTAGATTTACACCTGATTTTAATAATCTGTGTGGTTTACAGCCTTGTCATTCCTGTGCACCATTCAAACATGCTCAGGACTTTTACCCAATACAAGCAGAGAAATTTAGACCTTGTGGGAGCTGATGAGGCAGATCCATGAAAGGAACAGGATCATGCTCCTGGCTAGGAATCCTCCTCTTTAGAAAGTTCAGGGATGTCTCAAAATGGTAACTAAGGGCTAATCTCTGAAACTAGGATCACTTTGATCAGGATGTGCCACCACAGGATGTAAATTTTAGATAGCAGTTTAAAATTATCAGTTTTCATCAGACTTTCAGAAAAGAGGATTCTCAACACTTCAACTTCCCTCTCTCCACTCTCAACGTGCCTGTATGCACTTAGCTGGACTATTTAGCCAAATCCAGTACTCTGAAATGATGGAACAGTAGGATGTAAATAGTTCAGATGTTGATAATATCACATACTTCATTGTCCTACTGAAAAGATGAATTCAGCAGGCTCCTTGCACAGACCTCCCCACGTGTCTAATGAGACTATTTTCATGTGCTTGGTGGCAGACACAAGAGAGGTGATGGAGGGAGCCAATTTTGGGAAGGACATTGGAGATTAATCAGCAGGTGCTCTCTCCTCATGTCCATGTTCTCTGCTGAAAACCACAAGCCCACTCAGAGCCCTGCTGCACAAAATCCCTGCAGGCTATTGCAAAATGCAAGCCAGAGGCCAGATGATTAGAAAGGCACTACAGCGAGATTGATTTTGGGTCTACATCTTACATTTCAAGTAAGCAGAGTTCAAAACCAAGCTTTAAAGAGAAACCAGCTCAGACATGAGGGAACAGCACGAGGCAGGAATTGTGTAGCAGTGGGCTCTGCTGTGGAACCACAGGCACGTGCCCCAGCTATGGGCCAGCACCTCCAGCAGCTCTGAAATCCAGGCTGGGAACACAATGCTCCATCCCAGGGTTTAAAGGTAAGGTAACACATGTCACCACTGCAGAATTTTCCCCTCTGAAGTCAAGAAGGAATTCCCATCAACATTAAAGGATTATTGAAAGAATCCCAAAGCTGTCATCTCAATTTTTTTTTCACATCTGACTGTGTTAGAAAGGAACCTGGTAGCAGCGTTCACCATGAGCCAGATTTACCAGGCACAAGGATAAAAACGTACCTGAGAGCAATGATGTTTGTCCACTGAACACAGAATTTCTAAAGGGCTCCACTACATCAAGAATGTTATTCATAACTACACTGGTTCAGCTACTTCCTTGATTTTTAGGAACCAGCAGTCTTAATAGTGCCTGATCTTGAATTTCTTAAGGGAAAATGGCAACAGTAAAAACTAATTATGCTAGTGCATAGATAATGTAGGAAATATTAGAAGGAAAAATCACTGGAAATCAGTAAATAATCCCCAACCTCTCACTATGCCCTTTCTCTAAAACTATATCACATTTCTTTAGCTCAGCAAACTGATATTTCATCACCCTGTAAACACAGCTACTGCTTTATTAATGAAAACAATACTGTTTCTCAAGGACAAATAAATGCATTTTGATGATATCTGAAACAGAAAGGAGGAAATAACCTTTGGTCTGAGATAAAGAAAAGAAAGGAGCATAAAAGAAAGTTGCATAATTAGCATAGGACTAAAGAGTTTCATATTATGAAAGAGGTTTTATTAAAGAAAGGGCTTTTCTTAAAGAAGGTGTGTGTGCCCAAGTCAGTCTGGTTTTCCTGTGCTGTGCACTGTACTCAAACCTATCCCTTCCCCTATAATCTCTCCCAGCATCATTCACTTGCTGAAGCTGCCAGCATTCACCTCCCTGCCATGTTGTTCTCAGATTCCAGCATTCCCCATTAAAAGGTAAGGTTTCTACTTGCTCACAGTCACAAGACTCATTCTCCTGAGGCACTATCTTTCACATCCTCCCTCCACCTATTTCCTGTGTAACTAATTCCTACAGATCTTGCAGGGACTCCTCAGTTCAAACACCAACTCTGCCAAGGTCAGAGCCCTCCTACGCTCAGCAGCTCCGGATGCAGATCCTCTTTCATCCCCTCCTCTCCCACTAGAAATGAGAACCAGGGAAAAACCCTTCTCTCTCATTTTTAAATCAGTTTTGTTCAGCTAGAGCTCTGCTACCACCTTTCAAATGATGGCAACTGCTGGTAATTTGAAAAAAAAAATGTGGAAGAGTTTATGACTCCAATTGAGAGCAGTAGCCCCTCATCAACAGGGCTACAGATTCTGCTATAGCCACACACCATCAGCAGCATTCCCCTCTTCCCTTTTTCCCCAGGAAAATGGGACCACTCACAGACTAAAGGAGAATCCTTCATAAGATGCATGGCAGAGTGTGCCTGCAGTTTGTCAAGGCAAAGTAAGAAAAAGATTTTATTGGTATCATTTTATTTCCAGTTAAGTCCCATAAAATCAATCTCTGGGAAGTTCCAGAGGTTGATGTCTGCATTTACAGGCTAATGCAGTGAGCGGGCATGGCTGGAAATAGATAGCTGTAAAAGGAGACAGCAGCAATGCAAATTGGACTGAATCAGAAAATTATGCCCTGAATGGCAAGACAGTAAAAACAGCAGAAGCAGAGTGAGTAAAACTGAGATATGCCTGTGTACACCGTGGTTTGTAAATACCGTGTGGGAGCAGGTGTAGTGGCAGGGCAGCCCTGGAGAACAGCAGCCTTCCCTCTATGAAACTGCTACACACTTTTGGAACTGAGTTTGGAAAGCAGAAGCCCCAAACTATACAAAAATGCTTATGTATGCAAAGGTCCAACTGCATGCAAAAAGCTCTAAACTTAAATTTTCCTAGATGAGTCCTGCTGTGCTTTTTGAAGTCTTGTACAGAAAAAAAAAAAAAAAGAAAAAAGAAGAAAAGGAGAAATCAGGTCTTTTCAAGTCTCCAGATACAATTTACTATGCATTCCACAAATTCACTCGTTCAGTTCAAATTGGACCTCAATCCTTTTGCCTTCTTTGTGGCTACAGAGCAGGATCCAAACACGCTGCAAGTTTCAATGTACCATCCCCGCTGAGTAGGCACCACTACAAAGCGTTGATAACTCAACCTTCCCCTTTAAACATGAAACAGCGTTTTGAGTCAGGACCTGTGGGCTTTTTCTTAGTTTGGATCCCATTTTAGCTGCTGCCTAAAGCAGAACGCCTGGAGCATAAATGAGAGGGCAAAAATCTAAGTCAGAGGTATTCTGCTAACTCTAATTTGTATTTCAACTAACTAAAATCAAAGCACGGGGAATTTGAAGTAAAAGCTGTGATTCTCAGGACAGCCCATGGCCCACAAAGGAGATGTACCAGGGAGTCTGTGCCTGCTGCTGCTGTGGGGCTGAGTGAACCTCCCTCACTAAGTGGGGCTGCACAGATGAGCACGTGTTTGACCTTTGAAACAATTCCCTCCTTGGGGAAGCAAAATCTGACTTCATACCCACAAAAAAGTGTACTTCCAAGTAGATAATAACCAATTTCAGGAGCAGAAATTGGAAACACACGTAACTTACAGCAGGGATGGTTTGTGTGGGTCAGGAACAGAGAAAATTCACCCACAAAAAAAGCTGGTTTTCTGCTTTCCTTTCTCTCCAGCCCTTTCCCATCCAAGGACTTGGAGGTTTGGTGCCCTGCTCCAAACGTGCTGTGAGCTAAATTCTGTCCAGATTCCAACCCTCATCCCTCCTAGACAAGCAGCTGCCTGCGCATGTCACACGTGGCACTCCAGGAAGAAAGTTCTTGGCTTACATATAAATACAGTCCTTCCTAAAAGAGGTGAATCAACATCACATTGTTCCTGGGTCTTAGGGAATCTCAGGATGCTCATCTTTCCTGCACAAGTCAACAGGCAGCTGTCACCAGCTTTAGAAATCACCTTTCAGACCTTAATCTATGCACTTCTTGAGGTTTTTTCAGACCATTAAAGTCTTGCTTTTTAGCCCCTCATTCCATTTAGCAGCTGCCTCTTTTTTTAACAGAAATAATATAATTTTCAAACTTTTCCAAACAGCTCCATATTTTATCCTCCATCCAATTATACTGACCACCACTAGTTTTATTTATTTCTCTAATATCTCTCCAGTACTGCAGCATGCAGAAATATAAACTTTACTTCAGCTCTTTCCACAGAACCACATTAATCTCCCTCAAAACTCATTTCACCATCCACGCAGATTCTCAAAAAAAATTCAGTTAAAGGAATGATTCTGAAGTTTTATTTAATATTGGAAACATCATTTCAAGGCTTGTTTTTTTAATGGTAAGAGTTTTTTTAACTAGCACCTGGCAGATGAAGATATATCAGCAAACATCTGTACTCAAAACACACCAAACATTGAAAGTGCCACTGATGTTGTGCATGTGGTTCTGCTGCCAGCAAACAGAATATAATGGAATAAATGCCACTTGCTGCATTTTTTTATGTCAATCTAAACCTGTATTTTTGTCACCAAGACAGAGAGGCTCTCTGCCTTTGGTGCTGCACCTGCTACAAGCCATCAGGACAGGCACAAAGACATGCTGGGGGGGATAACTGAGGCTGAAACATGGAGGTTCCCACTGTGCTGATACAGCTGCTTCATCTTTCCAGATAAAAAATAAAAGCAAATCCACCTTCTGAATGAGCTTGCAAAGGCTGGGCTAAGCTTTTTCTAAGGCCAAGACCAGCTGCTATTGCCCAGCACACAGCTTCTTTCCAAACTCTCACAAAACCTCAGCTCCTTCTCTAAGGTCTGCTGCCCTTAACACAGTGACTTCAAGAGTTCCAGCTGCCCAGCCATCCATGACAGGCTGGGAAAGGGAAAAAAGAGGTGGAAAATATATCTTTTACCCTGTGGTATTCTTTTGCTCTAAAGCTGGAAAAAGTTGAGAGCTTGTGGCTACTGGACGCGCCGAGTTTATCAATGTATTTTCTCTTGCAATATTTAGCAGGATGAATTTTTAACCACAGAAAACACTCCCTACGAAATGAGCTTATCCCTAATGGCTCACAACTTGCAGAGGTGAGCAAAGAACAATCTTTCAGTACTGAAATTTTAGCATTCCGTTGGGGGTTTCACCAGAAACTGTTTTCCAGGTCAGTTCATGCCCCTGCTCTGTGTAATCCATAAAGGGTCCCACTGCTAACAGATGACTGCAATAATGTTACCTTCCTAATCAGGTCAGAGGAGGCAAAACAATCCCTTTAAAATTACCCCAACCAAAAACCACATCATAAATCTGCCTAGAGCTTCTAAACAACCTCAAGGAAGAAAGTGCACCGAGAACATCAGGATAAAAATATTCTGAGAAACTTTGGAGTCCTATGGAGGAGAAACCATCATTTCCTCCTCCCCACAGGCGAGGACTTCCCATAGAATCAGTTTTCAATGGGATCTGTCTTTTATACCCAAAGCACGCAAGTGAAAGGAAGGACAGCTAAATGACCATGGAATGTTCCTAATAATTTGCATTCAGGTAGACAGTGGCTTTGAACAATTCCCCTTTTCTTGGGCACATGAGGAAGTGATGAAGCAAAATACTAGAAAAGGAAGAGCAAATACATTGGGTCATTTGACATTTATTCTGAATATTCATAATGCAGAGGCGCCCACATCCCTCATTGCTGCGCTCACAGCTGCAAATAAAGGAGATTTTCAAACACACAGATGCAGTTGCCTTCAGTCACCACAGAGTACAAAGCACTCAGCATGCACCCTCCTTCTGGCCTGCTCAAGCAAATATGCATCATGAAATAATAGATCAGCTTCTAAGGAGATAAATGCACACATTTGCTTTTATACCAGCTCCAAGAAATTGCATCACATCCTGCCTGGGCTAAATCAGGGCACATAATATATGAACAGATAGGGCTTGTGCAAACAACATGGCAAATAAATGGTTATATAGAGAGACTATATATACATCACTGCAAGGTTTTACTAGACAAATAAACCAAAGTTGTAAACACTTTTGAAAAGTAATTATCTCAGCAGTTTACTTGGGTCCTTGTGTCTTTTCACAAGTCTGTAATAAAATGAAGCAGCCTCACCTCAAGCTACTTTTGGTTTTCTATCACTCTGAGAGGCCTCTTTGAATTTGTTAATATTTATATTGCTGCCTTGAGTAGCAGCTCCATTATGGAGCTGGGCTCCATTGGGCTGGCTGCTCTCCACATGGATACCCATGAAAGGAACAACTCGCGCTTAAAGTGCTGATTTTGATTTATTTACAGCTATTTTCTCTGGTCAGAAGGGGAAACAATTGTCTGAGCTGAATGCATGGTCAGCAAGCAACAACTCTTAGTCACATTAAGATGTTTTTACTCCTCAGCTAAATGCTAAAAGTGCATGTTTTAGAGGAAATAGTGAATGTTGGTGCTGAAACCATTGAGCAGTGGAGTTGCCAAAAGTGACATCAGTGTCTCAGGAAAGGGGTCTGTCAGATCTGCAGCTCAAGCAAACACATCCTGCTTCCAGACAGCGGCCCCCACACAGCCCAGCTATTCAGGTAAGAGCTCACAAACCCTGGACACCAAATGCATATTTACTCCTTTTCCAGCCAAGCCAGACCCACAGCCAGCTGGAAAATGCTTTTTTTACTGACTAAACAACCATAGAAGATACCATTAAATGTACCTCCATTAACAAACTTCATTTCAGTCACTCTGCAGCAATGGATTTTTATTCCATTAAGCTCAGTGTACTCTCTCCACCCCTAGAAAGAAGAGCATGTGATAATGTTTAGTACAGCAGCCATTAATCTACATTTCTGGCACTGCTCTGGAGGTCTGAGCAGCAGAGATCACAGTCATGCACTTGCAGTGGTTTCCTAAAGCCTCCAGCAAAGCCAGTTGCACTTGGTTTTGTGGCTTTTGGCTGGGTTAACTCTTATTTGCTGTCCCTATTGTTCATTTTTTCCAGAGTTCTAAAACTGCTATGGTAAGCAACCAAAGAAGCAGCAGGGTCCAAATGATAACTGGCCTTCATCTGCTATCTTGTCTGTGCAAAGGCATTACACAGAGAAGCCTCAGGCACGTAAATACAGCATTGCTAAGTCAGAGACAGCCCTTCATTGGCTGCAAGCAAGGATTACCAAGTCTCAGATGGAAGGATCAGACTTTGATTCAAGAAACAAATCGATGCATGAGCAAATGAAGAAGCAAACCAACTGGGATGATGTTAGAGAGGTGACTCATTCAACCAACAGCCCTTTAGCAAGGCAGAAGACCTCCCTGTAAAATGAATTCCCTTCTGGATTATTGCCTCCCAAAGCAATAACATAAATCCATCTAACATTTAAGCAAAGGGATATTGGATTTGACAGATCAACAATGATCGTGTTTGTCTACAGAGTTATAAGGTCACTAACTGAAGACCCAGCAGAGAAAAGCAGGTGCTTGTGGAAAGCAGCCAGATATCACAGGGTAGCTAAAGGAGATTAACCTTTGAAGGAAACAAAAGATATTAAGAAATCATCAAGGCAGAAGCAGACCCAGAGGAACCAGCAGTTAGTTCACTTTTCGTTGTTAATAAGAGATACAGTAAAACCTGTGTCATTCCACAGGATTTGTCAGGATTTGGTATCTGGGTATTTTTTTCCTCAAGGTGAAGATCAGCTGACAGATCACACAGTCCAAACACCATGAAGCATTTGCCATACGAAATAAACACTCCTTCAAAGCAGAAATCAAGCAAACAGTCTAGGTTCAAGAACCTCCAAAACTCTTTCTCCAGTCCCATCCACAGCCAAGCCATTTGTGATACCATTAATAGGCTTAAATTCATTTGCACCTTTAGGGGTATATTTTTTGCCTTATATTCCTCTCACACGGTGTTTTGAATTCCATATTAATGGGGAATGTGGCTGTAGTAAATCCATGTATTTTTAACCTCCCTTTGGATGACAAGAGGAATATAGCAGCAGGAGTGTACAGGATGGGAACAGCACTTTGGTAATTTTTTAAAAAAACAAGTCATTGGTCTCCAGGTTAATCACACTGACTGGTAAAACCTGCAACTGGTGCAGGCAATTTCTAACCATGAAAAATGGTCACGTTAAGAAGCTGAACTGGTCTCAGAGGAGAGCTGAAATCATCACATCCGAGCTGGATACTTGAAATAATCATCAGACCTTAAAACTATGCTGAAAAACTCCATAAATGCTGCCAAGGACCTCCAGCCTTCCAGAACACCTGATGCCTGCTGTGATAGAGACAAACACAGCAGAAGTTTTCATTGCAGGCTGCCACCACTGGTGTACTTTGAAAACCAGAAAAGAACAACCTGGTACCTAAACCTAAACATCCCCACGTGCTCACACAGTGTCTGGTGACAGCACACCGCCCCGTTTTTCACAGGCACAGAAGCAACAGGCACAGGAGAAGCTTTGAGTTCTGCAAATGCTATAAACACATGAAAGCAGCCCACTTCCTCTGCTGCTTTCACTTTCAGCACTCCAGACTTGGAGAAGATCGTCCTCTGACTGCAGCTCTGCCACCACAGCGTTCCTGCTGCAGTGGCTAATCCCAAACTCATTCTGCCAGCATCACTCAGCATCTTACAAGCCTCATGCAAACTTTGCTTCACCTTCTCAGGTAACTGCACAACCTCCAGCCCCAAGCTGAAAAAAACATGAATTATCTAGCCCTGTGCAGACCTGAGAGCAAAGCTTAGGAAATTCCTGCATCACCAGCTGCTGCTCAGATTCTTCTTTTCCTCTCCTCCAGCCTGGAA
Source organism: Hylia prasina (assembly GCA_013397195.1). Lineage (NCBI taxonomy): Eukaryota > Metazoa > Chordata > Aves > Passeriformes > Sylviidae > Hylia > Hylia prasina. The sequence goes on from VYXD01005237.1 coordinate 655,753, forward strand.
GGACTGAATTAAGAATTGCAACTGTGCCCGCAGCTTTCTCAAAGAGGCTCTGAGAAAGAAGGGAGCAGGCATTAAGCAGGCAAGCAAGGATTAGTTATGCTCATTTAGGGAGACTTAATCCTGAGAAGAGGTAGCAGAGCTGCACAAAGAAGCAGACAAAAGACTCAAAACGCAATTCTAACAGATAAATAAAGAGCACCTCTCACCTGCAAACTCAGCCCATTCCAACATGATTTCACTAAACTCTTTTCCACGCAAATTCTGCTTGTCTCCCCTTTTTAGTAGTGTTCCTTTTATTCTATGTTGGCTGCCTTCATTTTTTATTTATTGTACTTCACCCCCATTATGATTTTTCTCAGTAAAGTTTTTAGCCGATTGCAGCTACTCACATCTCTCCTGACTTTCTGCTAGGAATTGATGGACAGCAGTGCTCATTATTTCACAGGTGCCCTCCTTTTGGAGAAGCTGCACCATTTACAATACAAGGGAGACTGTGATGGTGGCAAAGGGATTTTTCAGTCTGAGCCAGAACCTAGTGCTAAAAATTTTCAATATTTAATCCATGCCCTCTGTGTAGGAAGATCAGGAGCAATCTCCTTGTATAACATGTCTACATCCATGCAAAAAAGCACATTAGACCACACTGGCTGCTGGTGTAAAAGATGTAAGTCCCTCATGACAATGGTTTCTGATCCAGGGTTGTTTTTGGGTGTATCAGACAGCCACTGCACCAGGGTTACAGCAGTGTTGAATTCAAGTACACAGTTTTACACCTGGGATGCATCTAGACCAACTGGCTGCATTTTCCAAAAGGTTTTGAGCCAGTTTCTAAAGCTCTGAGCTTTATTCTTTCCATCTGCACGTATTATGCTCATGCCATCCTATTTCATGCTTCCCTTCCTGACAAAACCTGCCTTTCAGAGCACAAGCTGCACCCACGTACACGCAATGGGGGGCACAGCCGCTGGCTCAGAGCCAGGCAGGGCAGAAACCTGGGCACACATCACAGCAGGAAGGGCCACAGAGGTGTGCAGTACTGGGATAACATTGTTCCCACAGTGCTGTAGGATTTCAAAAACAAATTCGACACGTTTCAGAGCTGGAAGCCAAGTGCCAATAAAAAGATCAGTCAGACCTGTTTTACCAGGAGCTTGGCATCCACTGAAGAAGACAGCAACAAAAGTAAAGAGAGAAATAGAGAAAGATGGATCCCCAGAGACTGGGAGGACTGAAGGAAATAATGAGGCATTTGCTTTGGAGCCTGGAAATTGCATGATAAAGTATTTCCTTAAATGAGCAGATTGCAAGTAAAATAGAGTAAAATACCCTCATTCATGTATGGCAGGGGCTTGCAGGAGACTGCTGCCTGCCTTCAGCTGGTCACAAGCAGAAGGAGCACTAGCGGATAATTTTAGAATAAAAAGGGTAAATAATGAGGAGTCCAGCTGCACTGTACAAAGCAGCACAGTGAGACACCCATTAGAGAGCATGAATTGCCCCCCAGACAGAAGCAAAACATAACATCACACACTGATGTTCAGAACCAGTCCTTACTACCCCACTGCTACAGTATTAAATACGCATCCCCGTGTCACAGCAGAAGCAGGCACAAACAGGAGCGTGGCAGTACTTCAGCAGGATGTTCCAAGTTTAAAAGTCACTTACAGTAGACTGAAACCTATTCAGTATTTAGTTTCCACAGGTTCAAGTCTACAGTCCTAAGCAGATGGCTGCCGTTAGCATAAAATGAGCACCTGAGGAGGGAAGGGGAAGCAAGCGACTCCAACCAGCCATCTGTTTCTTAATTTTCAAGCAAAGGGCACACAGAACTAGGAGGCAGCACCAGCTCTCCCCACGCTGTGCCATGCCTGCCCCATCACTAAATTGTCAGCATCAGTTAATTCCCCCATTGTTGCGGCGGGCGCGTTCCCACGCAGCGCCTGGGAGCCAGGAATGATTGTGCCATGTGTCACTGCTTGCTTTTCCAGAGAAAGCCTTCCCCCCAGCCAGAATACTTCATTTGCAAATCACACCTGAGCAGAAGTTGATAGGGAAAGCTGGCTCCATCTGTACGTACAGTATCTCCCTGGCTTCAGCAGGACATAAGCAGGTACTTAAACGCTTCACAAACCAAACCCTTGGAGCAACGTGTACCTTTCTTTCAAACAAATGTATGAATTAATCTTGCTCCAGACGGTAAATGTTTATACATTACCAGTTATTTATGAAAGCTTTTGCACTGCATAATTTACAAATGACAAAACAAAACTGTCTACTTCCAAGCCACAGACACTCGCTTTTCCTTTTCAAATATTCATGTCTCCTTTTGTAGGGAATCACACATGATTTCAAATATGGGTGCTCTGTAGCACCCATAGCCTACTGCAGTCCAAAACTGCTGACAGAAAGATGAAGAATGATTTGGAAAGTTTATAAATACAAGGCATGCAATCTGTTCACAGTAAGTGTCAAAAAGTCAGTGAAACACAAAGGACGAGAAATTATGGCATTGAATGAAACTAATGAAAGAACAAGGTAAAGGAGCAACCATCAAATTTCTTATTAAGTAAATAAAATACTGCGAATCAAAATGCCCCAACTACAAACCCGTAAAATCAAAATAAGATACATTTCAATAATTTAAGAGAAAGGTTATCCCAGGTAGCCTGAAAAATACCTAGTGCTAATTAGTAACGAGGGGAGACACGTGTTGTGCATGTGAAATTCATGAAAAAAGTGACAGCAGGGATCAAACATGCAACAATTTGAATGACAGAGGTTCCCTTGCTCAACTCTCCACAGTCCTGTTGTCATCACCCACCTGACAAGATCAGAAAGGAAGACAATGGTGACCATGGGGGGCTTGGGTTTGCCTTCTGTCAAGGCAAATGTTCCCCAGAGAATACATCAAAACATTAAATTCATCTTTAATCTTCTAGAGGGGAAAGAAAAAAAAACCTGTCAAGAGGTAAAACAAGCAAACAAGTTAAAATTCAACTGAGTAATTTCTCCTCTTAGCCAGGGAAGACAGTGCTGTCCATGGATTATTTAAGTTAACTGACAGATAGTTTTATCAAAGCCTTGTCTACAGGAAGAAAGGAATAATGCAACTTTAAATGCTACTAACTGCTAGAAGGTCATAAAGATTTATGGTTTACCCTCCTGTAAATACCATTCTTTATAACTGATCCCCATGAGATTTACTGAATGCTCAATAACCTTTCTCTGGTGGATGCAAGAAAATCATCAGCACCACCTCGAAATCCAGTTTATTCTCAGGCTAAGAGCGCTGTGCCTGCAAATCCACCTCAAAAGTGCTGTTCTTCCTCTCCCCATTTCTGCAAGCTGGTAATAATGAAGATGCTGTTGTGTTGGAGAATCCTCCCAGCCAAGGCTGAACTTTAAATGTAAACTTGGAAAGAGTTCTAGGAGCCAAACCTCACCAGGCTGGCCTTGTGGGCCCAGCACAGAATATGAAGTGTGTACACTGGGCTCTGCAGGATTACTGCTGGAGAGACTCCTTCACCTGCAGCTCAAAGAAAAACCAAATGTTTGCACTGAACCAGGCAGACTTGGCAAATGAAAAGGGGAGCCACATCTGCTGTTAAATCACTTGCAGTTTTCTTGACTTCTGTGTCACCAGGGATCCTATTAAGTAGAAAAAGCAGGTAAGGAAATGAAATAATGTTAACTGTAAGTCAAATTTCTAAATATATTAGCAGGAACCTGCTTAAAGTGGCCTGACAAAATGATCTCAAATTCTGTGCATAGTAGATGCAAGAAAAATTAGGACAGAGTACAAGACAAATTATCTTTTTCATCAGCCATGAGAGTTTTGGAGCTCCAAGTACTCCCAGACACCAGCATGACTGCCCAGAGCAGATCCCCAGGAGTGGGAAATCTCTGCCTCCAAATGTGCATCCCAGCATTCCCATACAGGCACCCAGGGCAGAGTCGGGCTCTGGGGAAACAGAGCATGGCCTGACACAACACACGGCACTGGGGAAGTCACTTGGCACAGAAATGGGCAGTCCTCAGCCTCAGCAGCTTCCTCTTGGCAACAAGAGCTGCTGACCACCATGGCCAGTGCCCACACAAGTGCCCAGGTCTGGATGTCCTGAAGAGCAGCTGCCTGCACAGATTCCAGACATGGAATTGTGCTCCTCCTGCTTAGAAATACCCTGGAGAGAGTCCTGGTCCCATTGGCTGGGACTTGCAAGTTAGACTTTGCTTAAAACCCATGGCCTGGCTGCTGGGTACAGTTCTACATCTCTATAAAGTTTTATAAATACAATAAACATAGCATGACACTGATTCTCTTGTCCCATGTAATCCTTTCCTCATGATTTCATCTGGACCTGCAGCAGTGTCCCTGCAAAGGGAGCTGTGCAGAGAGCACAAGTCTCCTGGCAGAGAATCACAATCTTTTATCCCACTCTCTTCTTTTCTTGCATGAACAGAAAAAAAGCACTGGCAGGGCTGACAGGCAATGAGGACATCATGTGCACATGGCTCCTACAGGCATTTGCAGCCAGAGCTCGGCCTCACCTCCCTGTGTGGCTGCACACACTGCCAGGAGGAGCTGGGCACTGTGAGTGGGCTTTAAACCCCTGACCCACCCAACCTGTGCCAGGGGTTTCCTTCTGGCACCCTCCTACGCTCCAGATTTAGTATTTTCAATAAGCTTATAGAAAAGGCAGAAATTATAGCCCTACCCACAGCATCTAAACAACTCCCCAGTTTCACAGCAGTTTTAAGCAGAAGGTTGGGAACATTCCCTCAGCCCTGGACCTGAACAGTCCCAGTGCTGAAGATGACTCTGCTCTGGAGTTACAGCTGTTACCCATTTAATGCAATCTTATGCCTTGTAAAATTCCCAGGACAGATGCAAATAGACCCAAAGCTTGAGGAGGCTGAGATCTGGTGTTCTGGTTTCTAACCCATGGCTAACTTAGAGCAAAATTAAATCCCACCTGTAAGCAACCATCTGTTATTTCCAGTCACCCAGGACAAAATAGAATATTTAAGAAGTGATTTATTGTTCCATTTATTTTACATACCTCAAAATGAAGCATGCAAATAGCTAAATATTTTAAACCAACCAGTAAGCAGTTCCCAAGCGTCTGAAAACATCTGCATCTCCCTCACCCACACACCAGAGATTTCAGGATTTTAAGTAAGGAAATTAGGTTTTAAATTATTCTATTCTCAGAGAAATTATATCTTACAGGAGATAACTTGGCCTTTGCAAAGAAACAGCTCCCCTGGGTAACTCTTGGAAAGGCTGGAAGAAGAGTTCTTCTTCCACCCACCCTCCAAAAAACACTAAATCACACAGATTAACAAAAGAATAGGAAGGTCAGAATTGTTTGAAGTTTAGCCAAACATAAATACCATCTGTGGTAAGCAGTGGCCCTGGGGAGGGGGATACCACTGACCTTTTGCAACACAGGAGCCAACAAGCAGCACCTACTGCCAGGAGAGGTATTACAAAGGTCTCCAAGCATGGAAATACGTGTGCATTCACCAATCAACCTGCACATTCACACACACTGGTTCATTCTCTCCACCACAGGACCAGAAGAAATCCCTGGTGTTGCTGATGATCTGGTTCATGCACTGAATAAGTCAATCTACATCAGGGCAGCAAAGATTAATGGAGTCTTTGCTGTGGGAGTTTTACTTCTATTCACAAGAGATATTGAAAACTTTCCAACAGTGACCTCACACAAACAAAAATTATCCCTATCCTCCCGAGCCAAGGTGACAAAACAAAAAATTCCTTGCTTGATTCACACCCTTAACAAAGGAAGCCAGAAGACTACAAAAGCTCTTTGTCTGCCAGTTATGCTTACAGTGGATCTTTTAATGAGAGGAAAAGTTTTCTTACTTTCAAGATTTGTTTCTTATTCCTGTCTTCCCAAGAGAGAGTACACTGGAAGGTCAGTAGAGAACCAGAGGGTCTGTGTTCTTTGAACTGGCAAAAAAGGTCAGAGCAGTACATAAATGCCTACCCTGATGGACTCCAGGCAGTAATAAGGAAGGCCATAAGAAGGCCTATAAATAACTGGTATGTTTGCCCTTTCCTGGCATATTTCCTGGAATAAGGTGTTGAAAGTGTTCTCAAAGACTTGATGGAAAGTAGTGCAGTGAGCAGGGCTGCTCCCCTCCTGCAGCACCACACAGAGAGGCTCCAGCTGCCACAGGCTCCCAAAACCTGGGGTTTCGTGCTGTGATCATGTGCTGGACACCCCGTGACTGTGACCCCAGGTGTCCCCAGAGGTCATCAGGCTCCTGAGTGCAATCCCATGGAGGCTTTATGACTTTATCCAGATCTCACACCCTCCAAGCATTTGCTACATCCTCTTGCTCTACCCCAGAAAGGAGTTATGAGACACACACATTGGGGGTGAAGCCTTTTAAAAGTTATAATGTGGAGCACCGGGACCTCCTGCCTGGTTTGTTATAATTTCTTATTTTATTTTAATTCCTAAAGATGTCACCAATGGCAGAGCAGCATGTTTGAGAGGGTTTGTCAGCTTCAAAGCTGTGACTTCTCCCAGAAAGAATCATCTGAGTCTCTCCTAATCCAGCAGCAGCACCTCCAAGTGCTGTGATCACACACCTGTGTGCTGTAGCCTGGTGGGTAACAACAAACCCCCCATGGCAAAGCTGCTGGAGGTCTCCAGGCTCCACTGTTTGTGATCTGTGCTGCATCCTGATGCCCCAGCAGATGTTCCCTTGCAGAGGAGTCACATTATGCCCCAAGGTTACTTGATCCCAACTCCAGAGCATCAACAGTGAGATGGAGCTCACCTCATGTGTTTTGTCATGCCCAGCGTCACATCTGCAGGAGATGTGATGTGGGAGGAGAAGTATTAGCCTAGCTCTTCTGTGTACCCTGAGATGATCAAGAGAAATTGTGGAAAAAACTATAGATTCCATGTTATAAAAAAATAAGAGACACAAGACTTCTGGTAGGAAGCAGGCAGAGAGAGAGAAATGAGCACAAGGAGAGAGCACTGCTTGTTTTCTGCCTTTTGTTTCAGCTTTCCTGAACTCCAGAGGAATGAGAGGAACCGCTTTGCATTCTGCTGGGATTGGGACTTCACAAAGCTAAATTATATCACCCAGCTACACTGCTTGTTACTAAAGAAAGACGATAAACAAACAACATCCTGAGAGAGCTCGAGAACAGAGAGGCTGGTGCTATTGTTCAGAGAGATGGAACAGAAAACGTGAGAGAGGCAACAAGGAGAGGAGCCATTATTCTGTGTGAACCCACTGAATGCTTAATAAAAACAGTATTTGCTTTTGCTCAGACAGTTTGTCCAGCTCCAACGCCCTGAAGTTTCTGAGGGTCAGTCATGATTTTTGTGAAATGCAGCAAATTGTAGCCATTTGTGTACATCAAGAGGCTTCTAGAGGGCTAATTAAACCCATCATCTTTAATGTTTCCTGTGTGTCAAGAACAGATAAAGTGTGGTTTTCAATGGGCTGCGTTTGGCTTGCAGCACTCCATGGATGCTACCAGCTAGAAAGGAGGACAGCACAGCAGAAGATTGTGTTTCAGCCTGGATCCAGCCTGTCAGTGCTAAACAGGAAATCTGGGTCTGGGGTGGATTCTCAGGATAGCCATCTGGAGCACACATCTGGAAAGAAGTTAACCAGTGGCTGCATGCCACTATAATCATTCCTCCCTCAAGTGCTGCAAATGGAGCATCAAAGCAGAAAGCAGGTGGTTCTTCCAGGAGGTAAATGAACCACAGAGAGGGGTCAGAAAGTGAGACACGCATTTGATGAGGGTTTTTTTGCTGCTCATAAAAATTGTCAGAACAAATTACCCATTGGATGTTACACCAGATAACTACATGCCCAACATCTCCACACTTGTTGCTTTTCAGAGACTGGAAGGTCAGTGAAAAGTTTCCTGAAGCAAACATTAACATAAATGTAATGTAAAACCAACATTTAGTTTCTCACACGAGTAGAGATCTACTGTATTACAATATTGAGAGACCTCATCTCATGCCCTGGACATACTTACTAATTTTGGGCCATCAGATTCAAGAACTTGTAAATTTCTGAAGGATTTAGGAAGTTTTCTCATTCTGCATTGGGGTAATTTTAAAACTCACAATATAAAGGGACAGCACCTGCATGGAATCAAAGAAATGTGAGTTGGGCTCCTGTTCTGATCCCACTTCACTCCCCTGCTGGTTGCTGCCTGTTTCAGGAGGACCCTACCTGTTCCCTGGCAGTGGTCTGACATTGAATAAATAATATTAATGCAGAGCAGGAGTTTGAAATGAGCCTTTATCATGCAAAAGCCTGATACAAAAGCGAGCGGCTGTTGTTAATTAGATCTGGTTGAAACATTGGTCAAAAAAGAGATTAGAACTGAGAAATCTTTTTCCCTGGAAAACCGTGGAATTTTTGTGAATGCTGAAAGAGTTTCTCTGAAAAAGTTTTCCCTTTTCATTTTATTTTTATTCTCTCAAACATTACTGATAATGTAAAATGAAATGTTTTCTCAAGAAACAATTGCAGCTGGAGCCTCAATACTTGGAGAAGACTATTCAGTCTTGAGCCTCAAAATATTTGAACCTCCCCTCCATCTGAAGACAACTAATATTTATACTTCTTCAGCATCATACACAGGGTGAAGCTGAGAAGAGGACACAGGTGGGGAATCCCAAAGCCCACAGCTCAGCCAGAAAACCCATTACAGATATGTAAAAAGCTCATAGATGGCATGGACATTTCTTCAAAACTTCCCAGACCACTTCAGCCTGGTGTGTAGCACTTGTCCCAGGCTGGCTCTGAGGAAGTGACACCCCTGCCCTTGGAAAATAAGCCAAAGGAAAGGGCTCCCTCTCCCATTTTCTGTCCCAGAACATAAAACTTTAAGAGCCTGTCTCAAATCAAATTCTTCTTGTTGTGCCTACATCTAAAGTACAGGAACAAATATGATATTTAGTAACTATGAAAAGATTGAATGGGTCTTGAGTTCATCCTGCTATGAAAAATGGCTTGAGAAATCAGTGCTGTGAGGATTTTGACAGGTAGGTGACCTTTCAGCTTAAACTGTAAGTGATTCCAGTCTGGGGAGCTCTCTCCTCACAAGAGCTCCTGCCCATATTCCGTACCAAGATAAACTGCAGCTCAAACTGCTCTGCTGGCCAGCATTTTACAGAAACCACTGCTGGACATGGGCAGAATAAATAAACCAAAGTGGCAGCCAGAAACTCTGAATTTTTTTAAGGGAACTCTTCCTGGGAGACGTGTAGGAATCAGAAACAGGTGGTCCATGGCCATCGATTATTTTTGTAGAAGATATTAAAAATGCAATCATGAGATTTTGGGGATACATAATGAGAGAGGAGGTTCCCTCCTTATCAGGTCACCCCTGGCCAAGAGATTTTAGGAAGTTGCTAGCATTTCATGCTCAGCTCAGAAGAAGGTGAAGTCTTCACATGTTTCTCAGCAGACAGTCCCCACACAACTCTGGAAATCAAACCAGCAGCTTTGCACCCAGTGTCAATGTCAAGAACATTCCTGCCCAAGCAGGGGAGCCCTGAGCAGCTCTCTCTGCCCACCTGCTCCCCTGCAGAAGAAACACTGATGTCCTTTCTTGTCACACCATGACTCCTCATCTACAGATGGACAGCAGTGAGTTTGTGTCTAGTCAGGACTGATTCCTGCTCCTAAAAAGGCTGCTGAAAAGGTGCTGGCTACTTTTGTGTTACACTGCATCTACTGCACAAATGCTTTAGGTGAAACTTCAACAATTTCTGCATTTGGGGTCATCTTTCACTTTTAGCCCAGCCCAAATTGCCTGGGGGCTTTTAAGAGGTTTTTTTCACACAGCCTGCTATGCAAGTCAATGCTTTTATTAAAGGACTACTCGTTTTCAGGGAAAAAAAAAATAATAATAATAAAGAGGAGAGGATGGCAGCTCAAATCTCCCACTTGCAAGGAGATCTGCACCACCACAACCAGGCATTTGGGTTTGCTTATCTCACACTGAGTCTCCTGCATTAACCTAAGTTAAGCATAATACCAGTGACTGGATATTAAGGGCTTGGATTTGGGGTTTTCTTTTTGTTTTATCCCATTTCTTTAAATCCACTTAAAAAAAAAAAAAAGAAAAAGAGTTTATTCTTCTGAGATTGCTTAAGAATTGAAATGTAAAAGGGATTAAGAGAGGCAGGACTCCTGCCTGCACTGCACTCACCCACACAGACACAAGTAATGACTAAAGCAGGCACTGCCAGACACACTGCCTGGGCAGAGCCCCCTGAGAGGCAAAAGCCAGCAGAGGTAGGAAACAACTCCTGGTTTTCCTTTCCACTGTTCTTAAACTGAAACTCTTCTGTTCAAATTTTTTTTTCTTTTTTTTTTTAATTTCACCTGGCATCTAAACTACCTGTCCTGCTCAGGCAGCAGTGCTATTTGATGTTTGAATATATGATCCTATAACACACCCCCCAAATTGTACACCTGGATCTCTCCACTCATGTCCTTTCAGACATAGCCACCTTTGAGCTCCAACAAGAATGATTTTCCAGTTATATTACTGCACAATCAGGGCTACAAAAAGTGCAAATCACAGCCAACACTCCTCAGTCGCATCTGAGCAGATATAAGTGGGTTTTACCTCCCACCTGTTCTTGTATTTTCACATTTTTTTCCTTAAGTGGACCCAAAATTATTAAACTCATATCTCAGTTTGCTACTGGACCTGTTATGAAAATCCAGCCACTTTGGGAAGATGTATAAACAGGAGGTGAGTTTGGGAGAAACTCTGGCCTTGAAATATTTACACAAGGTCCTACAGAGAAGCAAATTCAGCTCTCAGTAGAGCTAAACTCAAATCTCTAGAGCCCTTTCCCTCTAGCCACTAAAACAACTTCTCTATTCCTGAAGTTCCCCTCTTTCAAAAGCAGTTCCCTAAGGCATCTTCTACAACACATAAACCATCCTGACAAATGCCATCAATTTAATTCATATTAATGGTAATGAAAGTTAAATAATAGATTTCGCCCACAGTATTTGCACATCTGTAAATTCCGCCACATTGCTAGGAAAAAAAAAAAACAGAAAGACAGCCCTGCATTTCTCCTACAGAAGGGAAGGACAATTAACTCTTTAAGGCAAAACCCTCACTTCATTAACTGGAGATGAGTCATTTGTTGACATTTATCTAGTGTAATTCTCTGGAGAAGAATGATGAAGGCCCCAGAACAGAGCTGTTCTGGCTGTGCCCAGCAGACTCAGGGTGGATGCTGCAGGAGGATCTGCCAGCAGCTCCCAGGGACAGCAGCCTCCCTGCCAGGGCACGCGGGGCTGCATCGCCGAGCCGTGTCTGCTGAGAGCACCTGAGTGCTGCCCTGACAGCCCACACAGAGCCAGCACAAAATGTTCCTGCCCTGCACGGAGCAGATGGCAGCACTGGCACTGGCACTGCCAGGATCCAGCCAGGACAGCTCTGGGAAGGACAGACAGCAGCGTGGAGCACCAACACCACGGGCCAGCAAACACCTGGTGGCACAGTCCTGATGCCTCAGGATTTGAGCTTCTGTATTTTTCATATGTTTGTAATCCTACAATTCTTTAGTGTATAACTCTAAACTTGTAGAGTGTTAGCTACTGCCTTCCCATTTTAGTCAGACAACAATTCCTCTCCAAGCCTGGGAATCAAGGACAACACCTCATTGTCTCAGGTCCCAAGAGACATACACAAAAGTGAGTTGGGGGGAGCAAATGGGGTAAATGACTTTATTACCTGAATCTGTAATTGGAAGATTAACCCCCAATATGCAAATGGACCAAACTTACAAAAGTGTGAAAACCCATGACCCATCAACCATTTTGGGGTGTAGCCCCTGGGGGGCTACGTGTGCCCTAAATGTACCTGGAGGCCCTTCAATAAATATAACTGCTTTTTATTCCCTTAATTTTGTCTGGCCTCTGTTTTCAGGTAGTCCCAACAAGGCATCAGTCCTGTCTGGAACTGGGCGCTGGACTGAGAGAGAAGGGGCCAGCCCTTGGGAGACACAAGGTGTCTTCCTTGGTGCTCCCCTGGTGGAGGCTGCCATGAGAGCTGAGAAAGTTTGTCTCCTTTTTCAGAGGCAAAGCAGATAGTTCTGGAAGGTCGGAAATAAAACAACTTTTCCAAGGCGGCAGTTCCCCCTCTTTTCTGTTGCTCCTGGATTTCAGGCTTTTACAAGTGGTACCTGGAGGGTGTTAAGACCACAGAGCTGCACAGCACATTTCCCACTTTCCAGAGAGTGGCTGCTGAGCAAAGAGCCAAGGCCAATTCATCACTCCACTGCAATCCTCACCTTCTCTCTGGGGCTGAGCGCTCTGGGTAACATGCCAGCAGTCCAAGGGTTAACAGCAATGGGACTGCAGTTCAAGCTTGCAGAGATTAATGAAAGTAGAGTGCAAAGAAAAGAGGCAGGGAGGATCCTTGTTGTGATTTCATGGTGGTTTTTTTCTTCACAGAATCATTAGGTTGGAAGAAACTTTCAAGATCATCGAGTCCAACCCATGCTCTAACACCTCAACTAGATCATGGCACCAAGTGCCACATACAGTCTTTTTTTAAACACATCCAGGGATGGTAACTCCACCACTTTCCCAGGCAGACCATTCCAGTACTTTATCACTCTTTCTGTGAAAAACTTTTTCCTAATATCCAACCTTTCCTAATATCCAATATATCTCCCTTGACGCAGCTTGAGCACTGCGTCCTCTCGTTCTTTTAGTTGTTGCCTGAAGAAAGAGACCAACCCCCACCTGAGCACAGCCACCCTTCAGGAAGTTGTAGACAGTGATAAGGTCACCTCTGAGTCTCCTTTTCTCCAGGCTGAACACCCCCAGCTCCCTCAGTCGTTTTTCATACGGCTTGTGCTCCAAGCCCCTCACCAGCCTCGTTGCTTCTGTCATCATCATCTGAAGCGTGTGCTTAATCAAATCCCCTCTCCTGCAGGCCCATTAAAGAGAAGGCAAAATGTCCCTGAGACTCACCCAGGCAAAAGAGTCTGGCAAAAAGCAGCACCGTGTGTGTTGCTGTAACACCTCAGCACCCACAAGCACATCCTCAGCTGAGGCTCACAGCTCTGACTTGGCTTTGCTGCAAAAACTGAACAACTCGCTGCGTGCTGGGGACATTATCTCGGTGCTGGGCACAGGGACACATCGCTGTGGGCTCAATACAAAAAAAAAGTATAAATTGCTCTCTCCCAGAGGCTCAGCAGAGCTGCAGAGGGCTCAGACTGCATCCAGACACTCCAAAATCCCCAAACCAGCCCTGATGCTTCTCATCTCTAACATGGATGTGAGTTTTTCTAAGGAACCTCAAAGCTGCAAGCACAAGGAAATGCTGCAGGAGTCATCACAACAGCTAACTGAATATCTAAATACAAACTCAGCGAGCAGCTTAAAACCAATCAAATGTTTAAAACCTCCCAACCCTCACTCTAGTTGCTGATGTTCAAGGAGATATTTTTCACTCTTGTTTTCATTTAATCATTTCACGGCCCATGTTCACACTTATCTAAAACAAAACATTTTTTATTTTGATAAACTCCCATGCCTGAGCCAAGCAGTCAAAAGTGGCAATGAAGAATAAAAGAGAAATGGGAACAACGATGCAATGCCAAAAGGAACAAGAAGAATAGTCCTTGAATGTAATACTTGCATAATTCAGAAAGCTGTTAACATATGTATTTTTCTGAACAAAATACTTCATTGAAACTTAACACATAATGAAGAATTATGATCAGTTTTACGTCAGTTATTAAAGAATAAAGCTAGGAAGAATGTATTTAGACCCTCATCACTCAAAACTGTATAATCTGTGTTGCAATTCAACAAACTATTTAAAAGAATGATATGAGCTACATGATCAATTCCATTAATTTCAGGCCAGAATATATATATATTTTTTGTCAGATGCCTTTGGGTTTTCTTCTATCAGTTTCTCATTTTCAAAAGCAGCAGCAGGTTTTTGCAGGGGGAGCCAGATATGGCTTCAGTCTCAGTAAATAGTACCAGCGGATCTGACCCTTGAATTGAGATCTGTACTTACAATTAAGATGCAGTTCCTAAAACACTGCTTGAAAACTTTTTAAAAACAAATATATGAAACTTAATTTTTTAATATTTGTGAGTATTGATAAATTATGACACTTAATGAATTATTTATGGTAGCCTAGGTATAAGAAATCAACTTTGTTGCTTCACTGAGTTCAAAACCAGACCTGCACTCTAACAGCCTGTAGAAAATATTTATTTCCACAGTCCTAGCAAAAGATTTATATGTCAAGTTTCTAATTTTTACTGCAATGAAAATTATTTTTAAAACATACTTATCATCTCTAACAGGAAAATTGAGGCAACGCCAGAATGGCATTTTGGAATATAAGCCATTTTGAAGACATAAGGTTTAAATTAAACCAAACCAAACAAACAAAAAGAGGAGTGTGTCTATGAACAGTTCTGCACACTCGGTCACACATTATTGCATGCCACAAGCCAAGCAAAAATGCTCTTTTCTTCCATTCTTCCTGTTGTTTCTTTTCAAAAATTTTCATTTACTACCACACGAGGATCCGTTTGCATTATTTATAACAGCAACTTACAACCACAAATGAGGGCACGTAATTCATTTATATTTCATACCATTAAGAGGGGTACTGTAACTGCAAACAGTAAATAGGAAATATAATAGCATTCAGCTGCTTCATGCCCAGTGAAATAACAAGTATTGAAACTTGGAGAAAGTCTAAGTAAATGAGAAACTTTTCTTTTTTGGTTACGGATCTGAAGCGTGAGGAAAACATGAGTTACACAAACCAAAAACTGGAAAAGGATGAGCACATCAATTCTATTTAAATATCCCCCAACAAGGTAACGTTTTTAAAAATTGACACAACTTTGTGAAACTCCAAAATTAAGTGCCTGGACTCCAGCTTAAGCTAAGCAGGGCAAACACACACCCCCCTCCCCCAGAAATGCAAAACTCCTGCAAGAAATAACCAGCTCTCCTTGCAGTCACAGAGGTGTGGGAGCTCAGCATTGGGCTGGGTCAGACTCATTTTTGATAAAGTGAATAGCTGCAACATTCTCTTTTTAAGTACCTCCACGATGTGTAAAAGATTCAGAAATTACTGGGTCCAAATCCTGCCGACTGTTCCCTTTTATACAGGTGTGACTGTAATGAGGATCAGCCTTTTATTCTAGACTGGGCAACATTCAGCACTCCAAGTCTTAGGAGACCCATCCAGACACAAAACCATTTAATTTCATCTACTTTGAATTTCTGCCTGCTTCTAGAACTGCCAGGAACTGCAACTTTTCAGCTGAGAAATAAGACAAAATATTAGTTCTTTGACATGTGTTATTACCTGAAACTGGAAAACTCACAGCAGATCTCAAAAGGAAACCCAAATCAGCCAAACCCACTGCAACATCTGCCCAGCTCAGAGGGGACTGGCTTTTCAAAGATTTAGAAGGCAATAAAATGTCTAGTAAACCCTGACTTCTTTGGGAGACCTCTGGGGAAATGGAGAGGCAGCCTGTGAAAAGCCCACAGTCTTCAGGAAGTCATGAAGAATGGAAGTCATTTGACTGTGGCTCCCATGGATGTATTTATGCACAGAACAGCAACACACACACAGAATAATCAGGAGGTACCTCATAGGGTGGTAAAGAGACACAAGAAATTACTCCAGAAAGTCAGCCCACCTATCTTGGCACAGATGGTTCTGCTGAGATTAAAAACTGTCAGACCACAAAGCAAGTTTTATTATAAATAACAAACAGAAATGGGGAGACGTATCCTGGGTTTCTGGTTATCACAGGAGAGTCACAGCACCAAAATCATCCCCAAGGCAGAGTTTTCCAATGATGCCAAAGACCAGCAAATCTCCTGGGATTTGGATGCCTAATTCCAAGCTGTCACTTCAAAAGGCTGAGCCTGAGGCTGGCTGCATTGCAGACACCCAGGGCAGAGCCATGGCAAATAAGGTGATGAGTACACTGGGACATGCAGCAGAGGCAGCAGTGAGGATGCAGAAAGGGAGAACAGAGTGGCCTCTTGAAATGCCTTTCAGTTCCCTCTTTGCAAACGAACAGCCTTGCATAATCACAGGACTCTCAAACATTACCAAACAGCCCAAGACATTTGGTAAAATCAGGAGTGCTGCCAGCTGTGATTATGGGTCACTTCAACTTGCCTCCCTGATTTCCTTGCCTTCCCTCCATTAGATGTCAAGTGTATTAGGTACCACACAGCACAACAGCTGCTAAATCAATCCAGCTGCTTATTTTCTAAGCAACCACACTAAATCCCCCTGATGAGGAAGAAGCACTTTGAGCAGCACTGAAATTTCCTGCTGTCTCCAGCCTTGCCTCTGCCCAGCTGTGTCTGTAGGATGCCTTTGCAGAGAGCAGCTCAGGGATGGAAAGGACTGCAAACAGCACAGCCTCTGTGCTTCTGCACTCTCCTAATCCCATCCCAGATGTCTGGGACCTGTTCTTTTGGGATGACTGGTGAAGTCTGAAGGCTGCTGTCTCGTTCGTG
Organism: Hylia prasina; assembly: GCA_013397195.1. Taxonomy (NCBI): domain Eukaryota; kingdom Metazoa; phylum Chordata; class Aves; order Passeriformes; family Sylviidae; genus Hylia; species Hylia prasina. The sequence goes on from VYXD01005237.1 coordinate 672,347, forward strand.
CTGTGACATCCCAAAGCTGCTGCCAGGGATTAGCCTTGGATCAGCTGTACTGCTTGGTTACATTTTTTTTTCCTTTCACCGTACCTACTTTGCCCTGTTTCATATGTAGGAGGGAAAAATTATACTCACACAAGCTCATATTTAACTCTGACACCCGAGAGACATTTGGGGGTGACTTAACACCACCATTTGGGCCAAATTGCATCTGCAATGCAGGTAACAACAGCAGTACCATCTGGCCCATAGCACGCACAGTAGCATATAAACATTGATATAATCAAAAGTAATTATAAGCTGAAGTTTTGAAAGCCAGCTAGCAACGTCTGGAAAGGCTCAGTAGAAATGAATTCCTGGGTTCTTCTCTGCAAAGGCACAAATCTGATCACTGGGGGCTAAACAGGACTTAAACAAGGCTAGGAAGTTTTCAAGGGATGCCTGCATGAAAATGTCATAAAAGCAGCACATCAGCTTCCCAAGAAACCTGGAAAACAGTGCTCCCAGTTCCATTCAACATTGCCTGGCATGTTTGCCTCACAAGTCTTCCATGCTCCACTCATCTCTACTTGTTCACAAAACAACCTTGGAACTACCTCTCCTTCTCGTGGATACAGGAAAGGATTGGCTGCAATCCATTAAGAAGCAAAAAGTGTCCCAAATTTATATCAAGACAAGGAGCATAAATCTGCCTTGTTGTCAGATTTTCTATTTGGTGTAACTGGCAGTCAGAGCAGAAGTCATACAGAGAAGGCCAAATCACAAATAGGTTTCTAGTGATTTACTGGAAAATCCACAAGCCAAATTCATTCATGTGGAAAACAAAAAAAAGAAGGCCCCTATTGACTCAACTATTTTGGCAGACTGAGGCAAAGGAGTGAGCTTTCCCTCTAGGAGCCTGAGAAAGGGCTGTTATGAGATGTTAACAAGTCTCCTTCCTCCCAAATTTTCCCAGTCTGGAATACACTGTGCACAGCAGAGGACAGAGCAGCCATGAACTAGAACTAAAAGTTTGTTTCTAAGATGCACCTGACATTTTTTGTCTCCAAAACTTTAAGGAAGGTTTTATCTTCAGTTTGATCAGCAGGCACCAAGAACAGAGAGAGGATGGGCAGAGGAAAGAAAAAATGAATGGAGATCTTGCTGAGTCCCAGAGAATATATCTAACCCTGGGTTCAAATGCAAGAAATATCCAGAGGGCCAAATTTGTTACTGCCTCATACCCCATGGAGTAAGAGACATAAACACATGTCCCAGAGCCAAGTGGATGTGAAATGCTGCCAAATCAGATGCAAAAGAACATTTTGAGCCTTCTGGCTTTGGTGTTGAATGATAAACCAAGGTGCAAAAGAGTGTAAAAAACAAAATAAAATGCTCTGGCAGCCTTCTTTAGATGCACAAAGAATTCACCAGGAGGGAAAAGGTTTAAAACTTTAAGCACAGAGCTCCTGGGAATGGAGCTGTTTTGTCTATAGAAGAACGGAGCTGTCAGAAGTTAATATGTTTTCAATTTGTGAAATCCAAGCTATTGGAGCAATCCTCACAGGATACTTTTTATTTACTTCTTCTTTGGCGAAGTCCAATTACTGAGATGCTCCAAGAGTGATGCTCCTGGCCATCCCAGCTGACAGCCAGCTCTGCTGGTGAAAGCAGAAGCTTTTGGGGCTTTTGTGGATGGATCCATCTTACCCTTCTAGGTTTGTCCAAAGAAAAGAAAAACACCAAATGTCCTGGGGAAAATCATGCTTAAATAAGCTTTCTTCACAGACAAACTGCAACAGAACTATTATTTAGAAACATTTCCTTAACAACATGCCCACAAACATTGGGATTGTTAACATGCACCAGGAGGGCTCATGCTCTGGGGCAGTATCCCAGGTTTTCCAGGAGATTCCTGCTCCTTCCCTTTCTCCTCTTTTTCTCTCTCTTTTCTTGTACAGCAGAAATGACTGACACAGAAAGGGTCTCACACCACTCAGAGCATTAGAAATTGGACACCGAGGAGCTCAGTGGATCCTTGACCCCCGTGGCAATCATCAGGTTACCTCAGCATTAGGAGCCTCATTTTGTAATTTGAGTTGTTCAGATAAATGACATGGGGGGAGAAATTCTCAGCCTTCCCATCCCACTGAGCCGACTCTCTTTCCTCCCAAGCACCTTGTTTTGTTCACAGCTCATCCTGCCAGTGGAGATGTGTTCAGAAACAGAATCGAGGCTTGGCAGTGCTAACAATTCACAGCTGCTGAGCAGAAACTTCTGCCACAGCTCCTCTGATCTCAGAGAGGTTTTGTCATCTGTGTGCCTGCAAACCATTTAACACGGGGATTTCTCTCACAGAGCATTCACAGTTGTCCCTGTGTGACCTGGGTCACATCTGGGGGCTCTCCCTGGCCTGAGGTCTCTGCTGAAGAGATGCACAGGGGTCCAGGTAGGTGCATTATCCAGCTGGGAGCAGCCAGAGACACCCTGTCCTGCTAAAATGGGGAACAGAAAGAAAAGGAAGAAGTCCCTGGGATGACTGAAACTGGCTGCCAAGCCCCAGCATCAATCTTGGACTGCAGGGACCAATCTGACCCCCCCCTGCAGCTTTACCCTCCCTTGCAGACAGCTCTCCAGCAACAACTTTGTACAATAACCCCCAGCAACAACTCCCTTCCCCAGGCTGTGCAAGGGTCAGCAGAACAGCAGGATGGGCAGAGCCAGCTGTTGTCACCTTTTCCTTCTCTCTTAGACCTGGGGATCTGCTCTGCAGGGGAGGTTCCTTGCCTGGAGCACAGGTGAGGGGATCCCATTGCAGGAGGAAAGGGAATTCCGAGCTACAGCAGGTGCTAAGCACATCTCCTCTTATTTGTGAATAAGAAAGGCCCGTGCTGAGAAACTCGAGGTGTAAAGTGTCTGTTGCCTACTAGACACAGATGATGCAGCCCAAAGATCAATCAGCTGAAATGTTCCTCCTCTCCCTGACAAGTACAAACGAACAGGAGCATTTGGTCTTCAGCTCATCATCTCCTGCCCTGAAACCCCTTTTTTTAGAGATAACCATCTTTATCTCTTCCCTCTAGTCAAAGCTATATTAAAAATACACACACACAACATCTGGTGCTTTTTCGGAGCACTTGCACTTCAGAAGGGTGCTTTTTGAGAAATCACAACATTGGCTTTATTCCCAGCTATCACTCTTTTATCCCCTTTTTACTTTCAATAGTCCTGTCATATAGACAGGATTTTTTGATCTCTAGATGCAAGGAGAGCTGCATGCTAACAGGGACCAGCCAGAAACAGGGGTGAGAAAAAAATAAATAAGTACTCCTGGAATGAAAGAGAGGCACGATGAACTCCAGTGTTACCTTAGAGTTTTAAAACTGAACTGTGGTTGAACACAAATATTTGATTTTTCAAGAAACGGTCTGGCATATCAAAGACTACTCCTCAAACCCAATTCATTCAGCACGTGAAGCCACTCCTGTGGCAGCAGCTCACTGAGGAGTGTCCCCCTCACAGAGGTCTCTGAAACCTTCAGGCAGGACCTGGTGCTCCTTCCTGAGCAGCTGCCACCATCACAGCCCTGCTCTCCAGAGCTGCTCTGCTCCCACTGCTGCCGTGTCCCTTTCTCAGTTCTTTTGGTGATAAGGATCCTGATAAAGGAGCACTGGAAATGCATCTGGGGGACCCCAATCTTGTCCCTTTCCATACCTGCACACATGCAGCTCACTTCTCTAGAGCTCCCCACAGAGATCCAGGGTATTACTCAATAACTCTACTTACCTATTTGATGAAAACATAAATGAGATCATTTCAGATGCTATTTGATGCAAGTGAAATTTGAATCCAAAGAGACAAACATTTATGTTTAAATTTCACTTTTGAGGACTTTCTGCTGCCTAAGGAGGGAGAGGATAGCATGGGACCCATAAATGTATGGGAAATGAGTCCTTATGATCAACATTCTGAATACAAAGCACATCTTGCAGCTGATGAGACTTTATTTCAAGGCACTATTTGAGACCAAGTTTTGCTGTGGTAGCATTCAGAGGTAGTAGCTTATTTTGGAGACCATCCCACTGCCATAAGAGACATAAACTAAGGACTGAGCCACAGATTGCATCCTCAAATCTAAAATACATCTACATATTTAAACGCATGTATTTTAAATGCAGCTCTTTTTTTCATTTCAGCAAGTCTGGGGAAGGAAAGAAAGCAGAGTAAAAGCCCTGGAATCTTCTATTAAAGTTTTGCAACAAGCTCATCTTGAGCATCAGCAATTCAAACTTCATCAAGTCAAAATGCCAGTGAGATTGCAAAGACTCCAGGGCAACACCCTCAAACAGTGCTGGGGTGTGGAGATGGCACAGCATCCTCCTGTTCCCAATTCCCACTTTTGCCTGCCACTAAAGGTAGTTAGTGCTATTTCTGTTAGAAATGCATTTAAAAATCCTGAATTGCTGGCTGTCTTACACAACTGCACAAGTGTTATTGGTTTGGTTGCTATTGCTCTGACTGGAAGCTGGTGGGATTGTCACCCACTGACCAGGGCACAAGGATGGGCCAGTGCTGCCAAAGTTCATTCCAGCACACACCACATCCAAAAGCTTCAACCTGCATTTCATGTCCTCACCGTACACAGGCAGCAATCCATGTACTTAAGGAAAAATATTTTGGTTTTTATCAAATCCATAATTACCCCATTCTTCTAACACTGTTTAGAGAAAGGAAGATAGCATTGTACTTCTAAAAAACCAAACTTTTAGTATTTAATATTTAAAATTTGGCATATTTTTGTTGCACAGGTGGATGGGAAAGCCATTAACAATTCTGCATACACCTTATTAGAAAGGCTGCCCACATCCCAGCTCAGACAGAGCACAGACTGATAAAAAGGCTTAATACATAAATGCTTGTTTGTGTTTGGAAAGTTCCTGGAGCTTAGCCAAACATTCAGTGTGCTGAGGAAATACAGAGAGACAAGGGCCTGCTTTTAGAGCAATGCTTGTCTGCAGCTCTGTATTATCCTGAGTGACACTTAGTCCAAGTACAGTAATAACACACATCCCTGTCTGCTGCTGAAAGCAAAAGCCAGATTTTAATACCCAGTGGAAACATTCTTGCTTTTGGGAGCATCCAGAACTGGGGGAAAAAAAACCCCAACATTCATCTCATAAAAATATTGATTTCTTCACATAAAAATGAGCCAGTTTTCAGCAACAAAAGCCTCTCAGATGGTGGGTGTAACCTCCAAGCTGCTGCCATGGCAGTCTTTTAGTAACACTTGTGAGTTATACAGAGAGGCTTCAGCACAGATTGCAGGGAGGCAGAGGACTTTCTGTTCCAAATGACACCCAGGGAGCCTGGAAGCACAGAGCACTTTTACCTCAGCAGGTCAGGATCAGGAGGAGCAGGGTTACAGCAGGGCCACAGCAAGGAGATCACTCTCATCCTGATGCAGGGAGAAGCCAGAAGCACCTGGTTTATGTGTGTTTGGCTTTTACTGAAGTCACTGAGATGCCAGCACAGGAGCAGGGTTTGACTGACCTGCTGAGCAAAGTTCACACTCACATCTAAGTGATGGACTAGGCAATCTCATTGAAATACTGCATCCATTCTTCATCCTGCTCCCTTTGCTCCTCAGGTCAAAGGATGCTGTTTAGGGATAGGTCAAGAGATCAGCCATCAAGAGACAAATCTTAGGAGAAACCCAGAGCTGGGGTTAGCTATCAGTCAGAGCCCTGCTATCAATGAACTCCCAAAAAGTAATGATTTTTCCCCTAGGATGATAGGCAGGTGCTTCTGGCAAATGACAACAAACTCTGATTCCAGCTGCAAAAAAGCTACCCTAAAAGCCATGCTAAAGCCTCCTGGACAGCTGTGGGGATAGTCCTTCCAGAGTCATAGGAGTGCTACACACACTGATTTTAAAATTCTTTTCAGTGCTTTGAGGGCCAGAGCACTGTTTGGTGACTGACCCTGAGGAGCAGCTCCAAGCTGGCCTCTCCTGTTTAACAGCTTTGAATTCCTTAAGGGCTGTCTCTGGAGCATGGAAGGAGAGGGATGGAAGGGGGAGTAAGAGGTCTGCAAAATCCAGAACGGAAAGGTAATGAGAGGGCACCTACCACCAACTTAATAAATGCAAGTGAGGGGTGGAATTTGATGAAATGATCAGGCAGCATGTCTAACACAAATTAAATAAAGTGCTTTTTTACACAGTTAATTTATGGAGCTCCTTGACACAAGTTATTGCACGAGACAAAGAGTTTTCAAAGGATTCAGTAAAGGACTAGACAAAGTCATGAAGACTTAGTACCTAAAGGTATGGCTTGAATGCCCCTAAGCCAGCAATTGCCAAAAACTGGAAAGATTTGTCTGAGACAGGTTCAAGGCCTGTTCATTTCTCCTGCCTTTTTCTACACATCTGCCACTGGACAGGCTTTGGCTGACCAGGTGATGGCTATTCCCATACTGTCCTTGGCACTGAGCAGGGGCAGGGGACAGTGGAATGAGCCACTGCAGCCCTTGGCCCTTCTTGCACATTTTCTCCTGGGTCACCACTGAGCAGCTTTCTCTGCTTTCCAAAGAGATGGGCTTTGGTCCTGCCTGCCCATGGAGTCACTTCTCACGTGCACATGCCCAAAGGCCAGTCCCATCATGGCCTGCAACGTGACTAGCACAGGTCAGAGCTGTCCCCGTGGTTTTCGTACCAGTGCTCAGATTATCCTTATTAAATGAAAGGAGATATTTTAAGGTCTTTCTCTCTTCTCATTAAAGCCTCTGTCACAGGAATTACTTGTTGCCACAGGTTTAATCTTCTGCAGAGTCCAGTCTCCACGTGTTTGCATTCATGAGATGAGGGACAGAACACGAGGAGGAAATTGGACCAAATTAACCTGCTCCCATGACAATCCACAATAATAACAAAAGTGGAAAATGGCAGAGAATTAAACTGTTCTTGACAAAAACTGTAATGACCTCCAAGAATGCCTCTAAAGTAACTGTCCAAGTAATAGTTTCCAAGTAGAATTTCAAGGATATACTATGCAAACTCGCCTGCAGTATTTCGAGCTATTTGTTAAGAAGCCAGAAAAATAAAAAAAAAAAATTAATGACGGGAGGAGGTAGTCAATACTATAATTAACAACAGTAATCTGAAACAGGGTGACTGGGTTAAATAAGTATAGGTAGATTGGATCAGAGAAAACTCTACAGTAAAGAGAAGACTTTAAATCTGATTTGGTTTTAACACTGGGAGACAAAACACTTTAAAAGAAGTTGTACAACAGGGTGCCCTGCTCCATTTCAAACTCAAAGTAGTTGAGTGGAAAAAAACTCACCAAAACAAAAAACCAACAAGCAAAGCAAACTGATTTTAGATAGCATAGCCTTAATTAGTCAATCCCCAAATAGAGAGATAGCATCAATCAAAGCCAAGGCAAAATTGAATCGAAAGGCCATCTGAGATTGGGCCAATCTGCTGAATAAAAAGGATGTCCAAAATAAAAGTATTTCCACTGAGTGAAAACTAGGAGTCTGCATGCTGCATTTTCCTTTTTAAAGCAGGCTGAGGCAGCCAGAGCCATGTTTTCCAGGGATTAACAAAGCAAAGAGAAAGAAAAACCTCGTTATTCTCCTCATAACAATGGCTGTGGCACTACCTAAGGCTCCTGTTCAGAATCAATATTTCTGGAAATGGTGTCAGTTGCCGTCATGTCAAAGCAGAAATTCAAGAGTTTGTCCCTGAATAATAAAAAGAGACTGAAACATCAACTTCAGGATGATGCTGTGCTCTGACACAGCAGGCAGAGGCCACATCTAGGTACCATAAAAGGACTGTGGCCTTATCAATGCACCACTGACAGTGAATGGTTCAGGGACAGTAGAAATTAAACTTATTCTTTCAGATAAAGCCCAGTAGTGACACAGCACTGTCATAATACACCTCCTTAATCTAGTCAAACTCTACAAGAAGAAAGAAAGTAATCCTTGGAGGATTTCCACTAAGTATAAACAATAATATATTACCTAAGGGTTTAATACTGCTCTACTGACAAAAACCTCTGAAATGTTGTGCAGCTGAGACTCCCAAATTCCAGCTCAGTACAGGGAGCATTTCATTTGGGATTCATCTGTCCAACTTCAAATGCATGCAACATTAATATTTACATATGAAAATTCAATTAGGCTCCATATGTGAAGAGCTAGGCATTTCTGGAGTCCATTACTGATGGATAGACCCAAGAAGCATTGCAGATAAGAAATGTGAAAAATGAATGCTATTTGTTCAGTCAAATATATCTGAAAACTCTCTTAGCTCTGTGGCCAAGATGGAGTTTTCTTCCATTTTGAATAAAAAAAGAAAGAAAGAAAGCCTTGGTACAAAACAAAAACAAACAAACAAACAAAAAAAGCAGCAAAAATCCCAGCATTGTGTTACTCACAAAGTCACTCTTATCACATACTGTGAACCAAATCCTTCTTCCAGGCAATATCCTCCAACATCATAAGAAGTGAGACCAAGGGCATTGACCAAACTTCAGTTTCTTTCTTTAGCTCCTTTAGCTCCATCTCAGTCCCCCACATGGACAATCAATCTCTGCTTTAGGACTCAGTCTATGGAGCACATAGTCAAAGCCATCATTGCCAAATGAAAGCAGCAGGTAAATGACTTTGTGCTGTATCTCTGGGTTTATATGCTTCCTTTGATAAAAGTCGGCTTTGAGGCAAAAAAAAAAAAAAA